>QJPP01001826.1:0-457234 GCA_003996215.1 Jaltomata sinuosa | reverse complement strand
TGCACCACCACCTTGGTGAACCAAGTAGAAGATCTGAATTTTTCGAAAGTGCATATACCTAACCGTGTGTCGGCGTTCTTACGACATATTTTGCTTCTCGCTGTATTAACTAAGCAACATAAATATGTGAAGCTACGATTTTCTTACAGATAACCATTGTTGTTTTTGATGTGTTTATGTTTAACTGTAGCGAGGACTTGACCAAAACTGTTAAAAAAAGATTGATTTCTCTGACCTAAGGGCTCTCTGGTTCTAGCTTGTGACAACCTCACTTGACATCGAAGGAGTTTCTGATGACGTCAACCACACCAAACCTACGTCTAAGCTGGCTAATACAGCCAGATTTTACTTGCAATAGTCATCACCTTATTGGGCTCGATGAATCTATATCATGGAATTTACCAGCAAAGTCGTCACCCAAAGAGGCTCAGATGGGACATATATATGAAGAAAATTACAAGACATAGTCGGTCATCGCAGTCACGACTTACCAGAATTTTCCAGCAAGTCGTCACAGGCCCAACGACTTACCAGAAAAATTCACTGGATAGTGGCGACGGATGGCTTGACGGCTCGTCACAGACCTGACGGACCGTCAGGGAAGCCGTCAAGCTTTGACAGTCGAAGTTCAGCCACTGCCTAAGAGTGACGGTTCATCTGACGGCCAGTCACATGCTTGACGGCCCGTCAGGTGAAGCCGTCAAAGTCAAAAGCGGGATTCCGATTCTATTTTTGGACTTTATTTCCTGGACTGCTATAAATACCCAGTGTTAGGGTTATTTTATGATTCATTACCCGATATTTTCCTTTGGGCTTTTAGCATTTTTGGACGACTTTGGAGAGGAGAAACACGACACAGTACGTTTTCTTCTTCTTCCTCGATCTTTTCTGGGAAATTTTTGGCTTATTGTTCTTGGAAAGCTTGAAGCTTGTGTTCATCTATTTTGTAAGAACTTTTTCTTATTATTATGAATACTATTACTTCATTCTTTCATTTTGCAAGCATGAGTGGCTAAAACTCCCACAACTAGGGTTATGGGAGCCATGGCAAAAGTCGTAATCTAGGGTTCGGGTGATATTGGATTTGGTTTGTATGCATATCACGTTGTTAATCTTACATTTTTACCGTCTTCTAGTGGTTGCAAACATTAGAACATGCCTAGGTTTGATTTGCTTGAACAAAGAAATTAAAATCGGGAAAATTGGATTAAGAACAAGGATTCGGGACTACTAACTCTCGTCTAATGATTGACGCTCTAGCGAGGTTAATCTACTTGAAGTGTAAATTGAGTTTTGTATTGTAATCTTTTCAAGTTCGGGAGAATTGAAAAGATAAAGCGTCTATTTGGTTGAGAAACGTTTAGACGTAGGAATGAATTCAATTACTTCGTGATTATGCATATGAAAAGAACCCGATTGAACTCTAACACGAGGTTGTTTACGAAACCATGGTGAACACATTCCTAGTTTGCCTATATTATTGAATTTTACTCATTGTAATTTGTTGCTTACTATTTGAAACAATCAAAGTTCGATCAATACAAACCCCCCATTTACAGGAAACTATTGATTACTAGTCAACCAAGTCACTAACGACTTAATTTGCACCTTATTCCCTGTGGGATCGACCTCAACCTTTGTTGGGTTATATATTTGACCACGACCGCTTGCGCTTCTTAATTGAGGTGTAGTTTGAGAGTTATCAATTGTCAATATCATATTCAAATTGGGCAGGTAAACTAGGACGCCCATAATTTCTTCGCTCGGCATTGATCTAATCTCTGAACAATACTGATATCTCCAAGCTGTCTGATGCTAATGAATACCTATGCTCCCCAATTTGATATCTTGCTACACTAAAAGCGCCATTCGATGCTACTGAAGATGCTTGAATAGCTAGCAAATCTCGAACCACCGGTTGAAGTTTTGGAAATGACTTGCCGCGAGTCCTCCACCATTCAAAAAGTTGAGGTTTGCCTTGTGCATCCTTAATGCTTTTCGTTCCCTGATTAAGATATTCATCAAAATCATTCCTTTCATTAGAAGTAAGATCAAGATAATTTTCCATTATATCATCAATATCATCTTCATTTGAATATCTACGCCTAGAACTTGTAGGTTCTTCATTACATACTACATCATTTATTCTACTAGAATTATACAAGTCATACAATTTTCTAGTTTCAATTCTTATGCTATCTTTAACATCGGACAAACTAGATATTTTGTCAGCTTCGTCAACTTCGTCACCTTGGTTATTTTGCTCATATATATTATCTAAAATATCTAAATTTGAATATATATTCTTTCAACCATTCGTGCTGCACCTATTTCTTTGTAAGTTGGGTTTAATAAACAAGCAGTTAAATAAATTTGAGGAATAGAAAAATATTTTCTAAATTTTTTAATCATTGCCTTAATGGACTCTTTAAACCGTGGAATATTTTTGTATTGAAATTTTTTATCAGAAGTAGCACATATATTTGGTAAAACTAAACAAATAGTTGGATAATAAAGTCTAGATATTTATTTTGTAGCTAAATAAAAAACTTTTAAAAATTCTTGAAGTTCATATACTTCATTCCAATCAGTGTCAGTAATTCTATAATCATTATCTGAATTATGAGCATTCCAAACCATTTGTAAAGGCTTTCTATATTCATAAGCAACTTTAAGCATTTCATATAAAGAATTCCATCTAGTAGACACCGTTTTTGGAATTTTTCTAGAGGGAAGTTGAAATTCATTACAACGGCATTCAAACTCTACACGTCTAGATTTTACTTGACATTTAAAAATAAAATGATATGCAGCTTCACATTTTATACAACCATTATTATACATTGCTATACCATCTCTAACAATTAAATTATATATGTGTGCAGCACACCTAATATGAAAACCGTCATTATAAATAGGGCAAATTATCGGTTTTAGTTTATCAACAATATTTGTATTATTAGAAGCATTATCAAGGGTGACACTAATTACTTTATTACAAATTTCATAAAATTCTAAAACATCTATAATAGTTTGAGCTATGTAACTATCGGTTTTTAGCATTTCACAACACTTATAACCTAAAATTCTTTTTTGCATATTTCAATTTTCATCAATTCAATGACCAGTAATAGTGAAATAATCGTTACCATTAGGACTACGACCCATATCAGAAGTGATAGCCATTCTACAAGTATTATAGTTAAATAAACAATGAAGATATTGTACATGTTGTCCTTGATAATCAAAAATAGTTTTTTTAATAGTATTTCTTGAAAAACCTGTGAAAGAAGAATTATACAGTATTTGAATATAATGAACAAAACCGGGATTTTCAGCAAAACTAAAAGACAAGCCACAAAGAACAATCATTTAAGCTAATTTTTGAAGATCTCTTTCTCTACTATAACTGTGATGTGTACTAGGGCCAGAAATATTAGAAGGGTTTAACTGTGTTTGGATCATGTTAGAGGTCCCTACTCCTACAAATGCATCGGAAAGAGGAGTACCATATTTTATTGCATCGGCTATAGCCTGAGCTTGCAAAAATTTAATTTTACAATATCCCATCAAAGAATTTTGTAATTTTACAAAATACATTTACATTTTTTACAAATAGCTTGAGTTTTATCCTCATTTTGAGTCATAAATTGTCACACAACAGATCTTTTAGGACGTTCAGCCTTGGGCTTAGCCCTAGTAGGATGTACAAGGGGAGTGAGAGCGGTAGCGGGAGTGGGAGTGGGACTAGTAGCCCTTGGCGGCTCTGTTTCATCATCATCATAAGTATCATTACCATCATATTCATTATCATATTCTACTTCTTCATCTAGTTCTTTATTAAAATTACCAAACCTTGTTTGTAAAGATTCATGATCTAATTGAGTATTGCTATCAATATTAAAAGGAGTTTCATCAACATGTGTAAAATCATCCGTATTTATTCTTAATTGAACTTTTCTAGTTTTAGATTTGGATTTAGAAGAACTACCGACTTTACTTTTTCGGGTTACTGCATTAGTCAACCTACCAAAAAATATTTTTTTACCTTGGCCAATATTTTTATCACCGGATTTCATATTAAAATATTAAAAGTAAGCAAATAAATAAATACGAAAATTAAATGCAAAAAAAAAACTAGTAAAGAGATGAAAGTTGGAACGAATGTACCAAACGTCTGCGTAAAAGCAGACGTGTATAACCAAAAGCCAAAATTGATAGATGAAACTTGAAGCTTGAAGATTGCTCCAAAATAATTCAACTAATAAAATTAACAATTTAATAGAGATTATTAGAGAATAGAGAGTAGAAGAGTAGAAGATTGAGAGTTGAGAGAGTAGATGAAGAAGAAGAAATTTTGTGTAGTAAATAATGAAGGGGTGGGGGGGTTTTATAGCTAAAATTTAGGACTAAAATATATTTTTAAAAACTTTGGGGTATTAAAAAAAGTTTGAGGGGTAGGGGTGTGTTTTGGGGGGTGTTTTGGCTCAAATAGCCATTGGGTGGGGCCCACTGACCATTGCCAACGGCTAGTTAATTAAAAAAAATAATCAAAAATTGGTTTTCCGCCCGGATCGAACCGTACCGGATCGGTACTGGGATGATCCGGTAATTTCTCCGTTCCTTCTTGTTACCCCTTGTTGACACCCAATTTTGACCTCCCTAAACCTTTCTTGGGTTGTTATTTTACTAGTTATTCTTATTTTTAAAGCTTAATTTTTCTCGCATATTGCTTTTATTTACTAAATAAATCGCGTCTTTTATCGTCATCTCGACATTTTTTAAATTCGTATATAATTTATAAATATATAAGTCATTTCTTATTATTATTATTATTTTATCATAAATTTCGTATAATATTACATGTCATAAATTTAGGATTTTAAATAATATTTTCTTTTTTGTCTGATAATTATCGTTTGTTATTATTTTACCTATTAAATTATATATGTAGTATTTTATTTATTAAATAGCAGCCCAATTTCAATTTCATTTCCAATTTATTTAAACTCTAGCTTCCTTTTATCTAATTTATTTCAATTCTAGCTTAAAATTGAGTCAATTTGGACTCAATTTTAAATGCTCCATTTCAATTCTAATTCGGGTACCCACTGACCCGTCTGACCCGCTCCAGAACCCATCCATATTCAGAATCAAATATCAACCATTGATCTAAAACGATCAACGACTGAGATTAAACACCTCATCCCTTCCTTTTTAATTACTCACACCCTAAACCTAACCCTCATTCACTCTACCCCCACTCCAGCCGCCACCCCCCATAGACTCTCCTCTCTCCCCTCTTCACTCCAGCACCCACCGCTGCTCCACCCTCACACTAGCACCTCCACCCCTCAACCTCCATTTTCTCTCCTCTCTGCCAGACCCAACGCCAACTCCGGCTACCCTCATCGCCGCTCCACCATCACTGGTGAAGCAGCCACCGTCAAAACCCCATCGCAACCACCACGCCGCCTCCGTTGCTCCCACTTCTGGCCATCTCCGGCCAGTAAGCAACGCCGCCCCTCCTAGTAAGCAACGCCGCCTCTCCTTTACTTTCTCTTTTATTTTCCCCCATCGCCCACCGCCTCCGCTTATCCAGCGAAACCCCACCAGAAACCAGCCACCGCCATACCCTTTCCCTTCCTCTCTTTGTCCTCTTTCTTCTTTACCTCTCACTCCAAATAGAAACCCCGCACCCCTTTTTGCTTCTCCGAACAGACCCTTCTAACCTTCTTTAAAGTTCACAACCAGAAACCCCAAATGTTTGTCTCATCCAACCAGCTACTCCACCATTTCCTCTCAACCCCAAAGTCCTCACCACTGGAGAATCCTGCGCCGCTCGTTCCAGCGATGGCCAGTCGCACCTCCCATCTTCGGTGGGCGCCGATAAAGATTTAAATGACGGATTGTTACAAGTCTGGCTTGCTTTTGATGGAGATTTCATTACGAGCTTCATCTACTCTGTCTCATTCTCTCCTATTACATGTTCTGATATTGAAAATCTATTTGTGAAGGTTCATGCATGTTTATTTGATTTTATTGATTTGTGACTGATTAACTTGCCGAATACAGTATGCGTGAAATTGTTTTACAAAGCTTTGGTATAAGTTAATTCTTAAATTTCGATCATATGTCTTTCCTTGTTGTTAAAATGGGTGTCTAAGCATGCTTAATTATCATGTTGTATTGCAATGGGTGAAACGGTTTAGCTGGTATCATTGTGGTGACCAATTTTGTTCTGCATGTTGTATTGGTTAGAATACTGCCTATATTCATGTCTGGAAATTTATGCGCCTTTTTATTCTCATCCATTGATTGATTATGAATTTAGGTTTCTCTTTGCTCGTTATTTGATTACCCATGATTTAGTATCCTTTCTCCTTTTATGTCTAAGACAGCTATGCTACCTATCTATTTCTGAATATTTATGGCTCATCTGCTTAAGGAAATAATCCCTTTGATTGGTTTTCTGAATATTTTCCCTCCCTTAACTAATTGTCTCAATGTTAATTCCTCCTTAATTATGGTAATCCTGATAATGTGCTCCTAATTGATTTGGCTCTGTTTAAGAGTTATGCCCCTTTGATTGCTTCTCTTGAATACTGATTTGCTCCCTTTTATCCAGTTATCATGATTTTATTAGGATAATTATGGTAAAGTTGAATGATTTGCTACCTTTAATTGATTCTATCAACCTCTTTAAGGAAAGAACTCTTTTAATTGATCTCTGAAATATCTTTCTTCTTATCCTTTACTTACAACTCGCCACTATATAAACAGTCACATCCCCTTTATTGTTGCTGAGACTTGGACACACAGAGACTTTTACTCATTACTACTCTCATATCTTAAGAAATTCTCTTCTCTGTGGTCAAGTTTACTGATTGCTAAGTATTGGACTTTGGCTATTTTCTTATTGTTTGCGGCCAACTAGTTAGTCTCTATTGATGTAGATTCCAATTCATATATGATCACTTGTAACCCAAATGTGTGCTTTAGTCGATCTATGTTGTTACTTGCGATTATTCTATGTACGTCTTTGTATCTGTGATTCATTAGAGAGCATGTATATAGGATGTCTAAACTTTACTTCTTGTTGGCTTGATCTGATCTGTTTCCTTTTGTGCTTTAGTCATGAACCAATGTTACTTGTTAAAAGATTAGATATTGCTTGTTCGCATAGTGACTGCTCGATTATATTTGGTTATGTCTTGGCTGCTCGATTATGTTTGGTTATGTCTTGGTTGGTTTTCGTGGTATTTGGAGGAATACGGAGGCC
Organism: Jaltomata sinuosa; assembly: GCA_003996215.1. Taxonomy (NCBI): domain Eukaryota; kingdom Viridiplantae; phylum Streptophyta; class Magnoliopsida; order Solanales; family Solanaceae; genus Jaltomata; species Jaltomata sinuosa. The sequence continues at coordinate 449,952 of QJPP01001826.1, read as the reverse complement.
CTAATGCATTCATGCTCCTTGACATAAGCACTGCCTAGGGTCCTTGAGATCCTCAGGAACTCTGACATGTCAAGGCGTGGTTTAAGGGTTGTATTAAGGTTCTCCGAGTCCTATGTTCTACATGTTTGACAGGTTCTTGTTGGCTGTGAAGAGTTGTTCGGGATCGGGATTTTTGAGTATCGGGACAGCCTGTTCTTTAGCTTTAAATTCTGTTCATTATTTTGGTCTGTAATAATTTATTGTAAAACTCTGACGACAAATGAAATACTTTAGGGGACTTCTATGGGGGGAAGGGCAAACTACGTGCTATTTTCCTTAGTTGCTTGAAAACGCCTAGAAAACATGCCTATAGGTAAGTTCGTTTCAGCTTTAAAATTAATTAGCAAATGCTCTATGGCTTAAAGTCAGTTTTCAGTTCTGTTTAGTTGCCATGTTTATAAGTTAAATATGTTTCAGCATTTATGATATTTAGCTACCATGTTTTAAGTTGTAAAAAATTAGTTTCAGAATATAAATAACAAAGCTAGTTACCATGTTTAAAATCAGCTTCATCTTTTAAACAAAATTAGAATCATGTCTAGTTTAAAATCGATTTCAGCATCAGTGTTCTGTGTATTTTAGATAGCATGCCTATAGGGTTAATTCAGTTTTTGCATATACCACGACTAGAAATCATGCCTATAGGATTCAACACGTCGAAACTATTTCATCATGTTAAAATCAGTTCAGCATGTTAGAGGCTGTTTCAAAATGCTAAATCGGGTTCAGTATGTTTCAGCATTTTTAAACTAAGTAGTTACCATGCCTATAGGACTAAATAAACTTTCAACATGCTAAATCATTTAGATAGCATGCCTATAAGATTTAAATTTGTTTCAGTACATTATTTCATTTAGATATCATGCTCATAAGATTTAATTAAGAAATTTTCTGCACATCTATACTACTAGAAATCAAGTTGTAGTTTATTAAGGCGTTAATATTTGAAGCATAGTTTATCACCTTGTACCTTCATTAAATGATTAAGAGGCATGTTTGAGACTGTTATGTGCTACTTGTTTAAAAGTCCCTTCTTGTTTCGCTTGACACTTTCCCGAGTCTAATTAGTAACCTTAGGTTTTATTTGTCTAGATCCATATCCAAGTTAGTAAGTCCAATGCCTCTTGGACATTAAGTTGGGACGGGTAGGCATACTAAGGTACGTTAGACTTTTTATTTCTTTAGTACGCGCTTTAGGTTAATAATAATCTTAATAACCAACTTAGGTGGGTAGATAGACGGACATGATGGAAATTGACCCGAGCAGAATAAGACAATGTCTTCGGAATTGTCTTCGATAAATAAGTCAGGCGCTGATCCGAATAGGTTAAAATTAACCTAGGTTTGTTTCTTTCCATTTGTTTGGGGTAGTTAACTAAGTCACTTAGTAACTAAGTTATCTTCTTTATATCATTTGTGTCAATTCTTTTCTCTCGCTTATCTCGCTTCTTATTTACTCGTTCATGTATGTTAATTATAATTTGCGCCTATTTCTTTTTCACTTAGATTTATTAATAATTTAATTAGCCTAGCTTATCTGTTTCTTTTAAAAATAAGATTTCTTACTCGAATTTATTATCGATCTTTGTTTATCACATACTCCCCACATAAATAACGAATCCGGCAGGGACCCACATTTGTGGACCTCGAAAGGTGCCTAACACCTTCCTTTCAAGGTAACTTGAACCCTTACCCGATTCTCTGGTTGCGTAAACTTAAAATAAGTTTAATTTAATCAGTTAGATGGTGCCCTAACGCGCCTTAAATTCGTTAGGTGACGACTCTTCATTCTCTTTTTCATCCTAAAAAAGAGAGTTGTCACGTCGATGGCCCATCTTTTCGCGAGAAAAAAATGGGGCGCGACACCCCTACCGGCCAGCGCCTACACCGGATGGAACTGAAGTCCACCGAATCGAAATCGGTAACTCCCGATTCCGTTGCCAGACTTAAGGACTAAGGTAGGACAACAATATTATTTTAAACTGCCATATAATGCCCTGAAGAACCAGGTTCTTCATTTGCCTAACAAGAAATGAATTGCCGAATGTAAACAACATGGATAAGGAATTTTATCCTGCAGGAGTTGTTCTCGTCGAATTTGCCTCAAATCACCACTAATACTCGAGCAATTTTAGGTTAACTATATAACCAAATGAACTAACTCTAGTACCTTTCCATGGTTGCAACTGTCACTTTAAAGATTCTACCATAATTTTAAAAGCCTTTACAACTCCATCAACAAACACCTATTACAAAACTTCTAATAAAGTAATTAGGTCACAATTTCAGAACAAAAGGTTCAAACTAAATCAACTAAAGAACTAAGATAACCAACTTCCTCTGGAACATGTTCTTTAGTTGATCAGTTGAATCTTATAAAACATTCCTCACAATGATTGTCGTTTGTTCAGAATATATCTCAATATATGCGAATACCATAAGAGAACTTGAATAATACAATATTGAATAATACAATTGGGTTGGCTTATGATACCTACCAGTACATATTCTGTTGTATCGATGCTACCTTGTACTATTTTTTTGTTGAGTGCAAACCGTGTTCTAGAGGCTGAGACGCGACCTCAGTTAGAGTAAAGCGACTGACTGCAGATTCAAGAGTGAGTACTATCTTCCAGGCAACCATGAATCTTCCACGAGTTGATGCCCTTCCTTCGGGCAATGAAACTCCTTATTATTACTGTTTTTAGTTGATGTTAGATTCTTAGACTATGTTGGCTTAGTAGTTCTGGACGATCACTTTCAGATTCTGGAGATACGTTAGTTGAATGTTTTCCGCACATTCTTTCATTAGTTATTCAATATTGATCCATTTATGATTGAGTGGATTCTTTATCTATTATTTCTGAAATCAGTTAAATCTAGAGTTAATATTTGGGTGTTTGATTCTCCCACCGGAGAGTTAGTATGGGTGCCAATCACGGCTCCGCTTGGATCATGACGGTACTGGAGTTAGTCCTCATTTATTTTCATGAAGATTAAGACGTTTGAATTTGAATACACATTTGAATGATTAAGATGTTGTCTCTAAATCTAATATTAAATGATTAACAATGTTTATTTTTCAACATACGATTATGCATAATTTATTTATTTATTTGTAAATGAAATAAATATATAATTTAAATTAAAAATTAATTAAATACTAGAAAAAAATATTAATTTAATAACATACAATTATTATTTGATTAAAAAAATGATAATGTTTATGTTTGCTAGTGATGGTGAAAATAGTTTGTAGTGGTGGTAGTGGCTGATAGTCGTGATGGAGGTGGCGGCGGCGATAACGACGATAGTGATGGTGGCTGAAGAATGTGTTGATGGTAATTAGCGGCAGTGCTAGTTGTGATGGTTGAGTTAGTTGGTATAGTAGGGCTTGACTGCAATGGTTGATAGTGGTGATGGAGGTGACAACAAGGACGATGGTGGTGGCGATGAATATAATTATAATGTTGGAGGTCATAAGTATGGTAGCGACTGATAGTAGTGGTTGAAAGTTGTGTTGGTTACCAGTGGTGGTTGTGATAGTAGAGGTGGTTGGTGATTGATGATGGTAATGGTAGTTGACAATAGTGGTGGTGGCTGCGGTGACAGAGGTGATTAGTGGTGATGGCTGGTGATTGTGGATAGAGTGGTAATGAAAATTACTTATCCCATACAAAAATACTTATTAATGGTATCAAGACTTAGTTCAAAATCTTAATGGTTAAGATCTATTCAAACTAGTTAATTAATTACTTAAATCTTAATGAAAATAAATGGACTTAATGACCCAAGGTCTAACCATTCGAATTCAGACCTCCATGAAGTACAAATAAATGAGAACTTAGTCTTTAGGGGTCGTTTGGTCTAAGGGATAAAAATAAATAGTCCTGAGATGAAAAAAAATAGTCCATGGATAAAGTTTTGGTGTCTTATTTGGTTGTCAAGTTCGGGATAACTTATTCCACTATTTATACCATAGTGATGGGATAAGTTATCCCATATACATGGTGGGATAACTTATCCCAGAATAGAATTGTTAATCCCCGGATAATTAATCCTGGGATAAATTGTTCCCAACCAAACAACCCCTTAGATTATTAGGTAGGTAGTCGAACATTGTTTAGTTTCCTTATCAGTATTAGTGTTAGTACTCTCCTACTTTCGTATTCTGCAATTTGACTATTATTTATTGCTTTCTTTACTTTGAATGCCGTACTATTTGTTGTTGTTACCGTTCTTTTTTTCATTATTTTCTATATGATTTCGTCACTACTATATTTTTTTTTCTTACTAATTTGGATATGCTTTACTTGAGCCGGAGATTTTTCGAAAATAATTTTTCTACCTGCACAAGGTAAAGATAAGGTTGCATACACATCATCCTCCCCAAATCTCAATTATGAGATCACACTAAGCCCCCGTTTGGCCATGAGAACCAAATTATTTTTCACTTTTTTGGAATTTTCAAAGTTGGAGTTGGAGTTGGAGTTGTGTTTGGTCATAATTTTTGCAATAATTATCTAGAATTTAAATATATATTTTTAAAAAATATAAAATGTGATTTAAAATGAAATATAATTTAAATGAGGTTATTTTATGAAAATAAAAAATTTAGGATTTTTTTCAAAAAAAAATAATTAAAAAAGTGAAAATAGTGAAAACAACTATTGGGTTGTTTTCACTTTTCCAAATACAACTTGAAGTTGTATTTGGAATTCTTATGGCCAAATACCAATTTCTGAAATAAAGTGGAAAAAGATTCGAGAAAAAAGTAAAAAATTCTTATGATCAAACGCCTACTAAATATGCTATTATTGTTATTGTAAACCTTCATCTAGGATGTGTACTATGGCATTGTTAGATGAATTTATTAACTAAATTGGGGCTACTAGTGATATATTGATATAGTTAAAGTCTTTTAAAAGAATTTATGGAACCTCAATATGAAATACTATTTTTTTCATCTCAATTTATGTTACGCAAGAATTAACCAAGTTTTTCTTTGATAGGAAGTTTTTTATATGACTTTTAAATATTTTAAGTTATTAATTATTGTGATTTATAGTACTTTTTACGTGATTTTCAAATATATAAATTTTATTTCAAAAGACTTAAAGTTTCTTTGTCTGAATTTACGGTCAAAGTTTAAAAATTTTAAATTTTGAAATTCTAATTGTTCCACATAAATTGGGACATAGGAAGTATATATAAAGGCTTTTAGAAAATAATAATGGAGAATTAGATTGGAAACATGAAAATATCATTAGGGACCTTAATCTAAGTAAGCGCTCGACCATAAATTTTAAATATTTTTTATTTTATTTGAAATTGATAAAATTGAAATTGAAGATGGAATTGTGTTTGATTATACTTTTTATAAATAATATTTAATAATATTCATGCTTGAATATAGTTAAATAATCAAAATTGAAAAGTGAGCAGAAAACAATTTATATTTGAAATATAACTTTTGAAATTTAGAATTTTTATGATCAACATTGATTTTCATATAAATTGAAAAATTATTTAAAAAAGTAATCAAAATTAGAAAAGATGCCAGGTTGGTCATCTCAGTAAAACTAACCAGCCAATCAAGTTTAAGTAATCGAGGTTTTAGGGGAAACTAAAAAACAAAAGGAAAAAGGATGCCACGTTGGCGATCCGTGTGGAACCTAAACGAACCAATCAAACTTCTCAACTCCACCGTATATAAACACACAATGCAACTTTGGAAAAATATACCGGCAAAGCAATTCAAATTTGTAAACGAAAACTCCTCCTCCTCCTCCTTTTGAATCCATCAACATGCCTTCAACAACAGCAACTAAATCCATGGGTGGTCGAGGAAAAACCCAAAAAGCTTCAAAATCCGTCTCCAGATCTCAAAAGGCAGGCCTCCAATTCCCTGTTGGCCGAATTGCTCGGTTTCTGAAAAAGGGTCGTTATGCTCAGCGAGTTGGCTCCGGTTCACCCGTTTATCTCTCAGCTGTTCTTGAGTATCTCACTGCTGAGTTGTTGGAACTTGCTGGGAATGCTGCCAGAGATAACAAGAAGACCAGGATTGTTCCCAGGCATATACAGCTTGCTGTGAGGAACGACGAGGAATTGAGCAAGTTGTTGGGATCTGCTACTATTGCTAATGGCGGAGTTTTGCCCAACATTCACCAGAATTTGCTTCCTAAAAAGGTCGTCAAAGGGAAAGAAATGAACTCTGTTTCACAGGAATTCTAGATGTCTAGTTGTTGAATTAGGAGAATTGGGTTGTGAATTAGTTGGATTTGTTCGTAAGTGTTCTATATGTGAATGGCAAGTTTGTTTCCTCATTTTCTTCTGTTGAAATATGTAGAATTGTATGAAAGATTAATAGATTTCTTATAATTTCTAGAAGAATTGTTTTCTGGTTTCTCTTGCTTCTGTTTTTATGGCAAAACAATCTTGAAGAATTTGCATATCAAAATGGTCTTTCACATCACCATGAAAACTTAGATAGTCCATCAAATGAGCTACGAGGATTTTAATCAAATAAATTCACTTCATTAGATCAAGAAAACAAAAAAATCATTTTAAACCCGCACCCGCAAGAATTGAAAAAAAATTATTCCAACCTGCCCCTGCCCCTGCAATAATGGCCCTCGCCCTGCACCCGCATAGGCTTAAACTCAACCCATCCCGCCTCATTGTCATCCCTAACTAAATTTAGACTACATAATTTAACACTAAAGGTAACGGAGCTCCAAAATATAAAAAAGTACAGTTAATCAACATGCTTATTTTCAAAACATAAATTTATAAATAATCCTCCAAAAAAAAGTAGTATTAGAAATTAAACCAACAAGATTACAATAGTAGAAAATTTCCAAACTTCACTCTCAATCAGTTGTATTTGATTTAATTTTGAATAAATGTGTCGTTTCAAACAAAGGGGATGTAGCTCAAATGGTAGAGCGCTCGCTTTGCATGCGAGAGGTACAGGGTTCGATCCCCTGCATCTCCATGTTTTTCGTTTTTTCTTTTACCTTATCTCTTCTCGAAGTAGTCTTTTTGTTCCAACTCTCCCTCGCTTTATTTTGAGAGTTTCACTGGAGTCATCAATGGCGTTTTCAGTTCCTCTCTTCAACCTTGCTCCAGATTTAACCGTCTCCAGACTCTGCTTAGGTAATTAACTTTTTGTTTCATTCGCATCTTTTGTTTGCAAGAGGCAGAGAATGCAGCCTCTTCAACGGCCGTGTGTTTTTTGTCGCTCTCACAGGAACCATGACTTTCGGTGAGCAAAACACCTTGGCCGAATCATTTCAACTCCTCGACAAAGCCTTCAACTCCGGAATCAACTTCTTCGATTCTGCTGAAATGTAATCGTCAAAGCCTCCCTGCTCTATTTTATGCTAAAAATGTGCTAGTAGCATCTAATTTACTCCTCTTATATAAGTTTCGCAAAGCAAAACCAATTTTAAGATTGAATAGAGAATTAGGATTACTAAATTACTCTATAACTATATTCTTAACTCTCTATCCCGCAAAGGTAGGTTTAAGGTCCGAGTACATCCTAACCTCCCACAGACCTCACTTATGGAATTACACTGGGTATGTTGTTGCTGTAAATTAGTCTAACTATAATTCTGAAGCGGATTGGATGCAGAAGATTTATATAACTCTTGACTAATTTAGGATTGAAGCTCCATTTATTAACACATACCACCCATGAGTGTGGTGGAGTTAGGATTGAAGCTTTATTGATAGAATATGTTGATATTAAATTCCAGTTGTTGATATGAAAACCAGGTATCCAGTACCCCAGCGTGCAGAAACTCATGGCAGAAGTGAGGAGTATTTTGGGCGTTGGATTAGAGAAAGAAAAGTCCCTCGTGATAGTGTTGTTTTGGCAACTAAGGTCCTCTATTCTTTAGCTCTTCAGCACTTCTTCCTAAAGATTACAATATTGTATGAAGGATATGCAACTCCATGTTAATCTTTCTGAAGATTGAATTTGGTTTAAGCCTCAGCTTGTTTGAATGTGCTCTGTATGATGTGTAGGACTAGTTAGGAGAATTAGGCTGAAAAGGTTAGGTTTCCAGAATATATCTGGCATTTATGGTACTAAAATGTGACAAAGGAGTTGTTTATGCAAGCAATTAGCAGTTCTTTCCTATGCCTAGCCGTCTATTTGGCACGATTGAATACTTTGTTGCCATTTGAAACCAATAGCATTATGAGACACATTTGTGCTTTTCCGGAGTCATAAGGAATAAAAGTTATAGTTGTTGTCTGTGAAAGTTTCTTTTATTATTTTTTTTTTCTGAATTTACTTATTTTCTTTCTAACATGTAGTTATTAGTATATATCCTTTTCTTCGTTTTTCTTGTTTGGAGCTGGAATCTTATTCCAACTGCACTGACATTTTGATATCTTCCACAACTATGTTCCCGTAGGTCAGTGGACCATCTGGACAAATGTCTTGGATTCGAAATGGACCAGAAAGCTTGGATGCTCACAACATAACTGAGGCTATTGACAATAGGTTTGAGTAAATTCTTGTTTTTGGTTTTGTTACCTTTGCATTGTCCTTTGACTGCATCAGAGGCATGATTTTGACAATAAAGCTTGCTTGCGAATTCGGTCTCTATCTACTATGATTTATATTTTTGTACTGCTTCTGATGAGGTACCTTATTGAATTGATGCAGCCTGTTGCGTGTAAAGACAGACTACATTGACTTGTATCAAATTCACTGGCCTGATCGGTTTGTAGATAAATCCTACATTTTGTGACATTGTTTTCTCACAGATGTAAACACTCAAAAAAGATCCTTTATCAAAATTTAAACAGATATCTTGAGAGGTTTGCTTCTTCGACTGTCAACGTCAATTCTGATGTTCACCATTTTAAACTTTCTGGCAGCTATGTTCCTATGTTTGGAGAAACTGACTATGATCCCCTACGACATTATACGCCTGTAAGTTTCGAGGAACAACTTGATGCTTTAGAAAGAGCTGTTGATGCTGGTAAGGTCAGTCATGAGAGCAAAGATGTTAACTTCACTAATTACTTTTCCTCATAAAGGCCGAGATGTTAACTTCATAAACTTGGTCACTATTTTCTATTGGTTGTTCAAATTATTCTCTTTAGATCAGATACATTGGACTTAGTAACGAAACACCATATGGCATTATGAAGTTCGAACAAGTTGCCAAAAGTAGAGCAGGGAATCTTCAAATAGTGTCTGTTCAGGTGTTTTTTGTCTTCATCCTGTTTTAATGTAGAGACTTTTTTGTCTTTGCCTCCTTCAAATATTGTTTCTTCACTAATTTAAGATGACACTTGATTCGGCTTCTTTCTTTTCAGAATGCATACAACTTGTTATGTCGAAATTTTGATTTAGCTATGGCTGAATGCTGTCACAATGAGAGGTAATCCTTGGATTGTGTGGACAGCTTTGAGATAGGCATTCTATATGGGTATGCGGTGTTGCTTTCTGTACCATAACATCCATTTTGTGCAAATGATTCACCTAAGAGTGGGACTAAGTGCAATCTTGATTGTTGTCCTAGAAACACACAATATACTAGTCAGATATAATAGGGGTGAGACAGATGTTATGGGAGCACAATGGGTAATGCCTGAGACAATGGATGGGTTGATGCATAGCTGGACATTTAATACAAGAAAAAGATAAAATAGAGAATGGATGTAGCCTCACTAGCACTTATGTGGGTGCTTTGGAGGGAAAGGAACAGAAGAGCATTTGAAGGGGTGTATATAATTTGAACAGATTAGGACATCTCTTTTGTCCTTGATTAGTTTTGGTGAACCCACAAGATCTCCTTCTTTGAGATGATTGAGTGTCTTTTGTAGAGAACCATATTTTTGTGTAGATTCTCTACCTTTTGATATACTGCTTGCTTATGTGTTCTTACCGAAAACATCAATTAAGTATTACCTTATGAATAAAAATTGTACTAGTCAGATTTCCACAGGATTCTGTACATTCTTATCACATGTAGGATAGGATGCATGCTGAAAAGGGTGCATTGGGAACCTTCTGGGATATTATTTGCAAAGCATGTGCAACTCTAATAAAAGGATACTGATCCTAAATTTGCTGACAAGATCATAGGAAACTAAAAGGAATGTGTCAGAAAAACACAATGTTAATCGGTTGATCCCAACAATCTCTTTTTAACATTCGGACTGTTCAAGTATCATCTAGTAACTCCTCTATTTTGCTTCAACTGTATTAGGACTGTTTAACATCCTCTATAGCTACAGTAAAAGCTTTCTATTTTTAGTAATACTGACACGTAATTGCGTCTGGTTGTTTTTCCTGCAAAGGCAACATTAGTTTGAACTATATGATTACTGTCCTTGGAGCTCACTTGACTTGTTTCAGTTACCTTGACCGTGATTCTTTTGCTACTTTTCATCTTTGTTTGATCTTAGCTTATTTATAGAGATTTTCATGTACCCTTTTCGGAGAATCAATCAAAGAAGAAAAAAAACATGTTTTTTAGGATTTGAACCTATCAATCTTCTAGAGGAACAACAAAAGGGATATAGCTAATAAAATCTCTCTTCAGTCTGGCTGCTTTCTGCAAGAACAGCCTGTTGTCAAATTAATGGAAAAAAGCTGTTGTGAACTTTCTGACAAAGATGAGGTTCATTTGTTAAGTTGAAATATTTGTGGAATTGACTGCTGGTAATGACCTCTTTGCTTTCCTGTTGCTGAATGTCTCTAGGATAAGCTTGTTGGCCTACAGCCCTCTGGCCATGGGCATACTTTCTGGAAAGTACTTTGCCGAAGATGGAGGTCCATCTAACGCTCGTTTAAATCTGTTTAAAGGTCAGATTGGTTACCAGTTTCATTGGAATATATAACTAATGCCTGTAAATTTTCTCACTATACTAATCTCTAACTTCTGGTAGGGAGATATAAGGAAGGGGAGTCCAGATATGACCTGTCAAAATCTAATGTTTTATATGCTGCCAAAGTAAGGAAATTCTTCTTTCTAAAGCTGTCTTATCATTTTGCAGTAGAGGTCAGGAAATACACAAACTTTTTTGGCGGAGAATGACCACTTGTTATTGATACAAAATGATGCAATACTTAATATGTGGTGTGTGCATGTGATGCAATATCTTTTTGTTCATTTTCTGCTTGACATGTAAAACTCAAACTTCTAGGAATCCTTCCAAAAAAAAAAAGGACACTCTTCTGGAAGAAACAAAATTTCTCATGGGTGTAGTATAGTTTCTTTCACTATTTAAGTTGAATACCTTTCTCTTTAAGACTGCAAATTATGTCGTCTAATGTCTGTTCCTGAAGCTTGCTATTTTCTTCTCTCAATTATTTAGTTTTATGACATACATTTGACTTTTACCTTTGTGATCAAGAATTTCACTCATTTTGCAGTCATACCTAGAGATTGCAGACAGATATGGTATTCATCCAGTTTCTCTTGCAATTGGTATGACCAATTTTCTTCCGAATTCCTATTCAAGTTCCTTTCCACTATTGATCGTAGATTAGCCTTTCTAGCTATTTCCTAATGGACTAAAAATGAAACATTATGCATGATAGTTGTTTATTTGAGTCTGTGACATGCTCGTTGTCTTGTTGAGTTTAATTTCAGATTTGACTTTTCATTTGGTCACCAAACCATCATATACTACTATAATTGTTTTGACTTCGAATTGTTTGGCCAGCCTTCATTATGAGACACCCTCTCGTGGCTAGCGTTGTTGTTGGAGCCACAAAACTTTGGCAGATTGAAGAGGTTCTTGATGCATGTAAGGTCAACCTCGATCCTGATATAATTACTGAGATTAACAAGGTCCACTCGAGGTTTCCAAGCCCTTGTCCATAATCATATCAATGTCCCTGCTCGTAAAGAGGCAAGTAAAAATGGACTGCTGCTGCAAATTGTGATTTCTGGCTAGAACATTAGGACTTAATCATTGAAACTAATGGAGTTTTATTAATCTACAGTCAAAGGAGGATCTAGGACTTTAACTTGATTGGTTCAACATTTAAAGTCCTTACCACTTGCCACTGAACCATTGCAATTTTAAATTATGAATTCAGAATTTAATATTCATTGATATATTAGTGATTTTCACCTGTATTCCGTGTCAAAAATGATGGATTCAAGAATTGAACCTATCAAATGTATGATCCATTCTCCCCGGTCTACCATGATGATGTACACTAGAATAATGTGTGAAAACGACAATCACATGTGAAAACAACCAAAAAATTTGGCAGAGTGATTGGTGCTCTGTATCTATCATGAAAATAGAAAAAAGAAATTAGGATCTGGGAGTATAAAGTATTAACTGGTCCACATTGTAAGTTTCAACACGGAAACCCAACGATGTTTAGTGCTCACTTAACACTTTGTTTGGATAGTTGCAGTGGCGGAGCCAAGAATTTGGCGAAGGGTGTGCAAATTTTCTTCTTAGGAGAAAGGTTAGGGATCATTAAGGGTACGGTCCTTAGTGATGTGTTAAGGGTGTGCAAAATTAGATATACACTCATAATATGCGTTAACATGTTACCTCTGAACACCACATAATTTTTCGACGAAGGATGTGCACCAGACTACCCTTCGCCTTAGGTGGTTGCGCCCATGGATAGTTGTTACGTATCATTTCATAATGTAGTGTATTGTTTTCCGTCGTTACATAATGCCACACATGAACAATTTGAAGAACAAACGTATAAGAAAAGCAAGGTACGGCTAGAGAGATCTTTAAAAAAAAAGTTAAGGTAAAGTATAAAATAAGATTATTAGATAATAAACAAAGAAAAAATGAGAAGAAAAAAGTAAGATTACGACGCGATCACACCAAATCAATTATTACATACGTAAATTTTACAATACAATAGGTAACAACCAACAAAACAAGCTTATTTTTGTAATAACAAGAGGATATGTTTATCATGTCGAATGACTTTTCAAGGACAAGAGGTGAAATGACAAATGCCTTGGAGTTGGGAGTCTTATGAGAAGAAATCATAACTCTTAACATAATTGTAGTACGTATTTGTTTTCTTGAAGACTTTTAACTTGTTTAAGGATGACTTTGGGAAACAAAAGACGTGGTCTTATGAGAAGTAATGAGCAAGAAAGTGTCAACAGGAGAAGAAACAAACATAGAGAAAACAAATTAGTCGGTCCAAACAAGATAGAAAAAGATGGACTAAACATTCAAAGTTTGTGGAAAATTATGGGGTAAATGGTCCCCGGGGAAAAAAGTTTACACTTACTATTTGTTGTTATGTTACTCTTTATTATTTCTTCTATCTTTGTTACTTTTCTTTTTGGAGACTATTTTTTGTCTTGAGCCGAGGGTCTATCGAAAATAGCTTCTCAACCTCATCTCTGAGATAGTGGTACGGATAACGTATACTCTAGCCTTTTCAGATCCCACTTTATGAGAATACGCTGGGTATATTGTTGTTGTTGTTTGCACTGAATTACGTTAGTATGCAGGGCCGACCCACTGTATGATATATGGGTTCAAAGACAATCAGTAGTTTTGGTTCATTTGCTCTTTTGCCTCGATTTTGTGTTAGTCTTTAATTTTTGTCTCTCAAGGCAAATAATTTCTTTAACATAAGTTTATATTTTTGCATCATAATATTTCACAAGTTATATCACGTACTCTTAAAGAACTTATATCCCACAAGGCATAAGTTCAATTGCTAAGGACAAAAATTAAAGACCAGTCTATTTGAAGGCAAACAATTTAAAGATCAGCCCATTTTAAATATTATGCACGAAGGCTTTTACTAAGGGCCCATTTGGGCATGCAATATGAAAGTAAATGATATGAAGTTGAAGTTTGTTTGGACATACAATTTTAGTTTCTTAAATTGTATTTTTTATTCATAAGCATGAAAACTCCATAAGTTATGAAATTATAAAAAAAATTCAATTTTTATATAATCTTACCAAATGAGCAAATCATAGTTCATAAACAAGATATTGGAATATCCTAAGGTTCCACATTGATAAATCATATATCTTCATGTTCCTGTTATAAATAAATGTTTGCGATTATAAGCTTTCACATACACATAGTTTATAAAGATCCACTAGTCAACAATAGTAGTAACTAGTTATTCTTTAATATAATCCTTTCATATGGTATGGACAGTCTCTTCACGTCGAGCAGAGTCTCTTTTTTTTTGTAAAAATTTAAAATGATGATTTATTTTTTACAAAATATAAATTTATGGGTCAAGTTTTATATTTAAAAAAATTGAAATCATGATTTAAAATCCTAAATCATGTTGTTTGGAGAATCTGAGATTGAAATCATGATCTCAAATCGCATGTTCAAATGCTGATTTAAAATCATGATTTTATATCGCATGTCCAAACGCAAGCTAACTATTTAACTATGGATCCAATTATCATTGTATATTAACTTAAAATTGTTATAAGGCTCCATAAACTTCAAATTGTGAATTCGTCTTTATTATTATGCCATAGTTAAGATAAAATGATCAAGTAATAATATTGTATATTTATTAATTTGGTGCAAATATTAGCATTTGGTGCGTTTTACTTGATCCCTAGCATTATGTAAGATTTTTTATTTATTTTTTTCACATTTTTCTACCTTTTTCTTGGAGCTTTTATTTTTTTTGTTTTCTTGGTGACTCGAGCTCACAACTTCAAAATTAAAAGTAAAAGGTACTTATCATCCGAGTAACTTTTCCTAATATTTGAAAATTATGCCTCTCTTTGGATGATAAGGAGTAGTCATAGTGAAACTTGATCTGTTCAAACAGAGAGAAGTGGTCACAATTTTTCTCTGCAACTAATTATGTATTTGTTGCACCTTCGTCCATTTTTACTTTTTTTACTTATTCATTATATTAAAAATAAATATTTATTTTTATTTGTCCAGTTTAAAAAATTACGAAATAATTTATCACTTAATTTCTAAATTATTATTATTATTAATTCTAATTATTTTCTAAAGCATTAAATTTATTATATTCATACGAAAATATAATAAAATTATCATTCTATTTTTTTGCTCCTTAAGAAGTGTGCAGATCAATACTAGATAAATAAAAATAAACGAAGGGACCAGGGAGTAGTTGTTTTGACTGTTTTCTTGTTCTTGGGTGTTCTAGAATACCACACATTGTTTACTGGCTTTTAGGGAACAAACAGAAATTAAGGAGCCGTTTGTTCATGGAAACTTTTTTTCATAAACAGCGTTTGATTATAATATTGAACCGATTTTACAAAAAAACAGTTCTGACTAGTTCTTTTAGTGTGTGTTTTTCACTCAGAAAATTTTAACTTTTTAAAAGAAAGTTAAATACATATCCAAACATGTCTTTAATTTAATTTTCGAATACACATTTTTAAATTAACTTTATATGCTATAGTTTTTTTTAATATCATATGTTTTATGTCCAAATACCTACGAAATCATTAATATGTTAAAAGAGTATAATTGTTACTCATGGGTTATGTAAGAGTTATCAAAGGAAGCCCTATATAATATATCCCAAGCTTTTACTCATTATTTTAAAGTTTTAGGTTGAATGTAAAAATCTTCTATATATTTATCTCTCGAGATTACATAAAACACTAGAAAAAATAATAGAACAAACGAAAAGTCACCAATGATTATAGTGAGGCCATAAATAATTCTTCATTTTTAATCAAATATTTCGAATTGAGAATAAAATCACTTTTAATAGAGAGTGTTTTATATACTAGAGTGAGACTTTTCGATGTGAACTCTCAATTACTTAGATATGTTGAAAACAAATATTGACACTTAATAAGAAACCAAAAAGAAAGGAACCAAAATAAAACCGTGTTCTAGTTTAAAACTTTAAATGTTATTATTAGTTCCTAACCAAATTAAAAAAATTAGCGTTGACTAGTTCCTAACCAAATAAAAGAAATAGCTCTTACTTACTCTTGCTTTAATTAACGTTGGGTTGCTTCCATCCCAAACAAAGGATTAACTTTTTCTATAAAATATAAAATATTATGCTTTGAATTCTCCATGTTACAAATTATTTTAAAAGAAAACCTAATTTTTTTTTAGATTAAACGCAGTTTAATAAGTTTTAGGGCGGTTGCTAAAATGTACATTTATCCTAGACATCTAAAATAAAAAAAATGCATGCTCAATAGAGAGATAATGATAAATAAACACATCTAAATTATTATTCTTTCTTAAATCTTACATCCTAACTATTTTTTATTTTCTTTATCTACCTAAATTATCACTATTTATATATTAAAACTCACCTAGATTAAATATCAATGGTGCATGTGGTACACTCTTCTTTTTTGTTAAAAATAGTGTCACGTGGCACTCCACGTGATAAATATTAGAAAACTTAATTTTGGGTAAAAGTATAAAAATCTGATGAATCATCTGTAAAAATCAAAATCGTGTCTCTTTCTTTTTTGGCCATAGTTTCGCCATTTCTTCCCCATTAAGCTTCAATTTTATCATGGATTTTAGGTTAGTTACTGATTTTGTAAAAAAAAAAAACTAAGGTTCTTCTTTTCATTTGAAAATATTATTGACTAATTTTAGAATTCCTTGTGTGATTCTTATCATTGCAGGCTGCCTTCATTTTGGAGAAATGAAGAGAAAGACGGGAAAAAAATCTAGTAAAAGAAAAAAAAGTTTGATTAAAAAGAAGAAATGAAGGAGAAAGACAGGTAAATGAAGAAGTGAAGAAGAAGGGGGAGAAGAGAGGGATTTGAATTTAATCAAATGGAAAATATAGAAAAAAAACTAGTCAACCTAATTAGCCACATGGATGATTTTTATGGCTCTTGTGAGTTTATTGGCGATTGTTTTTAAATAATTGGCTTAATTGACTCGAGATGTGTTTAAATACATAGATAGTAATAGTTTAGATAGAGAAAGGAAATTAAAGAAACCTTGATGGTTAATGTTATAGTATTATCTTAATTTTCTTGCATGTTTTGATGATAGACAAATTATGTGTGCCATGTCCTTATTTGATTAGAAGCGTGTGTGTTACGTGATTCGTCAAAGAAAAGCTATTTATGGGGATTAGAATTACATGAGAATTCTACTTAGTCGAATCCTTGAAGACCAAGAAAGGAAAACCTTAGGTTCTTAGGACTTTCCTTACTGTACTTGGACAAAAAGCCCACAAACATGAATACTATATATAGAGAAGATCTAGTTTGTAAATTATCATCTATTTTATGTATTGAGGCGGCATTATTCTCTAGCAGTAGGACAATATCAAGACAACAATCATTGAAGCTTCAAGAATAACTCTGAGTTGATTATTCTTGATACAATTCAGAATTTTGTGCGAGTCTGTAATAGTTTAGTTTTGGAGTCATAGTTATTCTATTGTGTGTAAGAAGTGGTGAGGATTGTAACAAGAAGTGAGTTTGACTTCTTGAAGAGTTGTTGTTAGAGCTAACTGTTGAGAGTAGGTGCTAGAGTTAGTTCACTCGATTATTGAGTTGTAATCATAAAACTTGTCTGTTGAAGTTAGTGGATTTGAGTTGACAAATTTTGCATCTCGTAGGTCGTGGTCGTTACTCCTTCAGCAAAGAAATTTTTCACTTAAAGTTATGTGATTTTCACTTTAGTGTTCTTACTCACGTACACAGAAACCTGATTCTTGTGTTAACAATGGGCACTAGTTCTTTTCAACAATGAATAATTTGGTGTGAAATTTATGAAAAAGTGATAGTTCGGGTGGTTTTTTTTTATCATTATCTCTTCATTAAACATTTAACAACAACAACATACCAATGTAATCACACAAGTGGTATTTTTAGTGATCAGAAAATGTTTTACATTATTTTTATGTTTGATTGATCAAAATTATTGAAAAAGACATTTTCTTTAGGAAAATAAGTTCATTAAAAATGAGAAAAATGACTTTCCTAGTGGAAGTAGAGAAAATAAGCTATACAAGTGACATTCCACATTGATTGTGTCCTCCCACCTTCCAATACACCCCATTTTTATCTCAACCATCATAGCCCCATCTCCACCGTACCTCTCATATTATTTGTATAGATTGTATACAAATACTTCTAAGAAAATAGAGTATTTTTACTTACGTACCGAACACAAGAAAATAAATAAGAAATTCACTTGTTTTCCTGGAAAATGTTATTCATAAAAATAATTAGAAGAAAATATTTTTCATTAAAAATATTTTTCTTCGTACCAAACACACCCATAATTTGAGACGGGGGAAGTATGTCCTTACATAAGGTTTATCACTTATATCCTGTTTGGTCAAACTTCTAAAATCTACTTATTTTGAAAAGTGTTTTTTCCAAAAGTATTTTAAAAAAAAGTACTTTAGTTGAGAAGTAGTTTGTGTTTGACCAATAAGTCTTAAAAACACTTTTGTGCAGCAATTCAACTTGTTTGAAAAGCCACCTGGTAATTGAAATTAATATAATTACTAGGGTAGTAATTATCAGCCTAGCAATTACATCGTCTAGAAATTACAACGACATATTTGTTTGTCACAATATAATTACAAGTGTATTGTTTGATTGCACAGGTGTAATCACATAGTTATATTAAAATTTTAAAATTAAAATTTTAATATAATAAATAAAGGCCTTTATAAATGATATTAAATTAGGTATTTAAGATATATATTATCTTTTTTTTAATTAATAAGTTATTAACTAACATTATCACAAAAATAATTGATATAGATTTTTCAAATTAATATATTTTAATTAAATTAATCATAAAAACTAAAAGTACATGATTTTTAAGAACATCATGAAATGCATGTTTGACAAAAAGATTAATATTATAAATATAATATCATAAAATTATTAAAACATGTGACAAAAAGATAATCTATCAATTCTAGCTAAAAAAATGAATGACTTGCAATGTGAAATATCAAGTCAATACTACTAAACAAATAATTTGAAATAAAAAATATAACACAAGTTCAAAATTCAAAACAAAAAAAGTTAACATAATACTCTTATGTCAAATTTCAACATAACGTACATAAACATAATTCAAAAGAAAAGAAAAACATAAGTCTATAACCTTATTCAACAATGAACCTCTACTTTAATTTAGAAATTAGAATACTAACATAATTATGCTAAATGAAAAAAAAAGTAAAAAATAAATAATACAAACAATTGCATGGAATCACAAAAATTAAAGGTTGAAAGATAAGAAGTAAGGAAAAGAAATATAAATAATGTAAAATAAAATATATATTTTTTAAAAAAAATATTAGAATAATAAACATAAAAAAGAATTTAAAATAATAGAAATAAAAAAAAGAAATAAAAATAAAAGAAAGAAATTAAAAAGTAACCTTGTAATTACATCATATAATTACCAGCAATTTACAGCTCCCCTGTGAATTGGAGAGTGTAATTGACTCATGCCAATTACACCTAATTACCTGCTAATCAAGTAATTATTTGACCAATCAAACAGGCCAAACAATGTAACTGCACCCAATTACACGAAATTCAATTTTTAGGGTAGCTTTTCAAACTGGAACAACTACACAAAAAGGGACCATGGGAGGAAATTTCGCATTAAGTACGTGGACACATTTGAACATGTTTGACCAAGCTTTTTTAAAAATGATTTTAAGCGTATTTTTCTCAAAAATACTTTTAGGAAAAAATTATTATTTTAGCTTCTGAAAAAAAATGTTTGCTACTCCCTATAAATATTTAGAACCCGTTTGGTCATAAAAAGTGAAGATATTTTTTGAAAAAATCGTGATAAAAATTATTTGGCTATACAATATACCCATTTTTGTCAAAATATTTGTCAAAATATTCGGCAAAAAAATTAAGTTTTCAAAAACTAGAAAAAAGTAATTTTTGGGCAAAATTCTATTTTTTGGGAACTTTTAAAATTTAAAATTTATCCCAAATTTTAATATTTTATAAAATCACCCTACCATTTATTAATCCAATTCCCAATTAATACCTATCTGTCAACCAATCCTAGTAATAAACCTTGTTATCTGGTATTATTGCATAACACTTGTTAAAAATAATGTAAATAGAAAAATTGGATTCTCCTTAGTTGAGAAAACTTCTTTAGCTCCTACACTGATCTGTGAAATTATTTACAAGCCAGTTGGAGCTTATAATCTATGAGTTTAATTTTTATCATTGAACATGTTCATTATAAAATGATAATACAAAGTTATGAATACTTTTAATAATTTTTAGAACTTAAGGGGTTGTTTGGTGTGAGGTATAAGGTATAATAGTCCCGGGATAAAATGCAGGATTATTTTATCTTGCGTTTAATTGGAGGTATTAGTTAGTTCCGGGATTATTTATTCCACCATTTATACCATAGTGATGGGATAAGTTACCCCATATACATGGTGGAATAGCTAATTCTGGGATAACTTATTCCCAACCAAACGATCCCTAAGGAGTAGTTTGGTACGCGGTCAAAGTTATCCTGGGATTATAATTCTGGGATAAAATAATCCTTGAATTGTTTAGTACTAGTCCTTTATTTGGTACATTAGATTAAAGATGAGATATACTATGTATAATCTAAAACATGTGGTTGACTTGAGTTGGATAAACATTTTATTTTCAATTTTAACCTTGATATTTCAATGGCTTAAGATATAATTATCTATACTCAAACATAAAAATTAAACTATCATTTAAGTTACTAAAAATAAAAAATTAAATACATTCTTAAATATTTTTTAATTAAATAGTTACTCTACTCATGAATTAATTCAAGCCTCTATAAACTATGAAAAAATGCAAAAGTTGTGCATAAGTTCCAGGAACTGAAAATTTATGCAGAAAATGCAACAAAAAAAAATGTGTACAAAATAGGCAGAAAATGCAAAAAAATATGTAAAACTATGCAGAAAAGACAAGAACAAAAAAGCAAAAGCATGTTCTGTGCAAAAATTACAAGAAAAAAAGTGCACAAAGTACTATAGCCAAAATCTTTGCAAAAATTAAAATTAAAATCGGATACATAAAAATTTAAAATTGTAGAAACAGAAGCTAAATTTATTATCAGTAAAGTGAATTCAAGAGTAAGATGATCATCTGATAATATTATCCAAGGATAACTTATATTAGTATTAGTTATACCACTGGGAGATGGGTATAATATAATTCAGGATTGTGGGATAATTTTATCCTGAGTATAATTAATACCTCAAATTAAATATGGTATAAATTTAAGTCCAAAAATTAATCCCGATATATCCCATCCATATCCGGCTACCAAACTAAGGGTATAAATCATATTTCTTTAAAAAAAAAATTTAAAAAATTATGGCCAAACACATGGTGAAACTTCACCCAAAACTTCATCCAAAAATGACTTGCCAAAAATATTTAGAAATCTATGGCCAAACACTAACTTATTTTCTCCCAAAAATTTAATCAAACACCTTACCTTTTAAAAATATATATTTTTTTTTAAAAAAATAATCACTTTTGAAAAAATATAAGTTTGGTCAAACAGATTATTAACCATGATTACTATTTTGTTCATTTTATCTCAATTTATCACTTAACCCTAATAATTTAACATGATTTGGGGCATTAGTCAATCGTGTAAAATTTTCTGGAAGTTTATGTTATTTTATTTGGCAATCTAGAAGAAAATATGATTCAGAATTGTAAGTTAATTTCAGAGCTTTCAATTGTAGACTTCCAAGTCTAAAATTTGACCAGGTAGGCAGCCATTTTACTTGGGCAATTAGTTAGCAATGAGATATTCTTGCTGACTAATCTTCTTCCCAAATCAACAACACTAAGGTAAAATATTGAACTTTCTATGATTCAACATCATCTTCATTCTCATTTCTTTTTTGGCAATTTGTTCACTTTTCTCAATGAAAAATTATTTTTTTAAAAAAATTAAGGCTATTCCATGCCCAACTTTGAAAAGTGAGTAAGCCAGCTGCTCCTGCTGCCCTGTATTACTACTACTTTTAGTCATTCCCTTTTTGTTGCCTATTTCAAGATTCATAATCACCAATTTCGATTCTGTGGCTTTCATTGGATCCAAATCCACTTTTATGTTCTGTCATTCACAGTCTTTTGCTCTGCAAGTAAGAAGTTGGTAACTTTTTGGTGATGGGTTCGAAGCCGTGGTTACATCCGGCTCCAACCTATCGTCCGTTAGAGACGTTTTGGGATACAGATGATGATGCCCCAGGTCCACGTTGTGGTCATACTCTCACTGCTGTAGCTGCCACCAAGACTCATGGTCCGCGTCTCATACTTTTTGGTGGTGCCACTGCTATCGAGGGCGGCAATGGGGCTGGCATACGTAATTTTCTCTTTTGCCCTCTTGCTTTGTGACCCAGTTATCCCTTTTGTCTAAAATTGAAACTTTTGTTGTTTCTTGAACTGACACTTGACTTAATTTTGGTATTTAGGGCTGGCTGGTGTAACTAATTGTATTCACTCATTTGATGTTCTTACCAGAAAATGGACCAGGTATGTGTTGTACATCTCTAATTTTTCTAGGATCTGCTTCTATATCCCTATCTCATCTTCTTCATTTTTTGCGTGGTTGGGTTTAAGTGGAGGTTTGGAAACTAAATGATGATAGTTTCTTATGGTGGTGATACTTGTTTTGAAACTGAAAAGACTATGGTGGTGGTACTGATTTCATGCTCCTTGAATTACCCAGACTTAGACCTGCCGGTGAGCCACCTTCACCAAGAGCTGCACATGCTGCTGCGGCTGTTGGAACAATGGTTGTATTTCAGGTGATCAGAAAGAGAAACTAAAGCATATCATTTTTAATTGTTAGCACTAAAATGATCATTAGAAACAATAACTACTAATATCTATTATTGTTTTGTTACTAGGGCGGGATAGGACCGGCAGGGCATTCAACGGATGATCTTTATGTGCTTGACTTGACAAATGACAAATTCAAGTGGCACAGGTTAGCTTCTGGATACATAGTTGCATTTCGTCTCCCTTTTTCAATTATTATACAGCTCTTGGTCCATGACTAATTACCGTGTTTTGTTTCTAGAGTTGTTGTTCAAGGTCAGGGTCCTGGACCGCGGTATGGCCACGTAATGGACTTGGTTGCACAAAGATATCTGGTAACTGTCAGTGGCAATGATGGTGAGTGCAATATTCCTATGAATAACTGATCGAGTGGATGTGCTTTTTTCTTACTACCACAGTAGAAGATCGAGTTTGTGTTCTTTCATTTGCAACATATTTCATTGCATGTTATATTCACTGCGACTGTGAGCAGTTGGAATTATAGAGAAGCACTCTAGAAAATTAGGGTTACAAATCTAAGTAAGACAAAATATATATGATTGGCTAGTTTAACCCCCCCCCCCCCTCTCACACACAAATAAAACACTGATTTTGTAGAACATGCCTCTTAGGCTGAACATAGTCATAAGATGAATGTCCAGGAAATGCAAATGTTAAGATTGATATGAAGTAATACAAGATTCGAAATAATCAAGTCTGGCGGATGGTGCAAGTGGCACATATGAAGATGTTAGAGTCCTGCATTTGGTTGAGGGTATGAGTTGTGGTCTCCTTATATCACGTTGGGTAACCCTCACCTCATGAGTTACTTTTAGGATTGAATTAGGGACAAGGTCCATTTTCTTAAGTCTTAACATGGTATGAAGAGTAAGACCCATCCCTATTTTTAGTTTACCAAAATGTTGGGCCCAATATTATGGTGTCCTTGCTCCTAATATCTAGTTGTTTGTCTCCTTATATGATTTTAGGCAATCCTCACTTCATAAGCTGCTTTTTTGGGTACTTAGAGCCAAGGTCTGTGTTCTTTACATGAGATAAATGAAGAAAAGATTGCATGGAATAGTTTAGTCATGTCTTACGTAGACCTCCAGATGTCTAGTCTGTATGAAATGTGAGTTGAAGGTAACAAAAGGAGATGATGTATGAGTAAAATCACTTGAAGGAGAGTTGTCTCAAAAAACCTACAGTCTCTAGGAATCTATAACAGATTTAGCAAGGATCAGAACACAATGGAAACCAAGTAGGAGCATGATGCAAACGAAGTATCTGTTAGGTGATGTCAACTAGTTGGGATTAGACTGATCGTTCCTGTAGATATAATTGTGAGATGTAGAGAACCTCTAATTTGCCTACGCAAAATTTGTTAGTATTCGATGAAATGGACCTAATGAGCAGAATTGATATAGACGATTCATATAGTTGGCCGGGCCCCAATTGATTTGACATTGAGGCATATGTCATTGATTGATTGTTTACTGACTGACTAGTCATAAATAAAATTACATAATTTGGAATTACATCACGGATAGTTATGTCTTGATCTAGCTTAGTTTTCCTCAATTTTACTTCAATGGTGTCATAACATGATCTGACCACATCTCTTTTTCCTAACATGTCAAGAACAATGTGATGTATCCATAATAATCTGAATTTTGAGATAACTAATGCATGTTTGTTCACAGTTGTTGGGCATATGGCATACTTAAGGAGCAGAAAAAAAAAATATGCAGCTGTAGCATAACACTTTATCATCTCACAATCAAAAGGATAAACTGTTAGATTTTTTTACCTTATAAATGGCTGTAACATGACTGATAAAAGATGATTGGAAGACCTCTTTTCCTTGCTGTCCTAACTCCAACATACATCCATATCCATAATTTTGGAACAAGTTGAATAGTGAATGCCATAACTCATTTCTGCAAAGTCTAGCTACTGCAGCTTCCCTTTCAGATGCATTAAGAGTTTTATGCTGAACATATATATGTTGCATGGCGTTTTTAGTTCTCTGTCACTTAGCCCCCCCTTTTATGTATTATTCTATATGTTTAATTTTCACTGATTTCCAGGGAAAAGAGTTCTTTCTGATGCTTGGGCCTTGGATACTGCTCAGAAACCTTATGCATGGCAGAGGCTGAATCCAGAAGGCGATAGACCGTCAGCTAGAATGTGAGTCTACGTTGTTTACTCTCATTTCCACTCTTAGTAACTTTGAGAGTCTTCCTGATGGGTTTTTATTGATTTTTATTGTTATTACATGTACTATGCTTAATTATTTCAATTCATGAATCTCAGACAAGTAGATCTTCTATATCCATTTGGAATACTACCCTGTTTTCATGCTAAAAACCTGTTCTGGGTTGACTATAGAAGCGTTTCTCAGAAACTAGGTGACAAATGATAGACAGGAGCAACAAAAATAGTTACTCTTGAGGTTTTAGCATACTTATTCACCTATGAGCTTATGCAACAATCCCGATGTTCAGTATCCTACTATCCTTTGATTCTCAGCAAGGGCTTGAGTCGCTTGACCCATTTAAGTCATCTCCTCCTTAATCTCTCTTGTCAGATCACCCATGTATCTCCTATTCATACCTCGTCATTGTGTCTGTTAAGCATAACCTGCTACTTTGCAACTTATGATGTTCTTTCAATTCTTTTTATTTGCAGAAGTACATATCCACTTCTATATATATCTCTTCCCCATATTTGCTATGAAAATATGTTTTTGTCCTCGAAAATGTCAATTCTGAAAACTGTCTGGTACTGCTATCGTCTCCCAGTTATTATTTATTCTTGGCATACCCTCTCTAAAGTAGTTGACACTGAAATGTTTTTGGCTTGATCGCTCCACCAAGATGCTGCTTCTAACATAATTTTCTCCTTCAATCTTCCACACTAGACTTCTTTTTATCTTGCCTTTTTAATCAATGGCTGCCTCTCTCTCTCTCTCTCTCTCTCTCTCTTGTTCTTTTTACTTATTATTTGTTCTTAGTAGCCTACATACTCTTCCATGTTGTGGTTTTCTTACTCTTAATAGTACCGTAATTTCCTCCTAGATACTATCTTTCTGAATTTTATGTTCTTTTAGGTATGCAACAGCTAGTGCTCGGACCGATGGCATGTTTTTGCTTTGTGGTGGGAGAGATGCTTCAGGCACGGTAAGTACTTATATAGTCATCAATGTTCTTACTGATAAACTCTTCCACTGGTTTGTTTCCTGCTTTGAGATAGCAAGTGCTTTTAAGCTAATGCACAGAGTTTGTTAGATTTTTGACTTTATTTTGTATAGTGTTTTAAAATGCTAGTCAAGCTGTGATATGTTGTGGCATACATAGGAAATTAAAGTAGCTGGTTTTAGGTGTCCGTAAGCTCAATCGTCTTGGATATGTAATCACTCTTTCAGCAGTATATTGATGTTGAAGCAACTAATAGTCCTAAACAAGGAGGGCCTTTGATACTGTGGGTTACGACCTGGATATACTGCTTTTGATATGTAGTCTTCTAAATGATGTGGTTGCTGATTCCTGGAGTACTTCCGTTTGCAGCCCTTAGCAGATGCTTATGGCCTGCTTATGCATAGGAATGGCCAGTGGGAGTGGACTCTTGCACCAGGAGTGGCACCATCATCAAGGTATCAACATGCTGCGGTAAGTACTACTTCCTCCATCCATCTTATGTCAAAGTGTTTCACTGAGCCCGGTATTTAAGAAATTAAGGAAGATATTTACATGTTAGCTAAATGTGAACTACCAAAAGTTATCCTTTTAAATGAGTGGCAGTGAGACTTCAACATGTCTTTTGATCTTTTCTCTACTTCCAAAAAATTGGACTTTTATATCAAATGGGTCCAAACAAGTCATATCGTTTAGGATAAAATGAGAATGCTAAGATTAAATAGCTTCCAAAAAGAGAAAGGTGTCATTCTTTTTAGGGACAAACTAAAAAGAATGTGTCAGGGAGTAATATTTCTGCTGTTTGGGTCATGTCTATCCTGTTTGTCCCCCACAGCCCTCACTTTCCTGAATAACATTTTTGCTGGTGATTAGGTATTTGTTGGTGCAAGATTGCACGTTACAGGGGGTGCTCTTAGAGGTGGACGTGGAGTAGAAGGTGAAGCAGCTATTGCAGGTAAATGTGGGATTTTATCCTTTTGTGCATAAATTGTCAATGGATATTATTAAATCTTTTCAATTTTATTGCTTTATAAAGTGTTGGACACAGCTGCTGGAGTTTGGTTGGATAGACACGGGCTGGTAACTGCTTCACGTGGTAGCAAGGGCCAAAATGAACAAAATCCTTCTTTGGAGCTTATGCGTCGCTGTCGCCATGCAGCTGCATCTGTTGGCGTTCGGATATATATCTATGGTGGTCTCAGAGGAGGTAATGAATGCCACTGGCATATGCAGATTTTAGACTGTTCGAATGATGTCTATTCTTCTCCTTTCCAGAACCCCCTTCCACTGGTTAATCTCTGTACTTATCTGTGGTAACTGTAGTATTTACCTGAGTTAAGCTATGAGAATGTTAAGGATTTAAAGGTCTGTGACTAAGCAAAAATTCTCTTAACCCTCCATCTACAAAAGGATTGTCAAATGCTCAGAGTTGATTCGCTTTCAGCGACAGGTCACAGATGTACAAGGACTTTTTTCTTCTTTTTTGCACTTCTGCGTACCCATGAGAAATCAAAATTTAGACAGATTTTACAAACAATAGTCCAGCATTAGATAAAAATTGAAGAGAATGATGAACAATGAATTGGGAAATGTAAGCTAATTATATGGTCATATGTCCTTTCTAAAGTGACAATAAACTACCTAATAAGCTTTTGGTGGTGTAGATGTCTTTTCTGAGGGTCTATTTTTTATGCCTCCCTTTGGTACCACTGTACTAGCAGAGGCGGATTCAGAATTCAAATTTTATGAGTTCAATCTTTATGTTCTTATTATTGAACCCCTTACACTTTAGAAATTATGGGTTCAGAATATAATATCTATCAAAACTTTAATTTTTTTTACGCATATATTCATACTCTATATTGAAAACGCTGGGTTCGGTTATATCCAGTAATAATACTCTCCATCCACCACAGATATGTTTCTGTGAATTTGAATTTTTGTAAATACTGTTATTGAAAAATCACCTTAAATATTTTGGAACGTCCTAAAATCGAAGTGTGCCATATAAATCGGACAACAAGAGTATAAAATGCTACTTCACCAACATAAACCATCCATGCAATTGACTTGCAAAATTCATCTCTTAGGTACGCCATCAATCTGCTCTCACTCTTCGAGAGATATTATGAATACTTGTCCAAAAAAGATGTTAATGAATTCAAAACCAAAGATATCTATGGTAATGACAGCACATGCAAACCTGTTTAACTGATTTGCTATTACTTAAAGAGTATTCCAGAATTAAGCTTATTATGATTAAAAACGAAGCAAGAAAAAAAGGCAAAATGAGTACTAGCATTAGACAACAGAAAGCAAATGACATGGTGATCACATTCATTTTTTTTTTCTCTTATTAGCGCTAACTTTCCTTGTAATACTCCATTCCCCATACTAACTGCATCACATAAAATGAGATGGAGGGAGTTCTTGTTTGCTGTAGGACTATTAGTTTTGCAATGAATGGTATTGTGAAAAGGACCTTCATTTGGAACCAAAAGAACTTCATAATTATGGTGTTATATGCTTTTACTAGTTGCATGCTGATCAAGATACTCCCTAGGTCATGTGGTTTCATGGTGTTCTTAAATCAGATTATTTTTTCTGCAGATACACTTTTGGATGAATGTCTGGTTGCAGAAAATTCTCCATTGCATTCTGACATCAATTCCCCAGTCTTAACGTCTGAGAGAGCCATTGGCATCCCAATATCAAACAACTCAAATTTATTACCAGATCCTGATGGAAAACCTGAGACCCACCTATCTGGTGGGTTGAGGTAATATTTCGCTTTATCTTTAGTTCTTGATATCATTTTTCATTCAGTTCAACCTCATAAATTGAAGCATCATATTTTAACAGCATGGATAAAGATTCTATGGAAAAATTGACCAAGGATTTCGCTGCTGAAGCTGAGGCTGCTAATGCTGTCTGGCAATTAGCACAGGCTGCATCTGCCACTCCTGAAGTAACATCGGTCTCAGATGAGAGCTCTCAAGTTCCAGACACCGGCTCTGAGGGTAGCGACAGTGAGTCAGCTGTCCGCCTCCATCCTAGAGCTGTATGTACTCTGCTCTGTTGTCTAGTGTTAGTTTATTTGGCAGATGGTGAAATCACTTTCCAAATACTGCAGGTTGTAGTTGCAAAAGAAACTGTCGGGAACCTGGGGGGAATGGTGAGGCAATTATCATTGGATCAATTTGAAAATGAGAGTAGGCGAATGCTTCCCTCATATAATGATATTTCAAATCCAACAAAAAAATTCACACGGCAAAAATCACCTCAAGGATTGCATAAAAAGGTAACCCCAGCAAGCAGCAACAGATTATTTTTCTCAAACCTTAATGGGTTAACGACAATATTCTCTATTTGTTAAGGTTTGTTATATTCCTTTTGCTGATCTTTATTTGTTGGGATATGGAATCTTCTATTGCTGTATCGCAGGTCATATCCACTTTGCTTAGGCCGCGAAATTGGAAAGCACCTGTAAATAGAAAGTTCTTTCTTGATTCATATGAAGTGGGTGAGCTTTGTTATGCAGCTGAGCAGATCTTCATGCATGAGCCTACAGTTCTTCAATTGAAAGCTCCTGTCAAAGTGTTTGGTGATCTTCATGGACAGTTCGGTGATCTGATGCGGCTATTTGATGAATATGGATTTCCTTCCACTGCCGGAGACATTACGTAAGTCTGATCAAAGCTTGACCATTTCTTTTTTCTCATTTGCAGTAGCTTGACTGCTCTGAACAATTTCAACATAAGCTCGTGTTTTAAGTTTTAGCATGCTTACCAAATCTAATTATCTCAAACTCTGAATAAAGATGAGTAAAAGAAGTAATTATGTTAAATTTGATGTAAGTTGAAAGAAATCTGCAATTTAATCTGTTCAGGAAAGTTTACTCATCCTTGTCAAAGATCCTTGTACAGATTAGCAGCCATATATTAGTAGTAGTATTAGAAGAATAACTAGGGGAAATGAAAGCTTCCATAATTAAAGTGTCATAAGATAAACATATTAAAAGAATGTCTCCCAGCACCAGCTGTCAGCTACAAACTTGTAGATGACAGCTAACCCTACGAAAGGAAGATTAGTTTTTGTAGCATATGATAGCTTAAATAATTGGGATAACTCCTCCTCCCTAGCTTAAAGCTCGTTTGCAGTTGTCCATCAGAACAGACTGCTTTAGGGAGAGCTCTTGATCTCCAAAGCACTTTCCAAGGCCAATTGAACTCCCAGTTCTCTGCTTGCTGCCGTAGAAGAGTGTAGTAACTCTTCACTGGGAAGTATCCGTTCTTGTTAGCTAGCCAAACTGGTGAGCCTTTCCTGATAACATCTAGGGAACAGGTTGCAGAAAACTTAAAAAATGAGTAATTTCATCTAGCTCCCAGTCATTAAAATCTCTTCTGAATTGTACCAGCCATCCTGTATTTGTAACTTCTTTGTTCAAGAACATGTTGAATAAGCTAGGAAAGATATTCATCAGTCTTCCATTGTCTTGCCATTTGTCTGTCCAATATTTAATGTTTCTCCCGTTCCTAGCTGAAGTGTGACATTCTGTTGACGGTCATCCCATAGTCTATAAATACTTTCCATGCAGCAGCGTTATTAGGTGTTATCATTGGTTTGGGGGCCCGGTGGTCCTTTTTCCCATATTTAGTGATGGTAATTTCTTTCCAACGCTCCTCTCTACGGTCATTTAATCGCCACAGCCATTTACTTAGAAGGCATTTATTGTGAAGTCTGAGATTTTTGATCCCCAGTTCTCCTTTCTTGCTTATCATAACGGAATTCCAATTTACAAGATGAAACTTTTTGGCATCAGAATTTCCTTCCCCAAAAGAAAGTTTGTTCCTCAACCGAGGCACGCCAATTTCTGGTTGAAATCTATTTCAAACCTATTCATCTTCTTTTCTACTTCAGTAGGAATTGGAATGAGAGACATGAGGTAAGTGGTAAACCATGTAGTACTCTGCTTACTAGAGTAAGTCTTCCTCCCATAGATAAGTACTGTTTCTTCCAAGGGGATAATTTCTTTTCTCATATATCACCATGCCAAATCTTTTTTATCATTCTGGTTAGCAGTTAGCACCAAGGAGCAGTCTTATACTGTGGGTAGATTCTCAACCTTGCAACCCAAACTTTCAGCTAACTCTCCTGTATGCATTCTTCACTATGTACAGCATATATATGGCTCTCTGCCAGGTTTATTTTCAAAGCTGAAACTGCCAATCAAATAGCCCTGAGATGTAAGAACTTCCTCTTATCAGTTTCACATAGAAAGCATATTTAACTCTAAGAGGGGTGTGGCCTATCCAAGAATCCTGTCAAATTTTTGTTCTTCTGTCACCCCCTCCCCCCTCTCCCCCTTTGATTTCCACGTGTGTTTCAATGTTTGGCTATAGACTGTAACATATTATCAAAGTAACGAACCATGTGAAGAGTTGATTGGGTTAGTACACCATTCCATTGACTCCCATATTTGTGTGTATATATGTATATTAAATACTATTTGCTGGCCAATATGCTGCAGACTGTTTATTATCCTATTAAATACTGTTTCTTGTGCTTGAAAGATCAATGTCATGATCCCTGAGGTCTGCCATTATTTTCAAGATTGTTTCTGCTATAATTTCATCGTCTATAAACTAAGAAGTTTGATGTTTCTCTTTCTGAAGGCTAGAAGATGTCAACAGTTTGTAACATATTTACTGTTATACTCAAATCTCCTCTTATCATTTTCTCTCTGTGTGATTTTCAGTTATATTGACTATTTGTTTCTGGGTGATTACGTTGATCGAGGACAGCACAGCTTGGAGACAATCATTTTACTCCTAGCTCTAAAGGTAATCGTTGTCGTTGTCTAACACGGTACTTTCCTGTCATGTATTGACATCCCTTTATCTAACTAAATCGCTCGTTCTGAATTTCAGATTGAATATCCAGAGAATGTACATTTGATAAGGGGGAATCATGAAGCTGCTGATATAAATGCACTTTTTGGCTTCCGTATTGAATGCATTGAAAGAATGGTAAGTTAGAATGTCAAATTATGTACTATGGTTGTCCAATCCCGAGTTTTGAAGGTACCGGTTATATATGTGTGTGTGTGTCCTTCAAATGTATCGGGCTATTCTGATGGAAGACATCCATGTAGGGAGAGAGTGATGGGATCTGGGCATGGACACGTTTCAATCAACTTTTTAACTATCTTCCATTGGCTGCCCTCATTGAAAAGAAAATCATCTGCATGCATGGTGGCATAGGGAGGTCAATAAATTCAGTTGAGCAGATAGAGAAGATAGAGAGGCCAATAACAATGGATGCTGGTTCGATAGTCTTAATGGATTTGCTATGGTATGTTGCTTTCTCTCAAAACCGCCTGGCAGGACAATTCAGAGAAGATTTTTATGTCATTGATTTTATTTGCAGGTCTGACCCCACAGAAAATGATAGTGTAGAAGGATTAAGACCTAATGCCAGAGGACCTGGTCTTGTAACATTTGGGGTATGTCCCGCTTTCTTTGATTGAAGTTCATCAGTTCAAGTTGATAATTGATAGTAAAAGTTCCAGACAGTCTGCAATAAGATGAATCATTTTTGAATGTCAAATTTCTTATTGTGTTCAAATCGTTATGCTCTTCGCTGAAATTTTTCTTATTTTAAGCTCAATTTTTTATTCATTATTCATGATTTGATCCACTATACTGTGGATTCCTCTAAGGATGCACATGGGAGCTTATGTTTTTCATGTCAAGATTCACATACAAACTACAATGTGGTCTTACAATAATTGTGGACTTTGCAGCCTGATCGTGTAACTGAGTTCTGCAAGAAAAACAAACTACAGCTGATTATTAGAGCACACGAGTGTGTCATGGATGGATTTGAAAGATTTGCCCAGGGGCAGCTGATCACTCTTTTTTCTGCCACCAACTATTGTGGTATGCATTAAATACTAAAGTTTTTTCTTTCCCTTGTATGAGAGTATGCATTCAAATAATTTCTAACCAAGAAAGTATATTCAGGAACTGCCAACAATGCTGGTGCTATACTAGTAGTAGGGAGAGGGTTGGTTATTGTTCCAAAGTTGATCCATCCTTTGCCGCCTCCTCTTCAATCCCCTGAAACGTCTCCTGAACGAGTTATGGAGGACACTTGGATGCAGGTACTAGGATGCTTTTTTTCCCCCTATTCGAGCTTACAGTTGTTACATTATTTCCTACTAAGGTGTGTTCTTTGTATTTAGGAACTCAACATTCAAAGACCGCCTACTCCTACTAGGGGCCGTCCACAACCAGATCATGACCGGAGCTCACTTGCCTATATTTGATGCTCGGTCATCTATTCTGGATATTTCATTTTGCTCTGGCGTGGAGTCGCAAACTCCATAGGCGATGCATTCGTAAATTGGTTGGAAAATTCAGCATAAATTGTCCATGTATATCTCCATAGTCTTCAAAAGCCCTGATGTATTCTACAAATCCCTGTCATAATGCATCCAACATTGTAAAATAGCTGGAGAGGTAGAGGTTTAGCTGTTAAAGAGTGAAAAGTTGATATAGATTAGTATTAATGCTGTTGTTTAAACAGGGTTATTTATAGTGAAAGGGAAGTACTGTTAGCAGAGTGCTAGGTGTTGTGATGTAAAAAGCTAGAGATATTTTATTCTTAAACTTGATCATCAGTGTGGTTTCTCTATATAACGTCTTCAAATATTTTTTGGTTAAGTTTGAGAAATCGTCTAAGTTGATGTGTGCCAGATCATGGAGCAAGCCTTTAAGGTTGAAATATTTGGGTTTCAAATCAATGAAGAAGTATCCAACTGCCTGAAGAATACAGTGTTTGGTACAACTGATAAATAGGGGGCTTCACATTGATGAGCAATTCAAACTAAAGAGTAAAAGAAACAAATAAACACTGTTTTGTAAGGTCAAATTATGTGATAAAATCATCTCATTTTTCAAATATAATTTAGCAAGTTGTACAGGATGTTGCATAAGAACAGTAATATTGTACATCCTAAACCTCCACAATGTACAAGGAGCAAATGATTGAGACTTGTCTTTCAGAATCTGGGTGTGCTTTCTGCAGAAGATCATGAAGGCCTGCACCATGCATGGCAGGATGGGGACTATCCCGAGAAATCTGGCGGTCTCAACAAGACACACGAGGATAGTAACACCTTTCAGGAGGACTGGATAGTTTTCCAGTTCAAGCATTATAATGGCCTGCTCGGTGACAGCATGGAGAAAATAGAATGCAAGGCCTTTCCACAATCTCCATGTGGACCTTGAATTTTCCTCGGGAACTATCAATCTGTAACAATACAGCAAGGCTTTACCAGCTGAAGAATAATATAAACAATTAAAACAAAATCTCAAGGAAAAACACACCCCCAGCTTTCCTTTTTTTGAAGTACTTGGAACTTGAACCCAGTGTGTAAACATTGTAATGGGGGTTCACTTCTATAAGCTATACACGATCAAACAAGTTTTGGCAAGAAGTTGGGCTGGGTCAACTATTCAATCAAATGATATTGAGCATGTTTCCCATCTCTTCTCGAGAAACAAGTGGGCCATTTCTTTGCAAAACTGTGCTCAATTTCATATGTGGCAATTCCGCCAAGATCTCTTCGTTAGTTGGGGGAAGAATCCGCCCGAATCGGATTTTTTGAGGAACGTATCGAGAGAGAATTGGATTTGGTTAGACAATGTGTGGTTGGTAAACAAGGATCGGTTTTTTAGCAAGGTACAGAATGTATCGTCAAATATTCAATATGATTCCACAAGATCTAGTTTCGTTCAAGTAACGGATTCTATCAAGAGGTAACAGAAAAGAGTGAAGTAATTCTTACCCAGAACTGAGGTGCTTTTGATTCACCGAGCAGGCAACACATATAGTTTGCTGGACTGCCACAAGACTCGCATGAAACCAAATTTTCTTTCAGCCTGATCAAATGATGTTCCAGTTAGTTCTGACGGGTAAGGAAGCTTAGCAGACCTCTCAACCTTGAGATCAATAACATCCACAACACAGGTCCCTAACTCCTCCAGGTCCCTTTGATACCATTTGCCACTGACTTGACAAACCTTTCCTCTTCCAATCTCTTCTTCTTTCTCGTTTATAAGCACAACGTACTGCCCTGCCATACACTTCGCAGATTCTGTTGAAGCTACAGGCACAGCGGCTGCGTTTTCTGTAAAACAAGTGCTCGGTGCCGGGCCAGTTACCTTCTGTGCATTTTCTCTAGCAGCAGAGAGGATACCAACATCCTCGACAGGACTGCCAGGTGAGTCACAGGGAGGCATCGTGAGCATTCCACCTTGTTTGTCAAGATTATCCCCTTCGGACAGCATACGGCCATCCTTGGCAGCACGAGCTAGCCTTGCTTTGCGATTGTTTAGCCTGTATGTGTTCGATATGGAAATGATTCTCCAGCATGAGGACAAGATAAGATACATACCTCATTAAATCAGATTGAGACCTATTTGTACGTCTTCTTTTCTTTTGTTCACTCTGGGAGAACAAGTGACTTATTTGTGCATTTTCTCAATAGATGGCACACTTATTAGTTAGAACGTAGGAGGACATACATCAAAATAAAGTAGCATTTTCATACACCAGTAGAACTCTTATAGGCTCTTCGATAATTTTGTTGAGTCAGCATGTCATTGGACAGACATCTATCTTCACAAGGTAATAGGATGTGTAACAGTAACTTGGGTATTCATGGATGCTGGCACTCATAGTGGGAAAGCAGTACACAGGTGTAAAACGAATAAATCATTTCGGTACCTCGTAATAAACATATTCAGACCTTCTACTATCTGTTGTTTTTGTTAGTTGTTACTATCTATTGTCTCTTGTACTACTTCCATTACCTCTTATCTAGACTGTTTTTGTCTTG
Organism: Jaltomata sinuosa; assembly: GCA_003996215.1. Taxonomy (NCBI): domain Eukaryota; kingdom Viridiplantae; phylum Streptophyta; class Magnoliopsida; order Solanales; family Solanaceae; genus Jaltomata; species Jaltomata sinuosa. The sequence goes on along the minus strand of QJPP01001826.1, from coordinate 414,019 downwards.
AGCCATCGGTCTACACGAAACAGACTCTCTACCTCACACCTCTGAGGTAGAGGTAAGGTTTGTTGCGTACACTCTACCCTCCCCAGACCCTACTTTGTGGGAGTTTATTGGGTATGTTGTTGTTGTAATAAGCATATTTAGACCCACACCATTCTGACAATAAAATAGTTTAAGATAAACTATTCAAATGTGTTAACAAAAATAAAAGAAATATCACCCTTACCAATTCTTGAGCTGCGACTTTGTCACCTCTGATCCCTGGAAACAAAGCAGGAACATTTTAGGGAGGAAAGACTAATTAATTGACAGAAAGAGCAGAAAGAGCAGAAACAAAAAAAATGCATGGGGCTTGTGACATACATGAGCACTTAATTCTTCAGCCCAGTAGTCTAATAAAGCTTTATTCCGTTGCATATCTGGTTCATCTGTAAGGGCTTTTTCAATAAGCGATATCTGTATGTCGTTCATTATAGTTCGCTTCCGTTTCCTTTGTTGCTTCTCTTCATGCTGAGCAGCTTCAACCATTTCGTCCTCTCTAATCTCTCCAGGACCATTGCAATTTATCAGCTCAACTTTCCCAACTTGATCTGTTGGGTGCCTACTTCGTGTGGAGCTGGAATCGGACCCGCTAGTTTCCACATTTGGTGTCTCAATATCCTTCATCTGTATAGATGTAGCTACAAATCTTTCGTGTTCTATCATTTCACCTTTTGTCCCAGCCTCACCTGATTGACCTTCGCCATTGATCCTGGAATTTAGTTGGTTCAATCTTTGCAGAGACGGATTATCCAGTATGTCCTCTCTTGAGTTTGCACTTATGTTGTTAAGATCCAGGGTTACTTCCCTGAGTTGAGGGGGCAAGTATCCCCCCAGGTTCTGAGCCTCCCGGAGAAAATGAAAATATTAATTCCTTCCTCTAAATTAAATTTAAACCAATCAAAGAATGAAAACAAAACACACTAGAATAAATTGGTAAAATAAACTTCAAGCGATCATTATGTCCAATTTAACAGTATTCTTCAGTCAATTGAGTCACTTGAAAGCAAAATATTTATTTCTGCTAACAAAGTGGTCACATTTTGCAGGACAATCATCAGTGGTTCGCAAGAAATTCATATTCATTATTTTATTTTATTTTGAGAACTAAATTCATATTCATTATTTTATATTATTTTGAGAACTAAATTCATATTCATTATTTTCTCCCTGATGAGATTTCCAGATTATAGAGGAGACATGCATAATTGCATACACAACTTCGTATCTTTTTGTCAAACAGTAAAATGTATGTGCAGGAGAGCCTTGGAGTAACTGATAAAGTTGTTGCCATGTGATCCGGAGGTCACGGGTACAAGCCTTGGAAACAGCCTCTTGCAAAAATGCAAGGTAAGGCTGCGTACAATAGACCCTTGTGGTCGGGCCCTTCCCTGGACCCTGCGCATAGCGGGAGCTTTAGTGAACGGGGCTGCCCTTTTTAGTAAAATGTATGTGCATATGACCATATCACCTAAAGTACACACAAGTCACACAACCACTGCTCTCCTCCTCTCAGTGAAACTTATGTGCATGCGACCATTTCCCGTAGAATAAACAACACCACTTCCCTCCCCTCAGGCCAACTGCTCTTCTCCCTCAGTATGTGTGTCTAGTTCCTATTTTGTCACAATATTACATATGAGAAACTACATCTCCAAGTTGACAGGGACACAATCCTCTAGGAAAGAAGGATCAGAAAGATTTAAAATGTACAACTCGGTGCTCTCTAACAGTTCTGCCAGATAAAGTTGCAAACCAGAAATATTCAGGATCCCATGTTGTCGTTATTCTCCCCGTCTAGCCAAAACCAGCAAACTTTCAAGGATAAAGAGTAAAGAGCAGCAGAGGTTCCCTAGAACTATTTAAAGAAATGAACCGGTATCCTTGAAACGCAATTTACTTATGTTAGATCCTAGAGACATTTTTAAAGAAGTGAAACAATACCCTTGAAACACATTTAACTTGTCATAGGTCCTTGAAATGTTAAGTCTCAAAGAGGAACGTTCCAGGTGCACATCATGTGTCACCAAACGAGGCCAACTTTGTAAAAATTAATCTCCCAACTTATTCATTATTTGTTTACAGCTTAATGCCGCAACTTATTGATTATTTGTTTAAACCTTAAGCTCTCAACTTATTGGTTATTTGGTTAAATCTTAAGCTCCCAACTTATTGGTTAATTGTTTATAATATATTTGATTTAAAAGCATACTACTCTGTGGATCCTACTTTACCCAGCTACCCCCCATGCCCCTTCCAAGCAGGAAGATAGACGACAGACAAATTAATGAAAGTTACCACCCAACACCCCAAAATACATCTACCTATGTTTTTTCAATATAAAAAGGAGATAATGAACAATTGATCAAAGTGCCAAACTCCACTCCATCTCATCTCTAAAACTGTAAATCAGCATCATCATTCCCCAGTATCTTTTCAGGAAGCAGCACCACAGTACCTATTCTTCATCAACCACTCCTTTGATTAGAAATCCTAATCTTGCCCTTTAGATTTTCAACATGAATTGTTCAAAGGTTTCCTGTCCGTTGTACCCATGGCTTTTTAATCTTTCTACTCTGTGCACGTCTTTATTTTGCCTTTATTGATTTCATTTGCTTTAATTAATTGAAGATCCACTTATATTTTGTATTTCTAACATCATGAAGAAATTTTTCCTTTTTTAGGGATAGATTTTTCTTAGATCATGAAGTTGGGCAGGGCTGAATGGGCAAAGGGAGGTAGAGGTGGCTGTAAGGAGATTGGTGGTGTCGGAGGCTGCCTGGAAGTTGAGGTCAACAATGAAGGTATACAGGCAAACTAGGAAGAAGAGTTCCTTTTTTGGTCTCAATTAGGAGGAAGAGCATACAAGATTATAGTTTAGTTATCTTATGCATTCCACTTTCTAGTGACAGAATTGATTAAATTTCCCACTCCTTAACTAAGAATTAATGCGACATTTGCTCAATTATAAAATGAGTCTCACGTTTATTCCGAAGAATAGACAATTAAATTTAACAAAAAATACAGCTGGCAGGTGAAAAGTCATTGAATTACACCAACTGAAAATCCAGAATACACCTAATAATCTTCTGATGACTTTTGACAGCTTGCTACAAGACAATAATTCCTCAAACATGCTTCCCTAAATTTTATCCAGCAGCATAGTTCAATAACACATTGAATTAGGACAAAATGTCAATATCAACAAGACTGCTAAGAAGGGACAATGAATGCTCCATGGCAGGAGCCCAGTAAATAAATAATGCAGTGTATATAACTAAGGGAAAAGAAGGATTTACTCAGAGAAAAAAATTAAGAGAGATTGGAGGATTTACCTGAACTCGATTTTCTCCGAATGCACGGGGAGTAATCAGAGATTCTAACTGTGTGATGAACACCCTTCAGAAAAAATGTGGCACCATTAGTATTAATATATTAGAAAAGAAAATGATCTAATTGAGTTTCTTGCATAATCTTTGTACAAGATGCAGCGCATTCCATAGAAGATGTTGTCGTAAAGTCGAATGGATATGGTGGACTTTCTGGAAAGAGAGGAGTGCTAGATGTTTTGAAGACAGGAGTAGAGCAGTATAGAAGATCAAATCAGATTGTATTTTGCTTTTATGTTTTTGGTGTACAAAGAACTATCCTATAGATGCAGAGGATATCCTAGAAGTTTTAGAGTCATGCTAGGATTAGGAATTCTTTGTTATCTTGCTATTCTCTTAGCTGTTGTAAAGGGTTTTTAGCACTACCTTAGTGCTGGTTTATACTACAAATGTTACCTTCTCAAAAAAAAAGTCTAATGGATCAAGCAACACAACATACCATAATGAGCATGATGTTGCAGTTACAGAACACGACCACCACAAAGCAAATCATACAAGATGGAAACTTAAGGTTCAAATGTGAGAATAAGATAGAAACCAGATAATTAGTCACCTTAAAAGCTGAACGTCCTCCTCGTTCAGAAAAGTAGGCGTCAGAGACTCTGCGTGACTTAACAAGGAACCTACCAGGCACAAGTAAGTCAATGGTAAAGCATATGACTTAAAACTGGAAGACATTCTACAAAATAGAGATGCTTACCAAGGTTTCGGCTAACGGTAGCTGCTTTTTGAGGATCAGAAATGGATTTAAACCCTTCTGAGGTTTCAGAAACTTTCGTTCTCAAACACTGAACAAACGTGTTAAGAAAAAGATCCTTCTCCTCTGCAATCAGAACTTGTGTGATTTAGCAAATAACCAGGCAGCAGTACTATACATCAAGAGAGTCAAGAATTTATACCTTTGCAGATATCAGGAACAAAACAGTGGAGATTTGCTAATACTTTGACCAACAACGATGTTCTTTGGTGTGGATAAGACAGTCTAGGAACATTGGAAGGAACAAAAGTTGACTCTGTACTCATTGCATTTAACTGTTCAGAAAATGGAAACAAATCCAATACCCATCCAGCTGCTGCGAAAGGGTCATATTCCAAAGTAGCATCTTCTTCACGTATTGGAAGGTCAGATGAGCACCAAGTAGAAAGGAACTCTCCATGCGTGACAGAAAAGATTTCCGTCAAAACGTCAGTCTGGAGGAACGTATAATAAGGTAAGTATGAAAATTGGATCTCTTGAGAGTTGAGAACAGCCATGGACATGGTGCAGAATTTCCAAAAAAGGTAAAAGTGTTGCAGGAAAATCCTTTAGCAACTATTATAGGGAAAAATATCTTCTTACAAAGTGAGTGGTGATAAATGGCCGAAAATTTGAGTCGTCGGAGAAGATGTCAGCTAGCCGCATTGCATTGAGTTGCAACTGTCCTTTCGGATAAATTTTGTCAGATGGAGCAACAGATTGTTGGAAATCCGTCCCGAACATTTTCTTCAGTAAATTAAGAACCTAAACTAACAAAATTGCATCAAACGAACTGTCTCCTTTAATAAATTCAAAGTTCCAACAACAAAGATAAGTAGCAGTATAGACATCAGTACACTAGCATGCAGTTCGAGACTTATTTACATCTTAACAAGCATCCCCCAGGCTATAACATTTTTATTTTTGATAACCGTGGTGTCCAGGCCAGCTTTCACGCACCGTCACTAATTCCACAGGATACCTGCCACCTCCCAGGCTATAACATACACCTCCCAGGCTATAACATACAGTATCTGAATGATTTATCTTAACCTCTTAAAGCAGCTATTTTTTGTTTCTAGTGGGAACTGTTGAGCTTTCAAAGCGATTTCCATAAGTTCCCTTTCCATCACAAGCAGGGGCAATGCCCACCTCATGCCATTTTTTTCAACGAGTGATTCTTTTATCCTATCTGTAAATACCCCTTCCTATATAATGCCATCTCCAATCAGTTGTTTACTTTGTATCATGGAATTAGGGCATCTCTAAATGAAAAAGGACAGTACACAATCCCCCCCTTATGCTGGGTTTTCTTTAAGATAGAGTGCACATGATTCATCAACAAACAATCAACCAACATCTTATTAAAAAGTCAAAAAATTTAAGTATCCTGGAGTTCCCATGACATGGTCACATCGTCACATTGAAGAGGATTGGGAACTTTTATTGCTCCAAAGGGCCATTGACTTTAAGTTTATCTTTACCAGTACGTAATTAAAAAATTTGTTTTCTCTTTCTAGTTTTCTTGACTTATTAATGTCCTCGGTCTATCCAGTCTTGCACAAAATTAAGGTTATAACTAACATAAGAACAGGTATTATCAAAACAAATATGGAATACATTAAGTAGTGCCCAAGCCAACAAGACAAAACGGCAAATCAATGAGGTTGAGCTTCTACAGGAATATCAGTTAATGTGGTTTATTGTCTACTTTGGTGTCTGCATACAGGATACAAAAATAAATTGAACAATCACATCTTGGTCTTTATCACTCTGATAAGTTGATAGCCGAAAGGATAATACAAGTCAGTGCGATGGGTTTTGATTACGGAAAAAGAAGATAAATCTGACTTTCTTTTATAAAACAAGAACAGTTGGTCATTAAAGGGCCACGGGAAATCAAACGATCCACTGGTCACACCCAATAGTGAATCATCAGCAAGAGAAATTGCCTGTATATCACTAAATTATTCACCTCCTGGAGTAGCAACTTTAAAAGAGAAAAACACAAAGTGCCCAGAGACAGACCTCGAGAGCAACAGATTTTGCTAAATCAAGGCTTGCAGGAGTACTGGCAACTTCGTCCAAGTAAGATAGACTCTCTGCTTCACAAAGATTCAACAACTGCAGAAAATAGTGCACTAAAATTCATTACCGCAAAAAAAGATTATACTAACTGTTCTCAGCAAAATTTACTAAGCCTCAAGCAATAAGAACAACCGAAGCTCCGACTAATAGTTGGACTTACAATAGATAATACTTTAGATTTCAATCTTGATACACCAGCAAGAATTGAGGAGGATACTGTAACTAAGGGAGATACATCTAAGCGCATGACAACTTGTGCCAACAAAAGAACTCTGCCTTTGCTGCTCAACTCCTGGCATAGATTAAGAACATCCAATTCATTAAGAAGTACACACACAAAGTTGAAAATAAGAAATCTTTTCAATCATCATATGAGACAGTTAAGAAACATATAGAAGACTTCAAATGCTTGCACGAGATGAACAAAATTCATCACAATAAATGCTAAGATAATCTTTTCAGCAACTACTACTACTACTAGACCTCAATCAGTTTTATACGCTGGTAAATAGCTTCACATTGCTGTAAATGCAAAAAAGGAACGGACACATACTCGGACAACTTAAGTGAGATAAAGCAAACATATAGTATAAATATTGTAGTATGAGTTGGGACCAAGACAGCAAGAGGAAGTTGAAGATAGGAAATCCAGTACCCTCTCTTGAACTTGCAGAAGTTACATTTGGTCAAATTAACTCCGTTTTTATATCATATTGTTCTCGTGAGATAAGAAACTTTATTCCATAATCCACTTTATATCATAAAGCATGTAAAAGGAACAAGGATGCTGAGTAAAGAAAGCAGGTTCATTTGTGCATCGTGTTTGGTTCTATAAGACAATTGTACATTCACCCTACTTAGGCAAAACCTGAACTATAAAAGGCAGTCTTTTTCCAAGTTTCCAGCAATCATTTTCGTTTTAGGTACTATATCTATATAATTCTTGGGGAAAACCTTATTCTTAACAAGACGCTCCCGAAATGATTTCTGCTGACATAGTGACTGAAGAAACTGTAGAGAAGCCTCACACTGCTGGCAGAGATGGTTTAAAGTTTCTTCAGCTTTAAGACCATATTCCTGCCAGGAATGAGCATGATCAGCTGATAAATTCCTCTGCAAAATTTTAATATCAGCAGTAACAGCAGCAAAGGCAGCATCCATGAGTACATCTACCTGCCAAAGAAAGCGGACGCTCCTCAGCTGAGAACAATCTTTCAAATACAAAAGTAATGCATACGAGTAGCACATTCTTGTTTTAATCCGGTGTGATGGTTTTTATCATTCATACAGAAAGAAATTAACCTTGTTATATGCAAGCAAAACTTGAGCAAGGTCAAGCCATTGTGAAGATATACAGACAGTCAATAAGTAGAGACTGGAAGCAACCAGCGTAGAATGCAAAAGAACCATATCATTTGAAACCTGAAAATTTGAGATGGCGTTAAATAGTCCTCTTCAAAGTTAACATAGAAATACAAAAAGATTAAAAATCCAGGTGAGGGGAAACAACCTTACTGTAAGTACAGAGAATAACAAGAGAATAGAAGACTAGATCAAGCAGCTGTTCTGATACTTTCACATCATCAAGCAATATCTGAAACAAGTAAATCAAGATTTCAGTATGATCTTGTTCTATGTCACAAGATACAATAGCAAATGTTCATGATATGCTCGTGTTTTCACCAACATGAAGAAAAATGGAAATAATATACACAAATATGTGTGCACTCACAACTATACGGCTTGAAAGAATTGTATGTGTATAGGTTCTATAGGAATTTTAAGTTATGTTCTTAATTATATAGCTGTAGAATGTCAAATGTGCAACTTTTTGAGAAGAGAAATAAATTGACAGGTCACAAGACAAGCAACTCAAGACAACTAACACTCAAAACAGCAATATATAACAAACTTATTCATGATAGCTGCAAAACCTTTCTCAAACATACTCTTTTTATCCCAAATAGAATAATGAGTTCGGAATACAAGGCTTGAAGTATCTAATTTTGGTATAACTCCAGACATCGATTCCTTAAATTTACATGAAATAGATGTTATATGTTTAGAAGGGGAGCCTTGGAGTAACTGGTAAAGTTGTTGTCATGTGACCAGGAGGTCACGGGTTCAAGCCGTGGAAACAGCCTCTTGCAGAAATGCATGGTAAGGCTGCATACAATAAACTCTTGTGGTTCGGCCTTTCCCCGGACCCCGCGCATGGTGGGAGCTTCCGTGCACCGGGCTGCCCTTTTTAGATATTATATGTTTAAAAACTACATTGTTCAATACATTTGCGAATTTAAGAGAAATTTTGCAGTCCAACAAAAAACCATGTAACTCCCCAACTAGTAATAGTGTCATTAAAATGAGCCACACAGACTACTAACTGTTTATGATTTCTTTGGTATTATCCTACTTAACAACCTTTCCTATTTTTTCTCCTTTTCTTATCCCAATACCTTAATATCATAGAGAAATACAAACACTCCATTTGGCCCACAAAGAGCACGGGAGGTGCAAGATAATGGAATATAACAACCATTAAATCAGCTGTTGTACTACCTAACAGTTATGTAAAACGAAACATGAAATGGAGTTGACCACATAAGTAAACAAGCAAATAAGAAGGTGCCACCTGTTCTATTTTTGGATGGCGTGATGCTAGATCACTCAAGGAGTGCAACAGTTGAAAACCAGATAGCAAGTATTTGAGTAAGCCTGTACTTGCTTCCGATGCCAAAATCACCGCAATAAGGTGCAAAGCAAGATATCTTGCAAGTCTTTCTACGTCAATCTACAAACTTAAGAATGTGTCAGCAAGCCTAAAAGACTAAAAGCATAATTTTACATAATGGATTAGTAAAGAAGATAACACAGTGCCATGGCCATTAAGAGTTCCAACCTGTATGTTCAACCCATTTTCAGGTATGTGTTGAAGGATATTGTTTTCAGCTTCTCTTATAAGCCTGCTCAGCTCCTGAGAGCTGAGACCATGAAGGCCCTTCACAGATGAAATCAGGTCAAGTGCCTATTATCAAAAGAATTATATAAGATAAACATGCACAATAGAGCACACCTGAACTGTTGATAAGTGGTCATATGGCTCGCAATTCCAAACAAGTTGGGGTTGCCTATGTGAATCCTCCATATTCCATTCTGTTTTATATGTGCTGATTTCATCCAATGCATATTCCATTTTACTTCTACTTACCCAAAACCCCTTACACAATTAATCTGATGGCGCACGACATATATAAGTATCAAAAGCTCAGGCATATATTTCTTGTTAGATTCAATGTTGTTGGATGAAAGCAACTATGTTTACTATTTTTAAGCATGCAACAGATGTTTCCCTCTTTGTGATTCCATAAGACTTGGTAAAACATTTCAAAACAGTAAATACAAAGGGGGGAAAAACATACATACAAAATAGAAGGCACTGTTCCTTTGGGGTTATTTCCTTCTCTTCTTTTTTTTTTTGCAATTAAATTTTCCTATTCTCCTCCCTATTAACTATCACACATGCACACCCCTTACAGACCAATATCAGTGAGTGCCCCTTAAAAAGACCAAAAATTAGCTGCTACTGCTTCAAAAATGAATAAGGGGGCATTTGGCCATGGAAATTTTTTTATTTTTTTCCGGAGTTCACGTTTAGCCATAAAACTCTGGAATTCTCAGGAATTTAAAAACACCAAAAGATTCCTTTTTTTCAGTCCAAATTACTCACAAGAAGTACAAAAACAACTCTAATTTGTATTCATGGCCAAACACAACTCCAATTTTCAAATATCATTTTTCACTTCGAAAACAAAAACTACCTTTTTTGTCAAATACTCACAATTTTCATGGCCAAACACCCCCTAATAAACTTCATATTTTTGTTGTTTTAACTTACAGGGTCGATGGGTCTTGCAGTAGAGCTTAATGGGTCAGTACTGCATGATGCTCCTTCTTCTTTCAAAAGCCTCATAGTTGAAATCCCGCAAAAGCCAAAGCTGCCAAATTCAAGAAAGCTGAATGCTCCAAACCCAACTGTTAACGGGTACCCCAATAGGGTTAAAATTCTTCACAATAATCTCTGAGACAAAAAAAAATAACACCAAGATTTGTAGCAAATCAAAAAGGGTTAAAGAAACCCAAATGCCTAACAAGTTTAAATCTTTTTAACTCCAAAAAAAAAAAAAAATTACACCCAAGATAGAAAATAAATAAATAAATAAATAAATAAATAAAAAGCAAAGAAACCTGAGCTTGGCGAACTGCAAAATGAGAGAGAGCTGGAGAGAAAGAAAATGGAGTGAACAGTAATGACTACTTCTTGTAATTAAGATTTATGCTCTTCGATTTATATAATTACTCACAGAGTCCCAGTTGACTGTTAAATCAATTACTCCATATATATTTTATTTTATTTTGGTTTCTCAACTATGTTAGAGCCCGACTAAATTAATATTCGCACCAAAAAGTCACATATTGAGATTAATAAAGACGACTTCATATCAAAGGGCTCAAACATGAGATATCTAATAAAAAAATGAATGGATACTGATCATTTCATCATAATCCTTGTTGATTGGAAAGTTTTATTTATTTTTATTTCATATATTTTTGGATAAGCTACATAATTAACCAAACATTCTTATCATATCTACTTATTCTCTTATTACTTTAGATTAATTATATAGTATCTCATTTCTTCACAATTTCATACCACTTTAGTACTACATACTATGGTTGTTCAAAATTAAACCGTAACCGATAACCAAACCGCAAAATGAGCTTATTGGCTTACTGGTAATGAGTTATCGGACTAACGATTGGTGAACGAATTAAGATTTTATAGTTAATGGCTTATTGGTGCGGGACGGATTACTTAATTTGGGTAAATCATTAACCTGTTATGAATTATCATATTTACCTTTTACCCCTAAATATATAAAGTATCTCTTGTAAACCCAAGAACTGAAATCTCGTTCAATGTTCTATTAACTTCTTCGCTTAGGAAATAACGAGCCGCTTCTTGTGACTTCTAATCATAAAGCGCAGTCGATTTTGCTTAAACATAAACGAAATTTGAAATAAATTCTTAAATCAAAAGACAAATTATTATTAATAACATGAAGGACCGCAGCAAAAATGAAACAACCCCAATGTGTCCTTCACAAATTTGATAACTTGATATAAAATTAAAATTTAAATCATATCGAAGTTTTGATTTTTTCATCGACTCAGTAATTAAAAAATATTTCTACTTATATTTTAAGTCTAGAAGAAAATTATCATTTGATTTTATGTTATAATATATTAAAAAAATTATAAGAACAAAACTCAACAAGCCTAAAAGATTGATAAATAGATGAATCACAGTGTATACAAATAATTTAGTTAATGAAAAAATGGAGGACATACTGTTACCGCTCGATATTTTATTATTTCTTAGGTTTATCCGATACATCGCCCGATAACCGTCCGTTAATTGCTAATTAAATACTAAATTAACTGTTGTCTTATCGACTGACTAGCAAATTAGTACATTTAAAAGTCGATAATCAATAAGCCGAATCATTAAGCATAATTATCTGTTCAATTATAAGCAACCCTACTAGATACATCCAACTCCTCAACCAGACGTAACTCCACCTACAAACTCATCGCAAATCTCATTCATATTTTTTCTAACGGGTTCAAAACAGATTTGTTTACTGTCTTGCCAACTATTTTTGTTCTGTGCTAATTTACTCCTTTCTCTTCTCTCTCTCTGATAAACTCCTCCCCAAATTCTCATTACACTATCTATCATTTAGTCACGTAAGCGTGTTTACTGAAAGTTCGAGAGGAATCATATTCAATATTTGTCGAGTCATCACAAGAATCATTGATTTTGTTATCCCTGTTAAAGGGTTCTTCAACAAATCTTTTTTTAATTTTCTCAAACTCTTCCTATGTTGGAATCGTCTTTCATTTGAAGCATTTCCCACATTGTGTTGCTTATTGATAGGTTGGTTGTCGCCCTCAACGACTCTTGTCACAAAGTAGTTCTGTTATACTACTTTATTTTGTGATAGAGGTCAACGAGGGTGGCAACCAATCCATCAGTGAGCAGCATAATGTGGGAAATGCCTCAAATGGAGGATGATTTCAACACATGAAGAGTTTGAGGAAATCAGAAAAAGGTTTATTGAAGAACCTTTTAACTGCGATAACAAATCGATAGTTCTTGCAATGATCCGACAAATATTGAATATAATTCTTCTTGAACTTTCAGTAAATATACATACATGACTAAACTATAGATAGGGTAATGAAAATTTAGGGAAGAGTTTGCCGGAAGGAAAAAAAGAAAGAAGCAAATTAAGACAGAGCAAAAATGATTGGCAAGATAGTAAGCAGATGTGTTTTGAGCACGTTAGAAAGAATACGAGCGAGATTTGTGATGAGTTTGTAGGAGGGAGTTACAACTGATTGAGGAGTACATGTATTTATTACTAAAGTGGTATGAAATTGTGAAAAAATGAGATGTTATGTAATTAATTTAAAATAGTGAGAAAATAAATAATTATAATAAGGATGTTTGATTAATTATGTAGTTTATCCTATTCTTTATAAGTATTGTTTATTTGATAATATACATCTAGATGACTAAATTATTTATAATTTTTATATTTTTAAAATTTATTTATTTGACAATCTCTACTCTTTATGATTATCTCATCCAAAAAAAAGAGTAAAAAACACGAGCTATCACATGAATTTTTGTTCATGTTTTTTTTTTAAAAAAAATCATAGTTTATATTATTTTTTTGGGCTAAACTTAAAAAAACAATTGAAACTTCATTATTTATACTACACTTTTCACTTGGCTATATAACGAAAATTTATCAAAGCTTTTATACATTTGGCCAGAAAAAAATATACAATTAAAATATATAGTTGTAATGCATAGTTGAAATTTCATAATTATGGCTAAAGCATATTGTTTGACTAAAAACTATAAAGGTTTAGCCAATTTTTTTTAATAGAAGAACTAAAATTAAACACAATTAAAATTTTATTATTTTATCTAAACTTTTTATTTGATTAAAAATAATGAAGCTCTTTTACTTGTTTGACCCGGGAAAAAAATATACAATTGAAATGAAGATTGAGAAAAAACACAAAATTGATACTTCATTATTTTGGCAAAGAAAAATTTTATTTCACTTCAAATAATGAAGTTTTAACTAATTTTTTTCGTATATATCTAACTCAAAAAAAATACAGTTAAAACAAGTAAACATTGCTTTTTAAAAAAAAAAAAAAAAAAAATTGGCATAAGATCAATGTGATGCGGACACTAAATAAAAAAAAATAGATAAAGAATAATTCATCGAAAGGGCACCTTAAGAGAAACGAATCTGTCCCGATAAAGATTTATCTGCACGAAATCAACCTATGAATAGAAAGGAAGATGCAAAAAAAGAAAAATGAAAGAAGAATTCAAGTTTACTTTGAGAGTGTAAGATACACAGAAATAGAATAAGCCGTCAAACAATTATTAGGGTTTCAACAGTAATAATTGCATCTTATATATATATATATATATATATAAATATATAATGAATAAATAAATAAAAAATATTATAGAATATAACTATACAATAATTAATAGTTGAAAAATATCTTACCTTAAAGATGATTTTGTAATTTTTCACTCCTACACACCTAATTATATTGACTCTATATTTTCACTTTCATATACAAGGTTATTATATGGACACATTTAAAAAATATTTGAGATTTTACGTTTTAACTATTCATCCTTATAATGGATTTGATAATAAAACTTACTTTATTGAATGTTATTTAATTTATTTGAGATTTTACGTTTTAACTATTCATCCTTATGATGGATTTGATAATAAAATTTACTTTATTGAATGTTATTTAATTTATTGTTACATTAATAAAGTAACCGCTTCAAAATTAATATAATCTTATGTAGACTTATAACAAGAAAATATAAAAATTTAGCATCATGAAAAAAAATATAACTATTTGTGTTTATGTTTTAAGTAAAAGCTAAAGATTACAAATAAGTTATATTGATTTATACTTTTATTTAATTTTGAAGTTGGACGCGTCTTTTGGCTTTATCAACATTAAAATATCATTGATATATAATTTAAAGATTTGTAGTATTATAATAATAAAAAATAAAAATAAAAAAGAAACGATTTATTAGTTTTGAAAAACTCAATATATAATATTACATTTTTTTATGATTCATGAAATACTTTTAACTCTTATTTTCAAACTATCACTAATACATTATTATATTTTCAGTGAGCACTTAAAACATAATTCTTATTATAAAATAATAGTAATACGATTTTACCAAAATAATAATAATAATAAAATAATAATACGGTAAAAAAACTAACTAACAAGAGTTTAAGGGGGTATTTGGCCATGAAAATTGTAAGTATTTGAAAAAAAAAAAGTAGTCTTTATTTTCGAAGTGAAAAAATGATAACTGGAAATTAGAGTTGTGTTTGGCCATGAATACAAATTAGAGTTATTTTTGTACTTTTTATGAGTAATTTGGAGAGAAAAAAAAACTTTTGGTGTTTTTCAAATTCCTGAAATTCCAAAGTTTTATGGCCAAACCTGAACTTCAAGAAAGAATGAAAAAAATCCATGACTAAACACCCCCTAAAATAAAAAAAAATAAAAAATAACTTTACTTTTTTATTGCTACAATCTATTATAAAAAATAATTTATAAATATAAAAAAGATGAAGGTAATTTGTGAAAATATATATTTTACAGAGAGATGGATATTTAACTTGGGCATTTGTCACTATTTAATTATTTACAATAGTCCTCCTTAAAACGATATATCTTTTTAATGATTTTATTAGAAAAAACTCTTTGAATAAAAAGTTTTAGTAAAAAAAAGTATATAGTTATATGTAATACACAAAGTTTGTTGCCTCATTAAAAAATTTATCAAAAAAGTCCAGTTGAGAAATTTTTTGGATGTAAAAAAAAAACACTTATTTTACTCTTTTTAATGAAAATATTACTTTGTCTCAAAAATAATGCATTTCTATTTTGTAAATCAATTTTTCAAATATTAAGGTTGACAATATCTTAGTGAACTAACCCATCAAATTATTATTACTCAAATGAATTTGTTGAACACTTATTTCACTATTTTCTTTTGAAGATTATAAGTGAAGAAAATATTGGAAAAGATATATTTTATCATGTCTTTTTAATGTATATTTTTTTCAATTGAGTTATACATTTAATATTATCTTTATATAATATTATTAGAATATTCATTTTCAAGGAAAGTCTACTTATTTTCTGAATGTATCAAGATATTGATCTCAACCAAATATATTCTCAATTTATTTTATGAATGTGTACTGTCTTTGCATAATTTGAAAAAGTAATATCATAATTTTATTTGTTAAAGTCATGATATGAATGTACCATTATATATAGAGATAAATAATATATATTGACAACAGTCTTTATGTGAATTAAACAAATATTTTATATTTGCATAATCAATAACTTGTAACTTAGATTCATTTGAATAAGATAATATTATAAATGATCTTTTAGAAATATTTGAATATATAATTAATATCATTTCAGTGTCTTCACATCAGAAATAAATTAATTCTACTTGCAAGCTTACACAAAAAAAAAAATGTTTGATAGAGGATTATTGACAAAAAATATTAATATATCAATTTTTTAAGTTTATCAGTTGCATGTTTAATACTACATTGTTTCTAGTGAGTGTTTAAGTTCATTATGTAAAATCATACGTCTCATATAAGTTTTTTGTAATTCACATATTATAATAATTAATTGTCTTATTTTTCATTTAACTAAGATATCAAATATTATTATATAATTATACAAGTAATTTTGAAAGTATTCTTGATAGAAGAAAATATTTTATAAGGAGTTTCTAAGATAATCATAAAATATGGAGAAATTCTTAGGATTAAAGTTGTCGCATTAAAGTTTTTGGCCTATTTATAAATACGCTTGTAACTCAATCAATCTAACATCTCTTTGTAATAGACATAGACTAGAAGATTCTTAGAGTTCCTTTTACTACTTTCATGCTATAAATTTGTGCAAAATAATAACATACATTCCTACTTTTAATGTTGATTCTCTTAGACACTTAAACAACTATAATAGAAGGCACATTTTTACTTTGAATATTTCACTACAATAATACTGTAGTATATATTTAATTTTTGACTTGTAATATCAGAGTCAATTTCTAATTGTGTAATTTGATATCATAGCTATGTTTATAAATTGTAATAATTAGTGAAGAGCTACAACACTTTTAATGTGATGGTGGACTACGATTGAGAAATTAAATATTATTATTTTTAAAATTAAATAGATCATTCTTATTATTCAGAAATGAGTCATTATAAAATAAAAAAGAATGTACCAATTATATTCAAAAGCAGAAAATTAAAAAATTATGCTAGATTTACAATTATTCTATTCCTATAGAATAATATATTACATTCAGATATCGTAATTAAAAATAGACACAACTAAAAAAAATAGTTTAAAATTTAAATAGTAGTTTAATATTTAGTTATGTCTTTTTTTTATGTGAATATGCGGTGATATTTTTTGACAAAAATCATCTCCGAACGAGTCCAATCTAATCAAATACGAGTTCTAATAAAATTTTTTTTATAGATACCCATATTGTTATATTTATGTTTTGGGTCTAAAAAATAATTTCAAGCTCGAAAGGACAAGATCAAAAGTTTATTTAATAATTATTTTATCCATAACTTAAAAAGTTCGTATATAAAATTTTATCAAAAATAAAGTTAAAATCGAGTTTGAAATCATCAAAATATTATTTTTTTAATTTATTAAAAATAAAATAACCCAAAATTTCAAGTCGAAAATCAAGATTTGAAGGTAAAATCATGAAATAATCATTGAAAAATATTAAAATATAAGTTTAAAAACTTACCCAGTGAAAAAATCTCGAAATCCACCTTTTAATCTTCCTCAAAATGAGTTTCAAAGCCCCCAAAATTGAGATATGAATCTATGATCAAAGATGAGAATTAAATCTGTCCAGGTGACATTCCTTCTTCACGAATGCGAAGGTCCGTTAGAATGCAACCTCCGACCCGAATTTATCGCAAACGCGATGATCCAATCGCGAACGTGAAAAATAAAGCTCTTCAATCTGAACTCAGTTAACCATCACGAATGCGGTGCCCCCTCGCTTTTGTGATGACCAACTCGCTTCCTTCTTCGTGAATGTGGTGCCCTTTTCGTGAACGCGATGAAGAAATTTGGCCAGGACTAGCAACAACTGAACCAACAATGAGCTAATCCAAAAAAAAATTGATCGAACCCCTAAAATTTGTTTAGAACCTCGTGAACACAAATTAACGATGCTACTAAACTAAAATCGATATTTCAAACTCAATAAAATCATTGAATACACCAATAGAGGTCGTTATCAATGAATGTTGATCGAAGTCAACTCTAGACAAAAACTTTTAAGTTTTCAACTAACGACTTAAAATGCATCTGAATATCTCGAGATCTAAATCAACAGTGCTACTAGCCCAAAAATAATATTTTGAAGCTAATGCAATTCTCAAATGATGCTTAAAACGTTGAATATTGACCAAAGTCAACCATATCAATTTTAAAATCTTTCAAAATGAAAAACTCACATAAAATTTAAGCAAACACCTCAAGAACTGTGTCACCGACTCTTGCAGATCACAAATATCATAATATAACTATGAAAATAAATAAAATAATTAAAATGCATAAAAATTTATAAATCACAATAAAAATTATTACAAATGTTAGGCTTTAATAAAACATAACTTCATATCAATGGTTAAAAATTTGATTATTTTTAAAATAAATGTCTTAATACAACTATTACAAAGAGTAAAAAAACTGCATTGTCATGAGTTAGATATTATTTTAATACATAATTTTAAAAAGTAGGGTTCAAATTTACTCTTTCATTATTAAAAGTATTCTAATATCACCTTTCGTCACACTTTTAGACCATTGATATTTTTATCATTAACAAATTATTTTATAACTGTCCTTAATTGAAATAAAACTCTTACACAAATTATCAAATTTTGAATCAATAGTTAAAATTTTAACACGATAAATTTTAACGAGTCAATATACGTACTTGAAAAAAATATTTAAATTTACCTCTATATTTTTGACAATATCATAAGATTATCCTCCATTATATTTTAGTTTAAAAAATATTTTTTTTTTTTATGACAAGAGACAAGAGTATCAATAACCTAGAAAATATTATAATCGAAAAATCAAGCCTTCACAAAAAAAGCCAATAATTGTAGATTTTGAACAACAATAAATCAGGCGATCAAAAAATTATACTAAAAGTAGCTATATTATTTTGATATGATTTGATTAGGTAGACTATATATGAAAAATTAATATAAAAAAACATGAAATTTAGCAAGAGAATAATCTTCCCTTAAACAAAATGGGTAAACTCTAAAAATTATATTGTAAATACTATTTGTATTGCGGTATGAGAAAAAGGATCTTCAATTTATAGAGATCAAACTTTTCCTTCAAGAAAAAAATATCAAATATGAAAAAAATTATATTTTTCTTTCAAGAAAGTAAAAACAATTATGAAAATACTTTGACTTTTCTTTAAAAGATTATTTTTTGATTAAATATGGTCTGAATACCTTTTTATTAATAATGAAAAACATCAAATGAATCCAATCATACCAACATAAAAGAGTAAAAAAATAAAATAAAATTCAATACGTAAAAAATTCTTAAATATCTGAGAGAAGCCTCTAAAGTATAGACAATACTCTTCAATAAATCTTCAAGCGATATTTGAAAAATGTTACCCGAGTGTGTCGTCTTAATTTTCGACTGATCATGATTTTTCTATCAAAAATAAGTCATAGCTATCAGAAGTAAGTCATGTATAGCTTTTTCATTTTTATATCTACTCAATTTTATTTTAATTTTATTTTAAATTTAATTTTTTTGTTACTCAGTTACGTACTTCGATAGATATGATTGTTCTTTCGCTTCAATAATTTGAAGAGGCTAGCCATCATGTGATTCTGCAGATTCATCTTCAATATATACTATTTTGTCTTTTTTTTTTCTCTCTTTTTCTTATTATTTTCTGATGGTCTTTTTCTTGTCAGTTAAAGCATAGGTGGATCACTGAAAGCTCCTTTCTTGCTTACTTCAGGAGTTTCTTTGAATTTTTGATATTTTAATTTAATTTTGTAATTTTTAATTTTTATTGAATTATTTTTTATCACTGAAGTAATCTAGGCTAAATATCCTATTTACAATTATGTTGCTCAAGATAGAGCCAATACCATCTTTGTAAATATTATTACTATAAATACTTTATTGTTTTATTTGTGAAATTTGAATGTCTCTCATACTTGTCAATAGTTTATTTTGTGTGTCTTGATTCTAATTAATAAAATTTATGCCTCGTTTATATTTAAAAAAAATTTGCCCAGTGGTGAAAGCTCTTGAAAGTTGTGATATTGATGTAGTCCTCCTTGATCAATAGCTATATTAGCTAGATAGTCTGCTAGTTGATTAACCTCTCGTAGGATATGCATGACTGTAGTTCTTGTCTGCTGCATTATAATTATAATTTTTATCACTTTTCTATTAGTAGCGATGGTATTTTCACATATTATTCAGTATATTCTTTAAACTGAATGTATCAATTTCTAAGAAAATTTCTGCAGATTTGGTGTTGAACAGTGCTTGAGCGCCTGATGAAAAATTTATGTTTCTACATTTATATTAGTTGTTGTGTTTATGCTTTGTGCTTGAGAATATATTAGGTCCTCTATGCTGCTTTTGAGACAAAAATTATATGAACATATTTTAAATTTTTTTTATTGGCCTCATTTTTGTGTATTTAATTATCTCAGTCTTTGATATTTGTCATTTAATCACACAACAATGCAGCTTTGGTCTGTTGTTGAAAAGATGTATGATTATTCTATCCACTCTTATGGTATTTTTGTCATTTGGTCTGTTGTTGAAAAGATGTATGATTATTCTATCCCCTCTTTTGGTATTTTTGTCATTCAGAGAATTTTATCTTAACCAGTTGATGTATTATTAATTGACTATAATAATTTTTGTTGTGATTTTAAATTTTTTATGCATTTTGATCATTTTGCTATTTTTTCATAGTTATATTGTGATATTTGTGATCTGCAAGAGTGGGTGGCATAACTCTCTAGATGTTCGATTGAATTCTATGAGAGTGTTTCATTTTGAAAGATTATGAAGTTGATATTTGATCAATATTCAAGGTTCTGAGCATCGTATGAAAATTCTGTCAATTTTTTAGCTCCAAAATATTATTTCTAGGTTAGTAGTACTGTTAATTTGAATCTCGAGGCATTCAGATGCATTTTAAATCATTGATTGATAAGTTAAAAGTTTTGCCCTAGAATTGACTTCAATTAACGTACGTTGATAACGATCTTTATTGGTGAATTCGATAATTTTATTGAGTTCAGAATATCGATTTTGGTCTAGTAACATAGAAAAACATATCATAAATATTGAATTCTAAAAAGAGAAGGGAGGCCCTTCCTACGTATATATTCACGAGATTCCAAACGAATTTCAAGAATTTATTCAGAAATTTTTTAGGTCTTGATCGTTGCTGATGCACAGCTGCTAGTGCACGTCTTATCCTTTTTTCGCGTTCACGGGGGACCTCTTGCATTCGCGAAGAAGAATTCTGTTTGGACATTGCAAATGTGAGGCGAGAGCTGCGTTTTCAAAGGGTAAAGATTAGAGATCGGGTCAGGTCTTGTCCATCGCGTTTACAATTAGCTGACCACGTTTGCGAGGGTTGGCTGGATCGGCCCATCGCGTTCATGATAGGCATTTCACGTTCTCAAAGAAGAAAAGTCACCTGGGCAGATTTAATTTTTTTTCGATGATAGACTCTATATCTCAATTTTTGAAGCTTTGAAACTTATTTTGGGGAAGATCAAAAGATGATTTTCGAGATTTCTTCACTAGGTAAGTTTCTGAATCAATATTTTAATTTTTTTTTGATGATTATTTTGTGATTTTGCCTTTAAATCTTGATTTTTCAACTTGAAATTTTAGGAATTTCCTGATAAAGTTAAAGAATAATATTTTGATAATTTCAAGATCGATTTTAATTTTATTTTTAATAAAATTTATTATTTGAACAGCGTAAATTATGAATAACGTATTTGTCAAATAAAATTTTAATTTTACCCTTGTGGGATTGAAGTTGACTTTTGAGTTAATTTTTTAGACCCGAAGTTTGAGTATAGCAATATGGGAGTTTATAATATCATATTCTTATGTAGAATCTATATTTGGATAAATTGAGCTCATTTAGAGGCAATTCGAAAGGGCAAGGGTTTGTGTTGATCGTGCGAGTTTTCTATTAAGGCAAGTTGAGACTTTCTTTGACTTTCTTTTAAAGTGCTTATGTGTTAAACTCGTGTATAGAGAATAATGGGGACGAGGGATCCTACATAGATGAGGTTAGAGGTGTGCAAAAATCGATTTAACCAATAAATTAAACTGATAAAAATATTATTGATTTATTAGTATCGGGTTATAAGGTTAACAATTTTTAAATGATTTTGTAATATTTTTTTTATTGAATTATCGATTCAGTTTTGATTTTAAGATTTTAGTTAATGGTTAAACCGATAACCCAATAGGATTATATTAAAAGTATATTTTTATCCCTAATTATATAATAATAGCTTTAGATTTTAAATATATATCTTATTATTTTTTATATTTTATAGTTATTGTCTTGTACATATGAAGATGAAAATATATAAGACAAAGCAAAAAAAAATAATA
Organism: Jaltomata sinuosa; assembly: GCA_003996215.1. Lineage (NCBI taxonomy): Eukaryota > Viridiplantae > Streptophyta > Magnoliopsida > Solanales > Solanaceae > Jaltomata > Jaltomata sinuosa. Next base: position 391,822 of record QJPP01001826.1, on the reverse strand, counting down.
TAAAAGTATTTTTTTATTGATTAAACCTAAAATCAAATCATTAAGGACCAAAAACTGATTAATCAAAAATCGATAACGAATATTTTATCGATTTGGTTATTGATTTTGCATATTTACAAATTGAAAATCAATAAATCAAATCGGTAATATCAGAAACCGAACCGAATCGACTGATGCACACCCCTAGATGAGGTGATGAGCATCTATGTAGGTTCTGGTGTGTCATATAGTGATTTAAAAATAAAAATACTTGTTGTGAAATGCCCATTCTACCCTGGTTCTTCGTTGTTGAGTTAATGACCTTGTGAGTCTGGATTGAGATAATTGTGTCACTTGGCCATGTGAGCCTAAATAGAAATAAATGTGATTTTGACCTTGTGAGCTCGAATTGTAATCGTGTGTTATCTTTTCTCTCCATTTGTCACACATAGTCGCTCATATTCATATCGTGATATTGTTAAAAAGATATTTTTTTTTGAGAAAGATTGATTTGATATGACTAGCATGCCCGATGAATCGGGTGATTATACTAATTTTTGACTTTCATGCTCGATGAGAAAGCATTTCAGATGATTTTACAGATTTTGACCTACATATCAATGGAAAATTATTTTGGATTAGTTTTGGATGAATATATGACTTGTAGGCCCGATGAGAAACTATTTCGGGTGGATATATGGACCTCTCGAGTCTCCATGAATTTCAATTAGCTTTACAAGACAACGAATATGTACTGTAGCATACATTGCATCATATTGCATTCATTCATATCATTTCTACTTGATTGTGCATTACAATGATATGTTGTGATTGATGGATTTTCATTATTGTACTGAAATGTGTAATTATGAGTTCGATTAATGTTCTTGCTCTTTCATTGTGAATATTTGTCAGATTAGGATGACTTTTCTTTGTGCCGGTGTTGAAAGTTATTATTGATATTCGTGTTTTACATGCTACTCGCCATCGTTTTGAATTGAATCAGTCAAAGATGCTACTGAATACACGTGATTTTGTATTCACACTTGTTTATCTCGTATTTATAAAAAGAATCTTATCTTAAAAGGTATGCCTTTTCCTAGATGTAATCATACCACTACATTTTTTCATGCTTGTGTCTCACCATCTTCCGGGTTGATTTAACACCGGGGCTTATATTTTCAATGATGTTTCAAGAGAAAAATAAAACTCAAGTATGCTAAAAAAAATCAGGAAAAAATTCTAACAATTTTTTCTTTTTGGCCTAAATTTTCTTGACTTGATTTGCCTTTCTTCACACGCATGATCTTCATTATTGCTGCTTGGAATGGTTAAAAATATTATGAGTTAAAACTAGTTTTAAAATACTTTATTTTTATTTTTAAAGATGCAACTAAAATGTTGAAAATATAGTTAAAAATTTATTTTTATATGTAGCATTTTGGATAAAATCTTCATTATTCTGAAATTAGTTGCAACTTAATTTGAATTCACATTGAACTAAATTTTTTAACCTCGTTGAACTATTGAACAATAGACTCTAATATCACTTGTTGAGATAAAAAAAAGTCAGGGTGTCATGCGAAATCTAATAATTTTAAACCTTGAACGGCGATAAATCAGACAATAAAAAAAATATATTAAAAAAATAATAATACATATATATTGATATGGTTTAGCCAATTGGCCTACATATGAAAAATTAAAAAAAATATATATATATATATATATATATATATAAAACTAGCGAGAGAATAATCTGCTCCTAAACAAACTCTTAAACCCTAAAAGCTATATCATGGATGTTACTGTATTGTAGTATGAGAAGAAAATTCTTTAATTATAGAGATCCAAACCTTTCCTGCAAAAAAAGAATAACCAAATATGAAACATGAATATATTTTTCTTTTAGAAAAGTAAAAACAATTATAAGAATACTTTAACTTTTCTTCAAGAGAAAAGTAAAACTCAAATATGATAAAAACATTTAGGTCAAAAGCCTAAAAGAAAATTAACACGATCTTATTTTGATCAAGAGTAGATTTGGATTCAAATACACTTATTCTAAGTTTATGAGAATGAATAAAATTTAAATACTTGTAGAGTCGAAAGTAAGATACATTTTGCATAGAGGTTCCTTATAAAACAAAAATAAAAAATTATAAAAATTTAGAAAATCACTTCTCAACTGAGGGAGTATTAATTATATAAACCATTTAGATTTTTGAACCTTTCATCCCGCCGACTTTCAACAAAAGATGAAATCTATGTCCATTTTTGAGCCTGTTTGATTGAATTATTTTAAATATTTTAAGTTAAAATAATTTTTAAATTTTTTTTATAGTGTTTGTGCAAGATAATTTTTTTAAAGCATTTGTTTAATTAAAATAACGAAAAATAATTCAAAAGTCATACGTTAAAATTTTTAATTTATGACTTATGTTTATAAACCATAAGTTATAAGTCCATATTCAAATAGTTATTTTTCGCCAAATATTGTGATTATGATTGTCAAAAGTAGTGTCCGAGAAATATTTAACAAAAAAACAAAGTAAAAAATTGAATTTTTTAATTATAGTAGTCAAAAATTTACGACTGATTTTTGTAGTCAAAATTCGTAATCAGGAAAACAGAAAATTCTGGTAGTGCAAGCTTGTAATCTTTATTTAGTACTCCCTCTAGTCCATTTTACTTGTCATTCTTTTTTGTACATCTCTTAAGAAGTTATTAATTAAAAGCTAATTCAACTAAATTATCTTTATTTAGTCTTTAATAATAATTTAATACTACTCTATTTTTTATTATATTAATTTTCTCCATATTTATTGAGTAAGGATAAATATAAAAATAAATAATTAATTATATTTTATTTTTTTAAAATAATAATTATTTTGGACCAGTTATTTTTAGTAAGCACAATAACTAAAATGAATTCACCGTCTTAAATTATTTATCGTGATTTCTTAAATAGTTATCTCAAATTATTTATTATTTTAAAAGTTCAAGATTTTTTATTTTATTTTTTTAATAATAATTATTTTTAAAGACTACAAAGTACAAATACTTTAATAGAATAAATACTTATGAAAAAAGATTATATCTTAAATAAAAATCAAATGATTTAAGATCTCTTTTAAATAATTAAAAAAACGATAAATAATATGAAACTAAAAAAGTATCATATAATGTTTGAACAGCACAGCTAACACCAGCCAATGGAAAAAGGGGAAAAGTCAAATAACGGCACACGTCTCGGTGCCTCACGTAACTTTTGTTATACTTTACTCCATATTTAAGGGTCCAAAAAATAATATTTCTTCACATGTGGAATGGAAATACTAGTAAACTTCATATTTAATATTTTTTAGTGAGATCCTTTTTTAATAATTTTTCTTCTAAGAGTTAAAATATAAAAATATATAATTTTATTTATTAAATATATTGCTCATACATTTAAATAAGTACTCAAATAAAATATTAATTAATTTCATGTAATCAAAGCATTTTCAATTGGATATTTTCGAAACAATTCTCAAATTCTAAATTTCTAACATGACCTTGTTAATCATAAGTTATGTTCAAGAAAAAAACATAATGTTCAAGAAGGAATTTTTTAGGATAAATTTAATAATCACCATAAATATATAAGATAATAATATTAGTATATTAGTATACAAAGAACACATCTAAGTATCTTATTTGAGTGTTTATGTTTATACAAATACATAAGTATTTCTTTACTATTCAACATGTGGAGGAAATAGTATTTCTCAATTCTTAAATGTTAAGAAAAAATGGTTTTAATTCACACATCTATTTTCTTATATTTTCGAGGTAAAATTTAAATTCTTTTTAGTTTTAAAAAAAACTATTTAAGGAGTAGGAGTAGCAAAATCATACTCAACCCGTTCAATTAGTTCAATCTATTTATGTTTTGGCGGATTATTGATCTGCTCATTTATTTATGGTTAAACTACCTAAAGAAACATACCTCCTTACCATATCTACTAACTCTCCCACTACTTTATTTTAATTACTTAATATACCACATGTTAATCAAAAAACCACTCGGATACATCGCCTCAGGTCGTGATACATCGCCTCACCTCGTGATACATCGCCTCACCTCGGATACATCCCACCCGATGTATCAAAGGTAAAACCAAAGAATGCCAACGTATCAAAGTGGTTTTGAGATGTATCCAATGGGATTCCGATGTATCCGAGTAGTTTGAGGATGTATCTCGAGGTGAGGCGATGTATCCCGAGGTGAAGGATGTATTCGAGCGGGATTGAGGTGGAAAGAAGAGTAATTAACTCTCAAAGATGTGTGTTTTATGTAAGTTGCCCTTTATTTATTGGTTCAACTCATTTCAGCCCAACATATTTCAGCCCATTAAAAATTGAGTTGATATGTAAACCAAATTTACTCATGATAAATCTTGTCAAAATATTTGTAAAAATAAATTTGTTTTATTAGATATGGTATATATAACCATAATAATAAAAAATATATTTTTATTAGACATTAAAATTTTATAAAAGAGTAAATAAAATAATTAAAACTTAGTAAGAATTGGACGGATTCGATTATGACCTACATTTTAGCCTATTTCAATCCAACCCATTTCAACTCAAATAGTTTTTGAACGGGTCAATAACCTGTTCATTTATTAACTCAATCTAACCCGCTCAAATTTAACTTGACCCGCCATTTGACACCTCTAAAATATGAAGAAGTTGCGGTAGAAGAAAAAGTGGTTCGACTCCTAATAGTGTCTTATAACTTTGAAATAGTGAATGAAATTAAAAATGTGTTACAGTTTACAAGTTTAACTAGACTCAAATTTATATGCATACTTTCTCTTTGAAGAGAAAATTACATAACACACCAATAATGAACATCTAATTACGCTTTATGTTAATAATTTAAATTAATTAAGCTTCTTGCCGATAGGTCAAAACTATTGGTATATAGCCTCTTCTTCTCCTATTTATCTTTCTATCTATCTATCTCGCCACTCTCCTCTCTCTCTCTTCCAATCTCACTCGCTATTCTCCTCCCTCTCTCCCCAATCTCGCTCCCCTCTCCCTCTCTCTCGCTACCTCTCTTCCTCCCTCCATCTCTTTCTCTTCTTTTCTCTAAACAAGGAACTTTTTTCCCCACAAAATTCTAAATTTATATTTGTATATGACCGATATGTATAATACAAAGAGGAGAGAGAGAGAAATTATATTCGTTGATAAGAATTGTATTTTTTATTTGTAAATATGAATTGTATTATTTGTAGATAGGAATAATATTTGTATTCGTTACAATTGAATACAAATAATATTTCGTACAAATTGTATTTGTATTCGTCGTTGATAGAAATTGTATTTTCTATTTATACATACGAATTGTATTTGTATTCGTTGATACAATTGAATATAAATTATATTTCGTTGATACAAATGTATTTGTATTAGTTGATACAATTGTATTTGAAAGAAGAAAAAGAGAGGGGGGGGGGGGGGGTATGGGTAAAAACACAAAATACAAAGAGGGAGAGAGAAAGAGAGAGATCACAATACAAAATACAAAGAGGGAAAGAAAAAGTGAAAAAGAAAGGGAGAGAGACAGAAAACGAGGGAGAGAAAAGAGAAAGAGGGAGAGACATGCGAGAAAGAGGGAAAAAAACAAAAGGAGAAAGAGAGAGGAACAAGCAGGTAAAACAGAGAGAGTGAGCAATGAATTTCTTTTATTTTATTTTTATTTTTTGACTTGACATTTAAATAATGGATATGGATTATAATTAATAAAGTATTATTATATATGGAGGCCTAATTAAATTCATTAGGGTTGATATTTTGAAAGTTCCTCTATTTTAAAATGTACATAATCTTTAGAGTAGAAAATCATAATAGGCTTCAAATTATAATATAATACTTTTTTTGGTTTTGTGATATTATAATTGGTGTGTATTTTCTAAAACTTCTAACTTAAATTGTACAAAATGACATGTTAGATTGCTTGAAAATAGTAGCTTATAGCGCTTATGTTATGCCTTGAATCGGTGAGAAATTTATTACAATTTAATTAATTACTTCATAAATATAATTTTATAAGTTATTGCATAATTACATTTAGTAACTAAATTAAACTCAAATCAATCGTAAAATATAAATTGATGATCCCCAACATACAATTTTAAAGCTTATAAACATTTTTTATGGACCATCACAATTATTTCGATCCGTAATATTTTGTCCATCATTAAAAACATAATGAATCCAACAAAATCAATTCTCTCTCTATCAATGTTACTTACTTCTTTCTTTATTATGTTAAAAAGATTATCAAGTGAGTGGTAGTAGTATATACAACTACTGCTATTATATCGATAACTTCCAATTGTGTAAACAAAGAAAATAACTCTAGATAGGGTGTTCATCATTTGGTGTAAAAATTAAATCAATTGCGAATCAAATTAAAATAATTAAAAATATATTTGATTTAATTTAATTTTAAATTTTAAAAATTGATAATGTTTGATTTAATTTTTTTTTTTAAAATAAAAATAATAATCAAATCGAACCGATAAATTACATACATAAATTTTATAACTTTTTGAATATATAATATTAATTTTTTATAAATAATTATAAATAATTTATATTTTTTAATTATTAATTTGATTATAATCTACTTATTTCATATGCACTACAATACTTTTAAATTTCATTTCTTAAAAATACGTCCAAATTCAACACTCTAATGACACGTTTGGTGTAATGGATACAAATTTTAGTACCCTTAATCCCTTGTTGGTTAAAAAGTTTGAGATAACTTATACCAGAATTATAATTAGTATTGAGATTAGTTATGTGAAATAATAATCATGAGATAACTTATTCTGGGATAAAATAGTTAAAAGAGAAAATAGTCAAATGCCTCCCTAACTTATTAACCAATTATCAACTAAACACTTATATTTAACGGGGGTCCTATTATCCCCCTGTATTTTTTAAAAATGGAATAAATATCATCCTAAAATTAGAAAATCACATTTTTAACATGTAGTGATGCGCACTCGCTACCAATTGTTAGATATGCCATATTTTTTATTTTTTATATTTATTTGTCTCTCTTTATTCTAAAAAAAATAGATCTTTATTCTATTTTATTTTCTTTATTTTTTTTTGGTTTTCATTTTCTTCAGTGAAGAAAATCAGAGTCACCATCATCATCATTTTTCTATCACATACCATGAGAACTTCTCCATTTCCACCGTCATCAGACTCCATTTTCAAGAATTTTTTTTTAATTTTTTCTCAAATAAAATAAACCTTTAATAATTAAAAAATAACTACAAAATAGCAGTAACTATCATTGAAAGACATCAAAATCTCCCTTTTTATTTACTTCTCTCTAAAATAAGGTGAAAATAGATGTAGAAAGAGAAAGAGAAAATTTGGGGTTTGTTTACTTTTGGTATTGACAAAAAGATTAAAAAAATTACACACCTATAATGTATATAGAATTCATTGACTTGAAAAAATAAATTTTGCCAGTTAAATCTTTCTCAATAAGGATATTTTGAGAAAAAAATTAAATATTTTTATCATTATTATGTTATTTGAACAAGTTTTGATAATTGAAAATTTTTGTTACAATAGTTTCGAAGTGGTGCTTCAATTGTGCTTTAGTGGCTAACAGTTGATTTTGAAATTTGGGTGTAAGATAATTTACTTGATAGTTTCTAATTGTGGAGAGTGGGGATGAAATTGCTATCTACCGCTTGTGTATGTCGATTGATGTAATGATGACACTGATTTCAAGATGGTGAGTGGTGGTGAAATTTGGTGGCTGCCATGGATGTTCACGGAGTTGTGTAACGACCGAGTCCGTCGTTACAGGTAGTCCAATCGTGCCAAGTTTTAGAGTTAGAAAACTCCGGCTTTGGGAGTTTGAAATTCTCGGCTAGGCTAGCCTCGGCCGGTTTTGGAGCGAGGTAGAGTCTAGGGAAATCCGGGTAAGAATTGGTCTATGTGTCTTGTTTTGAGCTAATTTTTCACGTAGCCAAGAAATAAAGGAGTCCGGGGGACTTTTTGAAATTGAGTTTGGGTAAGTAGAACTCCCGAAATCGCGTTTGACGTGAAGGGGTTATTTTGGATCATCGGGGAAAGAAAGTGTGTTGTAAAATGGCCAAAACTGGGAGATTTTCGTACATTCTATCCATGATGAGTGCAACGGTACGCCGTAGCGACCTTCGCTATAACGGTGAAAAATACCGCTATAGTGGTAGTCAAGGCAGCCAACACCCACTTAAGACCGCTATAGCGGAAGTCGTCCGCTTTAGCGGGACCTCTATAGCGGAGCGGGGACCGCTATAGCGGGCCGACGGGTTCTTAATGCATAAACTTCTCCAAAATAGTTCAGTTATCTACAATTTGTTTGGGAGAAGAACTAGGGCGTTTTCAGGCATTTTTCTTCCCTTTTCCGTCAAAATTCTTCCCTAAGGTAAGGGTTTGTTCCCCAATCTTGGTACTACATTTTCTATGCGGTAGAATTGCTAGGAGGAAATTTGGAAAAAAGTTGGAATAACCTAGGAATGGTAGAACTCAGGGAAGGAAGGAGGTTCCAAGCATATATGTTCTTGGGTATTGATAAAAGTATGTTATTATGATCATAGGTTGTTAAATTCTCTATTTTTATCCGTAAAAATGATAGAAGTAGCTGAATTAACGGTGGAAAAGCCCGGAAAAAGGGTGGGATGATCATGGGTGGCCTGGGGTTTGAAGATTTGGTGTAATCCGGGTATTGTGCAGGCCTTGTGTGTTAATTGTATGTACTTGTGTGTTATTTTAGACCAAGAACGAGAAAGAAATCCGGAACACGGGAAAGATCGGGTTGAATAGAGCTTGGATCATTTCGAGGTAGGTGATGGCCTACGATTTCGGTGAATGTTGTATATTCTTGTACTCATATCTAAGTGTTTGTATGAATTACATTGCTTAGGGGAGTTGTGTAGAATGTCTAAGGTTTTTGCTTTACGGTCTGTGATTGAAGGGTGTTTGCTTGTTGGTTTACAAGTTGTTTGATCATCTATTTGACTGTGAGTTGTTGACATTCGGTTGGCTCGGGTACCACGCCTGGTATGGGTATAACAAAAGGTTGGCACAGGTACCACACCTGGTATGGTTATAACAAAAGGTTGGCACAGGTACCACACCTGGTACATGTATAACAAAAGGTTGGCACGGGTACCACGCCTGGTACGGGTATAACAATTGGTTGGTACGGGTACCACGCCTGGTACGGGTTTACTTTTGTTGCATCATTGCATTTTTCTTGTTGTGTTGCATTGATTGATATTAGTTTTGTGAGTGGATTGGGCTGCTTATTGAAACGTGTTATTGGTTTGGTGGCCCTTGAGAGGCCGGGAAAATTCTGTATAACTGTTGTGTTGGTTTTGGTTTAGGCTGGGTTGTTCATTGATTATTGTGTTGTCTAGAGGGGATCCCAGGGTGGGTCCGGGCTAGACGAAAATGTATAGTTATTGGTATATGGTTGTGGCTCAGAGTATAGGTGGTGGATTCATGCGGGAACAATCTAAGTTGAGACTTGTAGTCTAGGTGTGTCTGTTGATATTGTTGCATGTTTTTCATACCTATTTCTTGATATTGTCGTACTGTTTATATACTGTTTATCTAAAAACTGGCTGATGGTCCTACCAGTACACAGTGGTGGTGTACTGATACTGCACTTGCTTTTCTTTTGGTGAGTACAAGAAATTTTCAAGCGGCTGAGACGCGACCTCATCTTTAGCACCGACGATTTTTGACTTCAAGGGTGAGCTGTTTGATCAAGCTACCTTGGGCTTATCTTTAGAGTTGCAATCCACTTGTCTCAGACTTGAAACTATTTTCGTATTTTCTTTTGGGGTTGCATCCCCGTATTCTAGATATTGGTAGTGATGTTTGGTACAACGAATTTCAGTTCCTAGGAGGGATTTTTCGTAGGATATATTAAAGCTTTAGTTTTTGCATTGCTTAATTGCTAGTTTATTTTCTGTTTACTGGTTTTAGGCTGTTAGTCTAGGCAAAGGGTTGAACTCTATTGGTTCGCTCATCCGGAGGTTGGGTGGATGCCACTCACGATGGTCTGGATCGTGACTAAGATGGTATCAAGCCCTAGGTTCGTTGATCTCGTTGTACCAAATAGGTCTAGTAGAGTCTAGCAGAACGGTGCAGAGACATCCGTACTTTTCTTCAAGAGGCTATGGGGCTTTAGGAAAAACTATCTCTTCCATCTTTCCTTCATGTTATAACTTGATTCCAATTAGTATCTGGTGATATAAATTGGTATCTAACCTCATTCACTCGTCTGTCCGCAGATGGTTACTACAAGGAACAATGGAGCAAGGCCAGCGGTCCCAGCAGCGAGCCCGACAGTTCGTGGCAGAGGTAGGGGAAGGGGCAGGGGACGATCTAGAGCCGCACCCGACAGGGGTGGAGCTCAAGCTGCTGCAGAAGTTCGTGAAGCAACCCCCCACCTCAGGATCATGTTGCGGAAGGTGAAGAAGTGGTTGGAGAGGATGAAGGGGCGCAGACGGAGGCGACACCGATTGGGGGTGCAGGGCTTCCTACTATGATGCCGGAAGCCTTTCAGCAGGCTTGGAATATTCTGAGTGGGTTGGTTGGTGTTGGAGCCATACCTACAGCTTATGCAAATTAAGCCTTGGATACTCAGCCATCGGTTACTACAACACCTAGGATGGACGCAGCTTCAGGCACGAATGATCTCCTCAAACCAATGCTAGGCCCAGTAATGACAGGGAATGAGCATGAGATGCTGACTAAATTCCTTAAGCTAAAACCTCCGACGTTTCAGGGTACAGACAAGAAGGATGCCTATGAGTTCATCCTGGATTGCCATGAGAGGTTGCACAAGTTGGGTATTGTACGTCAGCATGGGGAAGGGTTTGTCACTTTTCAGCTGCAGGGTGATGCCAAGCAGTGATGGAGGTCTCATGTTGAATGTCGGTTTTCTGTTCTACCTCCACTGACTTGGGAGCAGTTACATATTATTTCTAGAGAAGTACGTTCCCCGTACCTTGAGGTACCGGAAGAAAGATGAGTTTCTGAACTTGGAGCAGGGTAGCATGTCGGTTTTGGCTTATGAGGCTAAGTTCTATGTGTTGTCTCATTTTGCTATACATATGTTGAGTTTCGAGAAGGAACGGATCCGGTTGTTCATCAAGGGTCTGAATAGTGAACTGCAGGTACTATCAGTGCATATGACTTTTTCAGGAAAGGGCTTTAATGATGTGGTGGATTATGTGAAGAAGATAAAGGGAGTTAGGCAAGCGGAGCAGGCTAAGGCTTTAGCCAAGAAGCTCCGGAATGAAGGAAACTATGGTGGTTCATACTCCAGAGGCCAGCATCAGCAGGCTTACCCGGCCCGTCCTATTCAGTCAGCTCTGCCAACTACTACAGATGGTCGTCAGGGAGCTCAGTCTTCAGCCCCTAGAGGCCAGGGAGCGTCTTATACATCAGCTAGCAGACCTACTCTTGACCGTGGTTGCTTCCATTGTGGTGAGCTGGGCCACTTTAAGAGGAAGTGTCCACATAGGCAGATATGTAATCACGGTCAGCAGCAGACTAGAGCAGTGGTTCCGGCAGGCAGAGGCGGTAATGCTAGGGGTCTTCCATAGAGTGGGCGAGGAAATTTTCAGGGAGGCCGGGGAGACAGGGGGAACGGCGGCGCTGGCAGGGGTGCACGCAGCCAGCCCGGGAAATTGCCCGAATTGATGATCGGGCTCATTGCTATGCGTTTCCAGGGAGGACCAAGGCGGAAGCCTCAGATGCGGTGATCACAGGTACCATTCTTGTTTGCGATAAAATGGCTTCGGTATTATTTGACCCAGGTTCTACATCTTCTTATGTGTCTGTGAGTTTTGCTTTGAGGCTGGATTTCATTTGTGATATCCTTGATTCCCCTATCCATATTTCTACCCCAGTTGGAGAGTCTGTGATTGTGACTCATGTATATCGTGACTGTTTTATGGTGTTTGTGTGGTTGTATACTTGGGTAGACTTGGTAATTCTGGATATGGCTGATTTTGATATTATCTTGGGTATGGCCTGGCTATCTCCTTATCATGCTGTGTTGAACTGTAACACCAAGACTGTGAATTTAGAGATTCCGAGTAAGGATAGACTAGAGTGGGAGGGTGTGTACATGCCTAAGCCAGTTAAAATAATATCATTTGTTCGGGCTAGGAAGCTAGTGGGAAAGGGGTGTCTAGCTTTCTTGGCTCATCTCCGGGATGATAGTGTGGAGTCCCCGCCTATTGAGTCAGTTCCAGTGGTTTCCAAATTTTTAGAGGTGTTTCCAGTGGACTTGCCTGGTATGCCTCTGGATAGGGATATAGATTTTTGTATTGATTTAGAGCCAGACACTCGTCCCATTTCCATTCCTCCATATCGTATGGCTCCGGCAGAGTTAAGGGAACTTAAAACTCAGCGGCAGGAACTCCTAGATAAGGGATTTATACGTCCCAGTGCTTCGCCTTGGGGTGCTCCAGTTTTATTTGTAAATAAGAAGGATAATAGTATGCGGATGTGCATAGATTATAGACAGTAGAACAAGGTGACCATCCGGAATAAGTACCCTCTACCCCGTATAGATGATTTGTTTGACCAGCTTCAGGGTGCATCAGTGTTCTCAAAAATCAACTTGAGATTGGGGTACCATCAGTTAAAGATTAGGCTCGAGGACATTCTGAAAACTACTTTTCGGACTCGGTATGGACATTACGAGTTTCTAGTAATGTCGTTTGGCTTGACCAATGCGCCGGCAACATTCATGAGTTTGATGAATGGGGTGTTTAAGTCCTACTTGGATTCCTTCGTTATCGTGTTCATCGATGATATTTTGATCTACTCTAAGAGTAGGGAGGAGCATGCTAATCATCTTCGTATTGTGCTGGATATCTTGAGGCACCAAAAGCTTTATGCAAAATTCACTAAGTGTGAGTTTTGGTTGACTTCCGTGGCATTCTTGGGGCCTGTAGTGTCAGAAAAGGGGGTGATGGTGGATCCCCAGAAAATTGAGGCAGTCAAGAGTTGGGTTCGGCCTAGCTCTGTGACCGAGGTGAGGAGTTTTGTTGGACTTGCGGGGTACTACCGGAGGTTTGTTAAGAATTTTGCTTCTATTGCTACTCACCTGACCAAGCTGACACAGAAGGAGGTACCGTTCGTGCAAGTGCGAGGAGAGCTTTCAAAAGCTCAAGACACTTTTGACCACGACTCCTATATTGTCCTTGCCGGTTGAAGGTAAAGACTTTATTATTTACTGCGATGCTTCACATTCTGGTTTGGGTGCTGTGTTGATGCAGGATAAGAATGTGATAGCCTATGCATCCAGGCAGTTGAAAGTGCATGAGAGGAATTACCCGACTCACGACTTAGAGTTGGCAGCGGTGGTTTTTGCACTAAAGATTTGGAGACACTATCTTTATGGTGTCAGGTGTGAAGTGTTCACAGATCATCGCATTCTGCAGCACGTTTTCACTCAAAAGGATTTGAATTTGAGGCAGATGAGGTGGATGGAGTTATTGAAGGATTATGATATGACCATTCAGTACCATCTGGGTAAGGCTAATGTGGTGGCAACCGTATTAAGCCGTAAAACTATTAGCATGGGTAGCTTGGCTTGTTTGGGGGTGTCCAAATGATCACTAGCTAAGGAAATTCGGGCTTTGGAGGCCAAGTTCATGCACTTGGGTGTTTCAGATCAAGATGGGTTGTTGGCCAGCATTGAGGTCAAGGCCACCTTCATAGAGGAAATAAAAGCGAAACAGTTTCAAGATCTGAAACTGGGTAAGTTGCGAGGTAAGGTAAAATCTGGGGAGTCCAGGGTAGTGGCGGAGCCATAATTTTTATTGAGGGCTGTCAAACTATAGAGAAGTAATCACACAAAATCTTTTAAAATGGCACAAAAACTTTTAAAATGTTGACAGCCTGGTTTGAACCCGCGACCATAGCAATAACCTGAAGGCTCTCAACCGCTGAGCTAACACTTTACCTTGTGTCAAGATGTGTCAAAATAATGTATATACATATAAAATCAAAATTTCACCTACATATACAATGTAATTTTCTGACGAAGGGGTGTCGCTTGACACCCCTCGGGCAAGGGTAACTCCTCCCCTGGTCCAGGGACGTCATGTTAGACTCTGGTGGAGTGTTGCCTTTCAGGGAGAGGATTTGTGTTCCTCGGGTTGATGATATAATTCAGAGAATCTTGGCGGAAGCCCATGGTTCGCGGTACTCGATTCATTCGGGTGTAACTAAATGTACAAGAACTTGAGGTAGCGTTACTGGTGGTCCGGGATGAAAAGGGACATAGTTGATTTTGTGTCCAAATGTCAAAACTGCCAGCAGGTAAAGTATGAACATCAGAGACCTGCAGGACTACTTTAGATAATGCCAATTCCAGAGTGGAAGTGGGAAATGATAGCCATGGATTTCGTGGTGGGTCTTCCCAAGACATTGGGGAAGTATGACTCAATTTGGGTCGTTGTTGACAGGCTGACCAAGTCCGCTCATTTCATTCTGATCAGGGTAGATTACAATTCACAGTAATTGGCTAAGATCTATGTGAAGGAGATTGTGAGACTGCATGGGGTACCATTGTCCATCATTTCAAACAGGGGTACGCAATTTACTTCTAAGTTCTGGGGCAAGTTACATGAAGAGTTGGGTACACAAATCACTTTTAGCACAGCTTTCCATCCTCAAACAGATGGTCATTCAGAAAGGACGATCCAGGTATTGGAGGACATGCTGAGAGCATGTGTGATGGACTTCGGGGGTCATTGGAACCAGTTTCTATTGTTGACACCCAATTTTGGCTCTCCATACTTAAAATTAACGTCTTCAAGTCTCCTGATCGTTAAAAGAGCACAAAATAATTTTTTTACACATTTTTCTTGAAATATAATAATTTATTGATAATCATCCTTGTTTTAGGAGTTTTATCAATTTATTGATATATTTTTTATTTTTTACAATTCATTGATAATTATTCTTAATTTCGTAAATATTAAGACTTTTATTAATTTATTGTCACATTTTTACTGTCTTACAATTTATTGATAATTATCTTTTATTTTGTAAACATGAGAATTTTTATCAATTTATTGTCTTTATACAATTTTGATAATCACAATATTTTTTACAGTCACCTACACACGTACATAATACAAATACTACAATTTAAATTATTTAAAACACATTACATTTTATTTTATTTTTTATATTTTTGTAATCACATACCAATAATCATATTTTTTTGTATATTATTTATTTATTTATTCGTACAATCCTTAACGTAGAAAATCGAATCAATTAATTCTAATACGCAGAGCAACTAATCAATCAAGTCAAGATCATGTCACCTTTTTAAAAGGTGACAATTGACATGACTAATCACAACTATTACACTTTGGTTAATGAACCTTTACACTTTAGTTAATAAGATGAAGGACCCATTGTATAAAAACTCATGGATTAAAGATGGTCTTTGGGGGAACAAGAAAGAGAAGTTTATTATCTTTCAGATAATATGAGGGACTAATTTGTATTATAAAAGAAAGGGGAGGGGTATTGTTTTTTGGGGACACACAATTTAACTCTTACATTCACCTTTTTCTCACCA
The DNA here is from genome assembly GCA_003996215.1 of Jaltomata sinuosa. Classification (NCBI taxonomy): domain Eukaryota; kingdom Viridiplantae; phylum Streptophyta; class Magnoliopsida; order Solanales; family Solanaceae; genus Jaltomata; species Jaltomata sinuosa. The sequence goes on along the minus strand of QJPP01001826.1, from coordinate 376,134 downwards.
ATTTTGAGATCTGTAGAAGTTTTCAATTTATTTTTTCTTGAACTCTTTCATCTACTACACACACACGTTCTCACATACACACGCAGTCACTCATCTTCTACATTATAAAATATTTTAGACCTCTACTCCATATTTTCTTCATCTTCCCAAAAGCTTTCAAGAAATAATCTGTCTTTTCCGGCGAGCCATGAGCGGATTCCGGCGGAGCTAAACACACGATTCCACCACTCCCTTCTTCCCCTTCGCCACAAAAAATGGCCAGATCTGCTTTGTTTTGCACAGATCTGACCAAGAACTTATGTTTTCCGGCGACCTCCATGAACAACGACGACCTATATATGCTTGCTCTGATTTTCATGTTTATGTATGTATTTTTATAGATCTGAACGAATTTTACAGTTTTGGTGATATTTTCTTGCTTGCCTTGGAACTTCGACAACCTTGCTATACTCGTCCATGGCTGTTGTTGTTTTGTTATTAATTTGGTTTGCTGGACAGTAACTCTTTCCTTAGAGTTTCGGCCGGTTGTGACCATTTCAACACTGTTGCGTTTGCTTTGAGGTCTTATTGGGCCGTTTTGGTATTTAACTAATAATGAACAAGATACTACACAAAAATGGCAAATGAAAAAACTTTCGTCGATTTTTTAGGCCTCCATAATAAGAAAGACGGATACATATATACATACGTAGCGAGAAAAAAATAAAGTTTGGGCGATGACGAAATCTTAATATTACAAAGACGAAATAAAAAGTTTTATGATCCGTATCTTGGAGAGGTGATCTCGGGTGGCCAACCGTTGTTTCACAGCCATGGCGTATTTAAAACTTAGTACTACCACATATCTGAGACCATACTATAATAAAATTTTATTTTCTTATATTTACATACATATATGTATTTCTTTAACTTATTTTGATAAATATTTATTTGTTATTGAATTTTTTACTAAGTGTTTATACAGGTACGTGAAGATACTTCCGAAGATGACAATTAAAAGAGGTTTGAAAATCTCTCCAAAATTTATTGCTTTTATTTATATTCTTGTAATTCTTGTAATTGTACAAAGATAAAGTATTGTGAAAACTTTATTTTCGGGGCTTTGGGAGGTGTGTCTTTTATTTACTTATTCATTATTATGTGCATAGGCAAAACTTAGACCGTAAATATTTTACAAATAAATCAGTTCAACTTGGGTAATTAGTTCATATTTTTACTTCACGCAGATATTAGGCCGTCTTTTCTTTTTCAAACCGCTCTTTTAATCATTGTTACTTAAACTTTGCAAACGATTCTTTATATATTCTTTTGAAAATTAATATTCTTTTCTCATTCTTAAACTGATTTTTTCTTGCAAAAGTGAAATAGTATTTACATAATAAAAAACGCAAGTCAATTGATGTAATCATTGTACAATCTTTTCAATACATTTCTTTACATTATAAATATTTTTTACATTCTTTACTCAATGTACTTAGACATATATTACTTACACATTTTTCTTATATATATATATATATATATATATATATATATATATATTTCGTAATAGTATCTATTTATATTAACATATTTACATACTTTTATATTAACAATATACATTTTTTACTCTTTTGTATACTTTCTTACATATAAATTTTCATACATACTAAATTTTCTCATACATATAAAAATACATATTTCATACTCTTATGTACATATTTTAAAATTATTCTTTGCACTTGTATATACATATTTTTTACTGTTCATATTTATACTTTTCAAAAAAATGTTCTTTTACCTTCTCTCTCTTTAAAAATTAAGTTTAGCTGGGTACCACATTTGTGAATTTCGAAGGATGCCTAACACCTTCCCTTCGAAATAACTTGAACCCTTACCTAGAATCTCAAATGGTTTTCGCAGATTAAAATGTGAGTCATACATGTCAATAATCAAAAATAGGTTTTCTTATTTTCCTTAAAAATCAGGTGGCGACTCTGTACATAATTAAATTCTTTCAGAGTCCATAAGTTGTGCTTTATCTAACCTTGGTAAAAATAGGGCATGACAGAATGGTGACTCTGCTGGGGACACAACCAGGTTCTAACCATGATAGACTCAATTTTTTCATTGAGAGAGGTATTTCTATTTACATTTTCATATATTGATTATTTAATTTTTTGATTTTTTTTTTTACATACTGTGAATTGTATATACTATTTATATTGTGTACATAAATTTTTTGTATTTATTACCCATAAATTCTTTATATTATTCTTTGATTCATTATTCACTTTATACTGTAGATATGTATTTGAAATACTTTTACACATTATTTATTTAATTATCACATCATTTCTATCGAGTCTTGACCGTACACTATCACACATTATGGTTCACGCAAGGAGTGTTTCACGCTACTCCAAAACTTTTTTGGATTCCTTAGTTTCAGAGTCGACGCGTGCAAATTACCACGTGTCTCCTCGCAGTTGTCCGAATATTCTTTATCAGCTTAGGTGAATCTACTGTTACAATCCTTAGGCCATTGTACATACGATCGTCACTTCAATCAGATGAATTTTTATTTATTGTTTGTTATATATTTTTATTTGAGACCTGCTCTTTGTTAATTACATGTTCTGCGTTCTTGCATTTTTGTGCATATTAATTTTAGTTTATACATATATATATATATATATATATATATATATACACACGTCATCTTCGTTCTCGTCCATTTTATATGACGATTTTTGTTGACTTGTGTTGCGTCTAGGACCTTTTCAATACTTCACATTCGTTCTCGGTCTCTAAGACCATCCTTCACCATTTATCGTTCTTCTTCATACCCATTGTCGATCTGTACGATCACTTTTTGGACTTCATTATTCTTTTTTCAAGAAATTATCAATACAGCCTTGTACATTCTTCTCATCTTTATACCATACCTTTTTCTTGTCCAAACTTTCAATCATAGCTTTACATTTTCAATACAATCACTCGAAGTAATTATACAAATCACATACAATTATTTATCTTCTCGAACTACGTTTTGACCCGATTCTTGTTCTGGCAAGATACGTAGGCAACCCTACATAAGGGTTCGGTTTTCCATTGTTTCAAAATAATTTCTTTAAAATTTTAAAAACTAGGGTAAAATTTTTGAAACAGTTCAAATACGCTCTCCAAAGTTCTGCTAAGAGCGCAAATCAACAATTCTCTTAAATCCAAATCTCCTTTACATCAGTGTCAATATTGGCCTTACATTCAAACCTTCACTCAACTTTGATCCTAGAACATGGGACATAAGTTTCTTTTCCTCTTCTGATCGTCGTAAATTATGAAATATGGCATTTTGGCCTTCTCTTTCAAAATCAAGAGTTCAACACTCTCTCATTTATTCAATCCTTTCGACAACGGCGAAGTAGTATCAAATCTTTGACAAGATTCTCTTTCCTAGTAATCTTTTCAGCTAGAGTAGTGACAAAACTGTGTCAATATTTTCACATTCATCATCTTAATTGCCTGATCAGAGTAATTTCAAAGCTCATTGTCTTCAATCGGTCTCCTCTCAGCCGTCTGTCACACCATTCTTCAAGAACAACCACCAGTTCATGACAATCATACATATCATATCCATGGGTTCATTCTATCTACGTCCTGACCTGATTCTCATCTTAATTCATCTTAGTGAGATATGTAGGCAACCCTACATAAGAGTTTGGCCTTCCTGCTATTCTAAAATGATTTTCCTAGGACTGCAAACTGGGGCAAATATTTTGAAACAGTCCAATGACGCTCTCAACCCCTCAAAAAATAATTAAAAGCTTTAATCAATTCTCTCAAGTCCAAAATTTAAGAATATCAATGTCACTCTTACCATAATCTCTATTCGACTTTAGTTTCAAAATCTGAAAACCTAAGTCTCTCTTCAAACCTCTCAAATGACGTAGGCCATGGAACTACAGTGAATCACTTTCACTTTCCAAATCTGAAGGTTCAACACGAGTTGACTCATTTTCTCTGCAGGCACGTGTTGACACCCAATTTTGACCTCCCTACACATTTCTCGGGCTGTTATTTTAATAATTATTATTATTTTAAATATTAATTTATTTTAAATTTTACTTGATAAATTACGTATTAACACTTTAAAATTAGTATATAAATATATAATTATTCTCTATTATTACTATTTTTATCATAAATTTCATATGATATTACATGTCATATACGTAATTTATTCTTTTGTTAAAATAATTTATCTTTTGATAATTATCGTTAATTATTATTTTATCTACTAAATTTTATATATGTGGTAGTTTATTTATTAAATAGCGGTCCGAATTCAATTTCTAATCTCAAATTATTTAAATCCTAGCCCCTTTCTATCCAATTTATTTTAATTTTAGCCTAAATTGGGCTAATTGGCCCAATTTTAAATCCCAAAGTCTAATCCAATCTCAGCCGTTGATCTAATACAATCAACGGCCGAGATCAAACCCTTTCTTCTTTCCTTCTTAAACAAACACCCCCCCCAAAACCCTAACCTTCATTTTCCCACTTCTCAGCCGCCTCACCCTCCACCCCTATACTCCTCTCTTTCTCCCTCCTCACCGCCACCACCGTCGCCGCTGAGCCTCGGCGGTCAACAACAACGCCGGCACCGCCTCTCTCCCTCTTCTCTGCTGCTCCTCTCTCACTACCACACCGCCAGCCGCCACCCTCCATCTCCCTCTCCGATCTTTCTCCCTCTTCACCGCCACCACCCTCCCCTTCTCCTTGCTCTCCATCCCCTCTCTCTTCTCCTATGCCGACGGGCGGGCGACCCACTGTCGCCGCTTCGCTTCTTCCATCAGCCACCAAACCCCAGAAACGGACACTCTTCTCTCACCACCAAACAACCACCCCCGGTGAAAACCTCACCCTCAAATCCTCTCTCTTCCCCCATCGCTGACGAGCGGCGGACGCCGCTACGCGGCTCATCCCATCGTCCTCCGGCGAAACCCACCACACTGACGCCGGAACTATGTTCTCCGTCACCAGTGAAATCAGGATGAGAACCACCAGTAAGAACCCACGAAACGCCGCGCCCGTGCTCTCTTTTTCTCCAGTAAATTGCAGAGAATATAAACGGAGGAGACATCATGCACATCTTTTCATGGATTTTCGCGGATGAACACTGTTTGACTGAGATGTTTGTGAAATCAGATCTGTTTTTGATCGTCGTTGAGGTTTTGGGTTCCTACGAGATATCACGATTCCATTTCTGGTTTGGTTTCTTTCTTGGTTTAATTTTATCATATTCTTGCTCTGCCATCAGATTATTAGATGTGAAATTGTTAAGATTTGGGTGCGAATTTGTGTTTGAATCTTATGATTTTGTGTTAATCTTTCCCTGTGGACCGTCATACGTGAAAACTCAGATTTGTCATGAACTGTCACTTCTAGCCTCTGCTTACAATTTTGTTCCTGATTTATATTTTCCTTTCCTCATGCAAATAAGATAGCCTTGATATTTGTTTATTAATTTGGGTAATTTCAATTTGGTTGCTCTACTGGAAATCGAATATGGACAGCCTTGGGTGCAATTCGTGTTAACAGATTCCGACCCATGTTGATCACCTTCAGCATGTTTGAATCTCATTGCCTTATCTGGATTATAACAGCTTTGATACTTATTGTTCTTGGTAAATTAGGATTGTGTAATTGATTGACCACAACATATGTTCATCCCTTTGAGTGATTCCCTCCCTTCTGTGGATTAAAGTAGCCTTCGTACTTGGACAATTATGGTAAGGTGTTGATCTGTCTGCTCCATAATTGATTCAATTACTTAATTTTGGGAAAAAGATTTCGGTATTAATAACTTGGATACTGGTTATTTATGATAAAGTCAAACCTTGTTCATATGCTAATGGATTCTGTGTGGTAGTTAAGGTAAAGATTTGCTTATTTGGTTCCTTGCTATTCCTGTATGGCTTGAGTTACTCTCTTAATTATGGTAGTCTGGCATGATTTGTTTTACCAATCTATTAAGGAAAAGGCTCCCTTGATTTACGATTCGGATTGATCTCTTTCCTTTACAAAACGGCTCCTATCTTTCATTATAAAAGCAGTCAGCCTTTTCAGTATTGAGGGTCAGACTTTACACATATTTACCACTTTAATATTGTCAAAAGCTCTCTACTGTGAACAAAGTTGTTGATTGTTAAAGTCGGGTCTCGAATTTCTTCTACTATTTACAGCGAACTGGTATGACTTTTAATTCATGTATGCAATTTATGAGCATGATAGAAAAGCATGATCATAGGGGTTTAAAATATTAAATGTTGCCTATTGATTATGTGATACAAACTGCCACTATTTGTTGATTATGTGTCAAGAACGTGACTACCATGAACTCTTTATGTTGTCTTGGTATGTGTTGTACAGAAAGGGGGACTTTAACGCATCCTATACCCGGACATGGGCAATGCCTAGAACCCCTGAGGTTCTCATGAAACTTTGCCATGTCAAGGGTTGATATTAGGATTCGTTATAGGTTCCTTGGGATTTTGTATGTTTGTTTTGACAGGTTATTTGGTAGCGGATCTGTTTGGAGATAGTGAAGAGTGGCCTGGGATTTGGGAGTCTCAAAAGATTTAAATTACTAGTTCTGTTATTTTTATTCGTTTTCCTTTATTTTCATTCATTTGGGTCTGTAATAATTATTGTATAAACTTCGATAAAGAATAAAATTTATGGGACTGCTATGGGGGAGGGGCAAACTACGTGCTACTTGCTTTAATTGTAAACGGTAGAAATCATGCCTATAGAATTTCTATTAATCACTAGAAATTATGCCTATAGGAGTTGTATTAACATCGTTTGTTAGAAGACATGTTTTAGGTTTTAAAATCTGCTTCGTTTGTTAAAATCAGAAATCACGCCTATAAGTCAAACCCATTTTTTTGCATTCTCAATTATTTGACAATCGTTTTGGATGTTAAAATCAGTTTCAGCATTTTTAAATAAATCAGTTAATGTTTTGGATTCTAAATCAGTTTCAGCACGTTAATTACAGTCTCAACATGTTTAAATCAGTTTTAGCATATTAAAATGAAAGCATATTTTTTAAAACCAGTCTCAACATGTAGGCAATAATTCAAGCCTGCATAAATCAGATAAACACTTAGAAATCATGATTTTTGAATTCATTTAAGCATGCTTTTAGAATCTACTCTATTCCAGTATGTTAAATAAATTCATCACATTTAGATACCATGTTATTAAGACTTTAAACTAATTGATCAGGATCTAACAATAGACAGCATGCAGAGTAGCTGTGAATACTGATCATTTAATAGGTTTATATCTGTTACAACATTAATATAATCAGTTATTATGTCTAATAAATAATCTGGTTCAGCATGCTATAGTTATTAACTATCATTCAAAATCTGTTTCAGCATATAATTCAATTAGTTATCATGTTATAGGAGTTAAATTTGTTTTAGCATGTTAATTCATTTAGATACCATGCTTATAGGATTTAAACTTATTTTAGCATGTTAAATTTGCTTATGGGATATAAATAATCAATTTTCTGCATGTTTTAATCTTTAGAGATCATGCCTATAGGTTAAAAGTATCATTTGTGTTTAATCACCTTGTATCTTCTTTAAATGATTAAGAGGCATGTTTGAGACTGTTATGTGCTACTTGTTTAAAAGTCTCTTCTTGTTTTGCTTGACGCTTTCCCGGGTCTAATTAGTAACCTTAGGTTTTATTTGTCTAGATCCATATCCAAGTTAGTAAGTCCAATGCCTCTTGAACATTGAGTTGGGACGGGTAGGCATACTAAGGTACGTTAGACTTTTTCATTTCTTTAGTACGCGTTTTAGGCTAATAATAATCTTAATAACCAACTTAGGTGGGTAGATAGACGGATATGATGGAAATCGACTCGAGCAGAATACGACAATGTCTTTGGAATTGTCTCCGATAATAAGCCGGGCGCTGATCCGAATAGGTTAGAATTAACCTAAGTTTGTTTCTTTCCATCTGTTTGGGGTAGTTAACTAAGTCACTTAGTAATTAAGTTATCTTCTTTATATCATTGTGTAAATTCTATTCTCTCGCTTATCTCTTTTTATTTACTTGTTCATGTATTTTAATTGTGATTCACGCCTATTTCTTTCTCACTTAAATTTATTAATAATTTAATTAGAACCTAACTTATCTGTTTCTTTTAAAAATAAGTTTTTTTACTTTAATTTATTAACCGACCTTTGTTTATCACATAATTTCCCACATAGATAATGAATCCGGCAGGGACCCACATTTGTGGACCTCGAAAGGTGCTTAACACCTTCCTTTCGAGGTAACTTGAACCCTTACCCGATTTCTGGTTGCGTAGACTTAAAATTTAATTTAATTGTAATTAGTTAGAACGGCGTCCTAACGCGCATTAAATTCGTTAGGTGGCGACTCTTCACTCACTCTCTTTTCCTTTTCGAAGAGAGTTGTCACGTCGAATCCCGCTTTTTCGCGAGAAAAATGGGGCGCGACAGCGCGCCTATCAAAGGATATCAAGCAATAAAAAGCAAGGAGTCGAGTCTGAAGAAGTGAACACCCCTCTTCTTAAACTAAGAAGCTTTCTTTGAATGCAGGAGGAACAACATCATCCCCGAAACTCATGCGATAATCACACTAATCTCTGATTTCAAATCGGATGCATCACTTGACCGCATGGCCTAACTCTAATCCCTCTTAGTCTTATGATTGGAGAGCGACTTTAACACTCTGTTATTTGATTCTTGCAGGTTAAATAATCTCTGAACTTCACATGAGATAACATCCGACCTCGAACTTTTTGAGGCATCCATATTCAATGGGACAGACAAATCAGGGGAGTTTTTGATCATGTAATTATATTTTTTTTATGACTTCCCTACTTTCACTCCTTTATTATTTCTTTACAAGAGAGCTGTCTCCACTTAATCAGGGACAGATACACCAATAAGGGCCCTTGCAAATAATTGAGAGGCCACAGCATGTCGTCTCCAACAATGATTAGAGACGATCACAATAATGGATGGTCCCCGTAAATAATTTGGAGATCGCAACAATGATCATCCCCATAAATAGTCAAGAGACACTGTCATCGAGGACATCACCAACACCCGACATACGAGGCATCGCTCCGAGTTTGTCTATATCTTTGCATTATTTTTTATACATATTTTTATATTCGATAAATATCTTAATTTTTTGCTTTATATTTCTTCTAGAGGTGAATTCTTTTTGCACATACATTTGCTACCATGTCTTCATGAACTACGCGAACCTAATTCTCATTTCGATGAGATACGTAGGCAGCCCTTCTTGGGTTCGATATTTCTTTATTAGAAAAAGAAGAAAAAAGGTTGTACATACATTTTTGTTTCACATCTTCACGAACTACGCGAACCTGATTCTCATCTTGATGAGATACGTAGGCAACCCTTCTTGGATTCGGTATTCCTTATTAGAAAAACAAAAAAAAAGTGTGTACATACATTTTAGTTCGCATCTTCATGAACTACGCGAACCTGATTCTCATCTCGATGAGATAAGTAGGCAGCCCTTCTTGAGTTCGGTATTCCTTATTAGAAAAACAAAAAAATAAAAAATAAAAAAATGTGTACATACATTTTAGTTTGCATCTTCTTGAAATACACAGACCTGATTCTTGTTTATACAAGATAAGTAGGCAACTCTCATAAGGGTTCGGTCTCATTTTTCAAAAAAATAAATAAATAAAAAAACCGAAAAAAACATGAAAGTTTTGACTTGGTTGGTACCAACATAGTTAGAAGTGTGCATGAGAAAGAAACAAATCATATGATGGAGAGGATCAATTTCGTGGTAAACCATAGATCCTTTTTGTACCTCTTAATGCACCTTAGTGACACTCGAAAAATTCTCTTGCATGCATCTAAGACAAGAACAAAACCAACCTCATCGTTTTGTGTGCATTGTGTGGCGAGCATTAGATCAATTCATTGCATTGCATTGTTGATCTAGAACTTGGCCTAAATGCTTGTTGAGGCAAAATCCTGAGTTACACTTGATTTGGGAAAGGATCGTAGGCCTTCTTTGACCCGATTGAGCCTTTCATAACCTACCAAATGACATTATCCCTAGCATTCCCCCTTTGAGCCTAAAGCCTTTTCTTTGAACAACCACATCTCAGCCTATACCTTTCTGAGTGCTTACATGCACTACCCTCTTTTGGCCCGACCTCCCTGAGCGCATTAAAATGTGCAAATTGCGGACAAAGATTCAAGATCAAGATGCCAAAGGCAGAAGATGCAAAGTCCCAGAGGAATAAAGATGAAAATATGACTTTAAAGAAGGAGTAAAATTCCCCACAAATCAAAACATGGAGAAATCCCCCCAAAAAAATATATAATGAAAAACACTCCAACAAATGTGGAGAAATTTCAAAAAAAAAAAAGAAGAAGAGAAAAGAACTCCAAAAGGGGAAAAAAGACTCCAACAACGAAAAGAAGTCGATACAAATTCAAAGAAAGAGACTACGAAACAAAGAAGATCAAGCGTCCAAATGAAACAAATGTCAAAGCACAAATATAGTGCATGCTCAAGGGAGGATTAGTCACTTTTATCCCAAATAATATCCTACCCATCCCCAAGCCTACATTACAAGCTAATAATAAGCCCTACATGATCCTATTTCAAGTGTTCTCACATTAGTGGATACTTACATGAAGGCCAAGCCTATGGTATCACAATTGCATGCATTGAACATTCTTCTGAGTGTGAGTGCACTTCTCAAAATGTCCTAAAATCAAAATACTCATATGTGTGAAAAATAAGACTTTCTTTTGGTGAGGCACGTGAAACATGAGAACATGTATAGTTCAAAATCTTTGTTTGAATCAAGATGAACAAATCTTGTCGATACTTAGGTACGTCTGAGGTACCATTTGAAACTATTGAAATTACCCAAAGTTGATCTTGGTTAGCTGGAAAAGATGGTGGAATTCTTGTGCATAAGACTAATTGTCGGTACCAACTGAAAGTCAAGACATTATTTTCTTTTCAACATTCTTACAACTGAAGAAAAAAAAAAGTTTTCTTCCTTTACAGGCGCCCACCTTCTAATGCGGGTATTTACATTTCAGTACATTTTACAGGCGCCCACCTTCTAATGCGGGTATTTACATTCAAGTACATTTTATAGGCGCCCACCTTCAAATCCGGGTAGTCATTCAAAGCTCCGGCACACAAAGCTGAGTATGCATCAGGCTCTTGGTACACAACCCAAGATTCTATTTCATTAACGCTCCGGCACACAAACTGGAGTATGCATCAGAATCTTGGCACACAATTCAAGATTCTATTTTATTAACGCTTTGACACACAAACCGGAGCATGCATCAGGATCTTGGCACACAATCCAAGATTCCATTTCATTTAAAGCTCCAGCACACAAACTAGAGTATGCATTGGAATTTTGGCACACAACCCAAGATTCAATTTATTCAAAGCTCCGGCACACAAATTGGAGTATGCATCAGAATCTTGGCACACAATTCAAGATTCCATTTTATTAACGCTTTGGCACACAAACCGGAGCATGCATCAGGATCTTGGCACACAATCGAAGATTCCATTTCATTTAAAGCTCCAGCACACAAACTGGAGTATGCATTGAAATTTTGGCACACAACCCAAGATTCAATTCATTCAAAGCTCCGGCACATAAACCGGAGTATGCATCGAGATCTTGGCACACAACCCAAGATTTTATTTCATTAATGCTTTGGCACACAAACCAAAGTATGCATCAGAATCTTGGCACACAACCTAAGATTCCATTTCAGTAATGCTTCCGCACACAAACCGAAGTATGCATCGGAATCTTGGCACACAACCTAAGATTCCATTTCATTAGTGCTTCGGCACACAAACCGAAGTATGCATCAGAATTTTGGCACACAACCCAAGATTCCATTTTATTAACGCTCTGGCACACAAACTGGAGTATGCATCAGAATCTTGGCACAAAACCTAAGATTCCTTTTCATTAATGCTTTGGCACACAAACCGGAGTATGCATCAGAATCTTGGACCACAACCCGAGATTCCATTTCATTCAATGCTCTAGCACACAAATCAGAGCATGCATCAAGATCTTGGCACACAACCCAGGATTCTATTCATTCAAAACTATGGCACACAAACTGGAGTATGCATCAGAATCTTGACACACAACTCAAGATTTCACTTCATTAACGCTTCGGCACACAACTCGAAGTTTGCATCAAAGTCCTGGCACACAACCCACGATCCCCTTTCCATTCCAATACTCTGAGAAATAAATCAGAGTTTGACTCAAAATCTCGAGATACATATGCTTTTACAGTTTGCGTCTTGTGTCCGAAAGAGTCATTCGACCTATCGTGACTTGCATTGTCAAGAACCATTCTACCTACATCACACCAACATGGGACGTGTAGGCAATCAGGTCTTCAATGACCAACAATCCCTCTCACATATCCAGTGTCATTAATTGGATACTTGGAGAATTTCAAAATTGACACCAAATCATTCCTTCTCACACATCCTCACATTTTTCGAACTACATAGACCTGATTGTCGTGATCTCGATATATGTAGGAAGCTCTACAAAGAGTTCGATCATTATCACATCATAATCATTCTTTTTCCTAGCAAGTACACAATCTTGCATCCACAGCGTCTCACAACTCGACACTGGGGCAATTTTAAAAGAGACATCGGGAATATGCGAATGCTTCTGTTCCCAAATAATCTTTTCATTTAAGTATTTTCACAGAGTCGTCCTCCCCGAACAATAGGACAAGAGGAAACTTGCCTCAACCTTTGAACTACACCTGGCCTGATCTTCGTGTAATCCGAGGTATGCAGGCAACTCTAAATCGAAGTTCGGCCATACTTTTTATCATAATTCTTTGTCGAGCAAAATTGGCTTAATGTCAACGTTTTTGCCCAAAGATTCTTAGATCATCTTAAGTCGAAAAGGGGCAACTGTTGACACCCAATTTTGGCTCTCCATACTTAAAATTAACGTTTTCAGGTCTCCTGATCGTTAAAAGAGCACAAAATAATTTTTTTACACATTTTTCTTTAAATATAATAATTTATTGATAATCATCCTTGTTTTAGGAGTTTTATCAATTTATTGATATATTTTTTATTTTTTACAATTCATTGATAATTATTCTTAATTTCGTAAATATTAAGACTTTTATTAATTTATTGTCACATTTTTACTGTCTTACAATTTATTGATAATTATCTTTTATTTTGTAAACATTAGAATTTTTATCAATTTATTGTCTTTATACAATTTTGATAATCACAATATTTTTTACAGTAACCTACACACGTACATAATACAAATACTACAATTTCAATTATTTAAAACACATTACATTTTATTTTATTTTTTATATTTTTGTAATCACATACCAATAATCATATTTTTTTGTATATTATTTATTTATTTATTCGTACAATCCTTAACGTAGAAAATCGAATCAATTAATTCTAATACGCAGAGCAACTAATCAATCAAGTAAAGATCATGTCACCTTTTTAAAAGGTGACAATTGACATGCCTAATCACAATTATTACACTTTGGTTAATGAACCTTTACACTTTAGTTAATAAGATGAAGGACCCATTGTATAAAAACTCATGGATTAAAGATGGACTTTGGGGGAACAAGAAAGAGAAGTTTATTATCTTTCAGATAATATGAGGGACTAATTTGTATTATAAAAGAAAGGGGAGGGATATTGTTTTTTAGGGACACACAATTTAACTCTTACATTCACCTCTTTCTCACCAATTTTGAGATCCGTAGAAGTTTTCAATTTATTTTTTCTTGAACTCTTTCATCTACTACACACACACGTTCTCACATACACACGCAGTCACTCATCTTCTACATTATAAAATATTTTAGACCTCTACTCCATATTTTCTTCATCTTCCCAAAAGCTTTCAAGAAATAATCTGTCTTTTCCGGCGAGCCATGAGCGGATTCCGGCGAAGCTAAACACACGATTCCACCACTCCCTTCTTCCCCTTCGCCACAAAAAATGGCCAGATCTGCTTTGTTTTGCACAGATCTGACCAAGAACTAATATTTTCCGACGACTTCCATGAACAACGACGACCTATATATGCTTGCTCTAATTTTCATGTTTATGTATATATTTTTTTAGATCTGAACGAATTTTACATTTTTGGTGATATTTTCTTGCTTGCCTTGGAACTTCGACAACCTTGCTATACTCGTCCATGGCTGTTGTTGTTTTGTTATTAATTTGGTTTGCTGGACAGTAACTCTTTCCTTAGAGTTTCGGCCGGTTGTGACCATTTCAACACTGTTGCGTTTGCTTTGAGGTCTTATTGGGCCGTTTTGGTATTTAACTAATAATGAACAAGATACTACACAAAAATGGCCAATGAAAAAACTCCCGTCAATTTTTTAGGCCTCCACAATAAGAAAGACGGATAAATATATACATACGTAGCGAGAAAAAAATAAAGTTTGGGCGATGACGAAATCTTAATATTACAAAGACGAAATAAAAAGTTTTATGATCCGTATCTTGGCGAGGTGATTTCGGGTGGCCAACCGTTGTTTTACAGCCATGGCGTATTTAAAACTTAGTACTACCACATATCTGAGCCCATATTATAATAAAATTTTATTTTCTTATATTTACATACATATATGTATTTCTTTAACTTATTTTGGTAAATATTTATTTGTTATTGAATTTTTTACTAAGTGTTTATACAGGTACGTGAAGATACTTCCGAAGATGACAATTAAAAGGGGTTTGAAAATCTCTCCAAAATTTATTGCTTTTACTTATATTCTTGTAATTCTTGTAATTGTACAAAGATAAAGTATTGTGAAAACTTTATTTTTGGGGCTTTGGAAGGTGTGTCTTTTATTTACTTATTCATTATTACGTGCATAGGCAAAACTTAGACCGTAAATACTTTACAAATAAATCAGTTCAACTTGGGTAATTAGTTCACATTTTTACTTCACGCAGATATTAGGCCGTCTTTTCTTTTTCAAACCGTTCTTTTAATCATTGTTACTTAAACTTTGCAAATGATTCTTTATATATTCTTTTGAAAATTAATATTCTTTTCTCACTCTTAAACTCATTTTTTCTTGCAAAAGTGAAATAGTATTTACATAATAAAAAACGCAAGTCAATTGATGTAATCATTGTACAATCTTTTCAATACATTTCTTTACATTATAAATATTTTTTACATTCTTTACTCAATGTACTTAGACATATATTACTTACACATTTTTCGTATATATATATATTTCGTAATAGTATCTATTTATATTAACATATTTACATACTTTTCATATTAACAATATACATTTTTTACTCTTTTGTATACTTTCTTACATATAAATTTTCATACATACTAAATTTTCTCATACATATAAAAATACATTTTTCATACTCTTATGTACATATTTTAAAATTATTCTTTGCACTTGTATATACATATTTTTTACTGTTCATATTTTTACTTTTCAAAAAAATATTTTTTTACCTTCTCTCTCTTTAAAAATTAAGTTTAGCCGGGTACCACATTTGTGAATTTCGAAGGATGCCTAGCACCTTCCCTTCGAAATAACTTGAACCCTTACCTAGAATCTCAAATGGTTTTCGCAGATTAAAATGTGAGTCATACATGTCAATAATCAAAAATAGATTTTCTTATTTTCCTTAAAAATCAGGTGGCGACTCTGTACATAATTAAATTCTTTCAGAGTCCATAAATTGTGCTTTATCTAACCTTGGTAAAAATAGGGCATGACATCTATCATTGTGCGAATTCTCGTACAACAATAGCTACCGCTCTATTATTGACATGGCACCATTCGAGGCATTATATGAGAGGAACTACAGATCACCGATTGGGTGGTTTGAGGAAGGCAATGTAAGGCCTCCGTGCATAGACTTAGTAAAGGAAGCGTAGGAAAAGGTAAGGGGCATTCAGACCAAGTTGCTAGCTGCTCAAAGCAGGCAGAAGGAGTATGCAGATCGCAAGGTCTGGGACATGAACTTCCAGGCTGGTGAATAGGTATTGTTAAAGGTGTCACCAATGAAAGGGGTTATGCGGTTTGGTAAGAAGGGCAAGCTTAGCCTTCGATTTATCGGTCCGTTTGAAGATCTTGAAATTGTGGGGCCAATGGCTTACAGGTTAGCACTGCCACCTAGTTTGTCAGGCGTCCATCCGGTATTCCATATATCCATGCTTAAGCGATACCATGGGGATGAGGATTACATCATCAAGTGGGATGAGGTACTTTTCGATAAGGATCTTCGTTATGAGGAGGAACTAGTTTTGATTCTTGCTCGGGATGTCTGGAGGTTGAGGACAAAGGTGATTGATATGGTGAAGGTCAGTGGAAGCATTGTCCGGTTGAGGAATCCACTTGGAAAACCGAGAAGGATATGCGGGACAAGTACCCTCAACTGTTTGAGGATTCAGGTACTATACTTTCCCTCCTTTTATTTCAGTAATTTTGGGTTTGATCGTTCAGGGACGAACAATGGGTAAATTGGTATCTGTTGTAACGACCGGGTCTGTCATTATGGGTAGTCCAATTATGCCAAGTTTTAGAGTTAGAAAACTCCGAGTTTGGAAGTTTGAAATTCTGGGCTAGGCTAGCCTTGGCCGGTTTTGGAGCGAGGTAGAGTCTAGGGAAATCCGGGTAAGGATTGGTCTATGTGTCTTGTTTTGAGATAGTTTTCCATGTAGCCAAAACATAAGGGAGTCCGGGGGACTTTTTGGAATTGAGTTTAGATAAGTAGAACTCCCCAAGTCGCGTTTAACGTGAAGGGGTTGTTTCGGATCGTCAGGGAAATCAAGTGTGTTGTAAAATGGCTAAAACTGGGAGATTTTTGAACATTCTATTCATGACGAGTGCAACGGTCCACCGTAGCGACCTCCACTATAGCGGTGGTCAAGGCAGTCAACACCCACTTAAGACCGCTATAGTGGAAGTCGTCCGCTATAGCGGAGCGGGAACCGCTATAGCGGGCCGATGGGTTTCTAATGCAGAATCTTCCCCAAAATAGTTCAGTTATCTACAATTCATTTTGGAGAAGAACTAGGGCGATTTCAGGCGATTTTTCTTCCTTTTTCCATCGAAATTCTTCCCTAAGGTAAGATTTTTATTCCCCAATCTTGGTACTATGTTTCCTATGCGATAGAATTGCTAGGAGGAACTTTGGAGAAAGGTTAGAATAACCTAGGAATGGTAGAATTCGGGGAAGGAAGGGGGTTCCAAGCATGTATGTTCTTGGGTATTGATAAAAGTATGTTATTATGATCATAGGTTGTTAAATTCTCTATTTTTATCCGTAAAAATGATAGAAGTAGGTGAATTAACGATGAGAAAGCCCGGGAAAATGGTGAGATGATCATGGGTGGCCTGCAGTTTGGGAATTTGGTGTAATCCGGGTATTGTGCATGCCTTGTGTGTTAATTGTATGTACTTGTGTGTTATTTTAGACCAAGAACGAGAAAGGAATCCGGAACACGGGAAGGCTCGAGTTGAATAGAGCTTGGATCATTTCGAGGTAGGTGATGGCTTACGATTTCGGTGAATGTTGTATATTCTTGTACTCATATCTAAGTGTTGGTATGAATTACATTGCTTAGGGAAGTTGTGTAGAATGTCTAAGGTTTTTGCTTTACGGTCTGTGATTGAAGGGTGTTTGATTGTTGGTTTACAAGTTGTTTGATCATCTATTTGACTATGAGTTGTTGACATTCGGTTGGCTCGGGTACCACGCCTAGTACGGGTATAACAAAAGGTTTGGCACGGGTACCACGCCTGGTACAGGTATAACAAAAGGTTGGCACGGGTACCACGCCTGGTACGGGTATAACAAATGGTTGGCGCGGGTACCACGCCTGGTACGGATATAACAAATGATTGGCACGGGTACCACGCTTGGTACGGGTATAACAAATGGTTGGCACGGGTACCACGTCTGGTACGGGTTTACTTTTGTTGCATTATTGTATTTTCTTTGTTGTGTTGCATTGATTGATATTGGTTCCGTGAGTGGACCGGGCTGCTTATTGAAACGTGTTATTGGTTTGGTGGCCCTTGAGAGGCCGGAGAAATTCTGTATAATTGTTGTGTTGGTTTTGGTTTAGGCCGGGTTGTTCATTGATTATTGTGTTGTCTAGAGGGGATCCCAGGTTGGGTCCGGGCTAGACGAAAAGGTATAGTTATTGGTATATGGTTGTGGCTCAGAGTATAGGTAGTGGATTCATGCAGAAACAAGCTAAGTTGAGACTTGTAGTCTAGGTGTGTCTGTTGATATTGTTGCATGTTTTCCATACCTATTTCTTGATATTGTTGTACTATTTATATACTGTTTATCTAAAAACTGGCTGATGATCCTACCAGTACACAATGGTGGTGTACTGATACTGCACTTGCTTTTATTTTGGTGAGTACAGAAAATCTTCGAGCGGCTGAGACACGACCTCATCTTTAGCATCGACGATTTCTGACTTCAAGGGTGAGCTGTTTGATCAAGCTACCTTGGGCTTATCTTTAGAGTTGCAGTCCACTTGTCTCGGACTTGAAACTATTTTCGTATTTCCTTTTGGGGTTGCATCCCCGTATTCTAGATATTGGTAGTGATGTTTGGTACAATGACTTTCAGTTCCTAGGAGGGATTTTCCGTAGGATATATTAAAGCTTTAATTTTTGCATTGCTTAATTTCTAGTTTATTTTCTGTTTACTGGTTTTAGGTTATTAGTCTAGGCAAAGGGTTGAAATCTACTGATTCGCTCATTCGGGGGTTGGATGGGTGCCACTCACGACGGTCTGGGTCGTGACAAGTTGCTATGAAGAAGAAAAGAAATTAGAAATGAGATAGTAATAAATAAGGGAAAAAAATTTGAAAATACATATATTTATAAAAGAATATTAAAAATAAAATTTTAATATCTGTTTTTTGTCTTCACTCTCCCAAAGAGTGTGAAATACGCTCTCTATGCCACATCAACACTTAAGGTGAAATTAAGTCCACTTTCAAATAGTTTAGAGGGGTAATAGGACCCCCACGAAGTATAAGTGTGTAGTTGCGAATTGACGAATTGGTTAGGGGGGGCATTTGACTATTTTCTCATAGTTAAAATAACAAAAATCTCCCTTCAAATATTTTTTATAACTAAATAAGGTGGAGGAATTTTTGTAAACAAATAATTTATTATTAAAAAATATGCAATGCATATTATTTTTGATACAACAAACCAAACAACCTATATTAAATAATACTGTAACAAGATAACTAATCTTAGCATAACTAATTCCAATATAACTAATTTCAACATAATTAATCCGATCATAACTTGTATTCAAACCAGACGACCCCTTCTAATTGTTTATATATGGTGTGATGTATCACAAATTTGTATTTTTCTTTGCTGTGACATCCATCTACTCTGCAATGACTTGCTCCTTAGATTTTTAAAAAGTTGACCATTCTATTTATAGTTGTATATTATTTCTGTGGATGTTAGACATGTGAAATGGAGTAACCTCTGTAATTATGTAACTTAAAACATGCTAAAGCTTCAGAATAGTGTTAAAAAATAATAAAAGATTCAGATATCTTATGATATTAGAGAGAAATTCGTTGATTCCTAATATTCATTTGAAATAGTTGTCTCATGTCTCAATTATTTTACTATTATTGGTTTATCAGTAGGTAGCTATAAACGGAAAAATTGAATCAAACTTACAAAAACTAAACTAATGATTTTTATTTGATTTGATTTTAAATTTTTTAAAAATAATTAAATTAATTTAATTTTAATTTTAATCAAAAAGCAATCCAAATCGAATCATGAACACTCCTAACTCTAGCAATAACGAAGTTGATCTTCCAAATAGAGAGTTTCATATTCGAAATTCCTTGCATGCTTAATTTCTCGATCCAATTTGTTTTGTTATATAATTTTTTTATATCAGCTACTATTACATTAAATTGAAATTAACCTTATACGCACTCGAAAAATAACTGACACTCATATGCTAACTTCAATAAATATTGACTAGAAATGTCCTCATCAATCGAGGGGTATATTTAAGATCCACGTGAACGTGATAGTAATTTTAAAATTTATTGCTCGTATAAATTAATGAAGATTAAGACAGAATACATAAAATAGAGTTAATTGTGAAAGAGAAAAAACCCAATTGCAGACTTAAATGTGTAACACTGCAAATTGGATGGTGTACTCTCCCCATTTCATATTACTTGTCTATCTTATTATAAATAGTTATTTCAAATTATTTATTTATTTATTAAATTAAAATAAAATTAATAAAAAAATTCTTATTTTATTCCTACAATTAATATTTTTTTAAAAGCCTAAACAAACTTATAAGTTACAAAAAAATAATAATTCAAAAGAGTAGATAAAGAATAAATTAGTAAAATTATCCATTTTATTTATGATTTGTTAAAGTGCGTATAAGGAAAGTCATTTAAAGGCTAATATAGTAAAAGTCACTCTATTTACTGTAAATATATCAGATGTTATGTCAATACTGAATAAATAAAAATAAATAGAGATAATACCATTTTGGGGACAATTAATTAAGAGTGAGCAGATAATAAATATTAGTAATTAAAACCATTAATTGATGAGTTGACATATAATCCAAATAAAGATAAAGAGAGCAGTTATGTTTTAGTTAGAACAAAGTGGACTTAGACTTTTATTAATAGTGAAATGATTGGTTAAACAACACCCACCTGAAAACCAGATTTTTTTTTTCTGTACAAAGGAGAGTGGCATAAACTGTAATTCATTCTTGTAACAAAGGGCTTTCTGGTCAGTCTGAGTTACAAAAAAAATTTGAAACCCAGTGGCCGTTTGAAACCCCCCGAAGAAACCTCGAAAAACCTCGATATTCAATGCAACCAATTAAACAACTCCAAACACACCCTAAAGACACGCAAAGAGGATTTTGTTGCTGGTCCGGTGAGTTTTTCCGGCGAAAGAAATCGCCGGAGAAGATGACGGGGTTGGTTATGGAGAGTAGGGGAAATGAGAAGAGTGCTAAGGCGGAGGCGGAGCAGAATCATCATCAGTTGTGTTTGTTGGATTTTTTGTTAGGAGTTTTGAGGAAATCTATGGTGTACTGTCGTTTTGATGAAAAGGAGGAGGTGAAATCTACCGTTCATCCTATGGAAATCGGATGGCCTACAAATGTACAGCATCTTACTCATGTCACGTTCGATAGGTTTCATGGGTTTTTGGGTCTTCCTGTTGAGTTTGAAGTTGAAATCCCCTGTAAAGCACCTAGTGCCAGGTTTGTTAAAAATCTTAGCTTTTTCGTGTTTTGGCCTTTTTGGGTACTTCTAAATTTCAAATTCTTGATCTGGGTCGACTTTGTTTTCATGATTCTTTTTGTCTTTTATGTTGTTTGCATCTTTCCTGTTTTTGCTGCCTCTTTTTCATTTCGTTCAGATAGATGAGAGTCTATCGGAAACAGTCTCTGCGTACACTCTACCCTCTCAGACCCCACCGATGGGATTATACTGGGCTTGTTGTTGTTGTTGTTTGCATCTGATTTTAAAAGCATAAAAGTGAGATAAAGCTGAGACTTTTCGGAGGTGATTAGTACTCAGAATAAGCTTTATCATTTTTTCACTTGTTTACCAGTATTTGATACTTATTCTTCAGTCAACTAACTAGTTAGGATCGACTAAATAAATCTTTTTTTTTTGACTATCTAAATCTTTATCTGAGCTCTGGACAGATACTTTGCAAAATTCACTTTTTCAAACACTCCTCCGTGTCACTTTGTTTATCTTTCTTTCCTTTTTAGTCCGTCTAATAAAAAATGTCTCTTTTTTTTGGGCAACTCTTTAATTTCAATTTTACACATGACATGTTTAGTGTACCACAAGATTAAATGACATTTTGGTATATTCTAGTAGCTCCATTTGAGCATACATTTTGAAGTTGAAACTTGAAATTTTGAGTTTTTAAAGTTGTGTTAAGGACATGCATTTTACTTGAAAAAAAAAAGCTGAGTTTTTGAAGTTGAGATTTTTGGAATTTGAATTTGTGCTGAACATGCATTTTACTTGAATTTTTTTTGAGTTTTTGAAGTTGGGATTTTTGGAATTTGAAGTTGTGTTTGGACATGCATTTTACGTGGAAAAAAATTGAAATTTTGTGAGTGGAAGCAACCAGTTTTGGGGAACTTGAAAATATTTGAATCAAATTTTATGTCCAGACAGATATTTGAGATAAATTTTCAAAATCTATTCCCAAAAGCTATGGCCAAATGCTAGCTACATATCTTTAGTTTAAGATCACAAAATTCAAAAGTTTTCTTTATTTTCTTAAACTCTGTGCTAAGTCAAAACCAGACAGACAAATTGAAACGGAAGTTAAGTATGTTTTCGGATGATGATCTGCCAACAGACTGCAATAAACAAGTTTAGGAGTAGTTCAAGCAAACTCCGAGAAATAATGATGTTTTTATATGTGCAGTAAATTAACAGATTTACTGTGTATTACTTTAATCCTATTAGAATTTAAAGCTAATTGAGGATGAAGTTATCATTAGTGTGCTCTAATCCCGCCCAACTAGTCAATACTTCTATTATAGGCCCGGTCAGGAAGATTGGAATTATGTCACTATCCTACTTTATAATTCAATTGTTCTGAATTCTGATGTGCCTATTCGATGGTCCCCTATCCTTTTGGGTACATGATCATAATAGACCAGTTTATTTCATGCCTCACCAACCAAAAACAATTTATTTTTTTTGGTTTTTGGTTTTCAGTTAATGTCATGCGAGTCTCCTTGTAACAAACTGGAGCAAGTTCAATTTGCAGTGTGAGTGATTAGCTAAGGTTCTGTCTGCATCTACAATCATCTAATTGAGAAT
Source organism: Jaltomata sinuosa (assembly GCA_003996215.1). Classification (NCBI taxonomy): domain Eukaryota; kingdom Viridiplantae; phylum Streptophyta; class Magnoliopsida; order Solanales; family Solanaceae; genus Jaltomata; species Jaltomata sinuosa. The sequence continues at coordinate 353,114 of QJPP01001826.1, read as the reverse complement.
GTCAACTTTTAGTAAGGTTTGCTACCATTTAGAAGTGGCTCTTTAGAATTGTAGTACGTCAAGACAGATGTTGTTACCATCTGCCAAATTTGCAACTCGAGTGGTAACTATGGATGAAAGTAAGTAGTTTTGTGACCAAATTGTCAAAGTAACCTTTTATTTACGGTCTAGTTTCGTGGACAGTATGCAAAGGTGGGATCATGTTGCTGTACTGTGTTTGATTCTTGTGGTGTCTCCTGTTAAAATGCAACACAGAAGATCCTGAGATAACTCCTTGGATGTATAAACCAAATTGATTTTTGGTTTTCTATTAATTGTCGCGTGAGTATCCTTGCGCCAAATTAGAGAAAGTTTATCACCTTGTTGAAGTTGATTGCATCACAAGTGATTATTTAAGTTGTGTCTGTATCTAAACCCAACTTTTTTTGGAATTGTCATTTTAGTACATTTTGCTATCAACTGGAAGTGGCTTTTATAAAACTGTAGTATGTCAAGAGGGATGATGTTACCATCTGCCAATTAACTCGAGTAATAACTTTGGATGAAAGTAGTAGTTCCTTGACCAAAATGTCAAAATAACCTCCCATTCTCCAGCAACTTCCATCCGCAGTATGCAAAGATGGGATGATATTCCTGCACCGTGTTTGATCCTTGTGGTATCTCCTGTTAAAAATGGTAACAAGGAAGATGTTGAGATAACTCTTCAAACATATCTAGACTACTAAGTTTTGCCCCTAATTTATCTCACTGGTCACAGAAGTTGCAACATTTTGTGCTTTATTTCTATCTCTTTTGCTAAGGGATAAACGCACCACTTTAAAACTAAGACTTGTCCATGGTTAAGGACTTCTAGTAGCTTCATCTTAAAAACAAATTTGTAGGACAGTAGTGATTGGAATTTAGCTATCAAGTAATTACAAGGCATGGATGCTAAATAAAAACAGTACAAGGAGGATGATTGTATGCATCTTCTTGTTTTTCTTTAGTCAATCCGTTAAAAAGAAAAAGGGAAAACACAAAAGCTGGTTATAGTTGATGTCAGATGTTAGAAGTTTGAGGTCCTCGTGAATGGTGGAGTAATTGCTATTGTTTCAATTGACGGTAATTTTAACATATCATATAGATGCTGAACTTTTTGCACTGTTGGTCACTATATTGTGTTATTCAGTTTCACTCCATTCTTTGAACTCTGTCTTCATTCAATTTAAACTTTTCTAACAGTAAGTATATGTTCATTCCTGTTTCTATTTCGGTGGAGTCATATTTATTATGTAAGTGGTTGGCTCTTTATCCAAACAAAAAGAAAATGATGTAACTGGTTGTCTGTAATTTGCCTCCAGAGTTTCAAGCTCATGTATCATGCTGAATTTGTACATTTTTTTTTTTGCAGTGTCAGCGTTTTTGGCATCTCCGCAGAGTCAATGCAGTGTTCTTATGATACAAGAGGCAATAGTGTTCCGACTATTCTCTTGTTAATGCAGGAACGTTTATACTCACAAGGTGGTCTAAAGGTATCACAATTTTTCTATCCTTTCTGATGCATGAAAAGTCTCCTCCATAACTATATTCAATGTCAAAATAGTTGTCTTAACTATTGCTTGATGAACCTTTAGGCTGAAGGAATTTTTCGAATAAACCCAGAGAATAGCCATGAGGAGCATGTAAGGGATCAGCTCAACAGAGGCATTGTGCCTGACGACATAAATGTCCACTGTATGGCCGGTCTCATCAAAGCTTGGTTCCGAGAGCTTCCAGCAGGTGTGCTTGATGGACTTTCACCAGAACAGGTGTTGCAATGCAACACGGAGGAGGAATTTATTGAGCTTGTGAAACAGCTTAAGCCAACTGAGACTGCATTGCTCAAGTGGGCAATTGATCTTATGGCTGACGTCGTTGAGCAAGAGGAAACCAACAAGATGAATGCCAGAAACATTGCTATGGTTTTTGCCCCAAATATGACACAGGTAAATTGAATATACTTCAGTCAAGGCATACATAATCCTAAATTCTAGTTTCATTAATTGGGTTGAAGCATTTCATTTTATTTGTTGTTCTCGTATCAGATGTCTGATCCATTGACAGCACTGATGCACGCTGTTCAAGTGATGAACTTACTGAAGACCTTGATTGTGAAAACACTACGAGAACGTGGAGAGACAGAAGGCGGAGGATATTCACCCATGTCATCTAGTTTCTCTGATAGACAAACTGAGAAGGAATTTGGCCCCCAACAAGAGATGGAGACTAGATGTGAATCAACAGGGCAAGTATCAGATGATGATGAACAATCTCATTACAGCTACAGCAGTGAAGACAGAGATGAAATCGAGTCATTGAGTGAGATAGAAGGAAGCTTCCTACGGCAAGTGAATGAAAACAATCATGCAAAAAATGACTTCCGGAAACAGCTACAAGGAATTTTGTGTAGCGAACACAATCCCAGGATTGCCTCCACCATTAATGGAGATCCTTCTTCATCTACTTGATAGTAAAAACGGGAGTTCAGGCTTGAGCACTAGCAACAGTAAAGACTCAAGAGCAACTTCTGTTTCTGTGGGGCTTAAGGTGCAAGCAGATCAACTGGATCATGTGGAAGCACAATCGATGTCAATATGGTAAGATATGAACATGTTAGAGTCTGCTGTTCCTATGTAGTTAGTTGGCTGTCTCATCCAAACTGGTGCGATTGAATCTATTCCGGTGATGCATCTTTTAGGAGTCCTGAACCTTTCTATCATCAGTGAATGGTTATTTATGTAAAAAAGTTGTTACGCTTAGTCTAGACACAGAATGGTTTGCCTGTTGTTGACTTGTGAATCACTGTTCAGCTTCAGGCCGAACTTGTGGTTATTTCCTTTGATTCATCAGCAAAGGATCTCTGATGTCAAAGGAACATAATGAAAAGGCGACAATTCACATAAAGAACATAGTCCTTAATCTCATATTAGAAATTTCTTTTGGTTTAACAAAGAAAATAGTAGAGAACTTTCTCTATATTTTCATTTTCCATGAATCTTGTTAATTTGGTAACAATACTTTTATGAAATCACTAAGTACTTGTTTTGGAGAGTGGCCAGACTTCATTTAGGAGAAGTGCTCAACTAACTAATAGCCAGAGCTAAAGGCCTAAAACAGTGGAAGGTGATTGTTCTAGTGGGAATTTGATTGAAGCAAAGTTCATTTGTGCTCCATTTCCATTTTGCTCTTAATCATGAAACATGTGAATTGTTTTTTATTTCGAACAGTATTATCTTTGTATATGCTACCTGGTGCGCCTTAGGTTCAACCACCTTTAAGTTGTTGCTATGATTTTCCATTCCACAATTTTCTCCCCGTGATTTTTTCAGAAAGAGTTAAAGGCTAAAAACACACCGAAAGTATTTCGATTTTTTGAGTTTCATACCTGAACTATCAAGTGTGTGAGTTTCCTACCTGAACTATCACAAATTGGTTAGAGAAACACACCTGAACTATCAGTATATAAGCAGTGGGTGCAGAAAAAATTGCACTTTTGACCTTGAAATGGGTTGGTCTTTAATTTTTTTCCTCAGCGATCAAACTTGTGCCTAGCGTGGCATAAGCTCTTTAAGGGTGCGGGGCATAACATATGTGATATTATAATGTGAAAATATAAACTTATGCTCCGTGAGAAAGGGGCAAAAAATTAAAGACCAGCACAAAATAAGGCAAAAGTACCAATGATCCGTGGGTGCACGTGTTCCAACTGTATCACACTTCAATCATATGTTTGTAGTTTGTAAATAGAAAATTGAAAGAAGAAATATGTATAGAAATTGAATTTGAACTTGAGGACCATAATTAATTTTTCTCTTGTTCCATTAAATTCTTTTATCTTCTTAAATGGTTGTTATATCGTTTCATAATGTATCGTATTATATTGTGTTGTGTTGTATTTTATCATACTATATTATTTTGATGTCTATGTTTGGATAGATTGAATCGTTTTCCGTCATTATATACAACAATTTGAAGGATAAATCATAAGAAAAGTAAGGTACATGGTAAAATTGTGATAAAAAGATAGGGTAAAAGATAAAATATGATTATTAGATAATAAGGGTAACAACGTATTCACACCAAATCAGTCGTTATATAAAATGAGATTTTTTGCCATTATATAATGATGAATTTAATGAAACAATACAATAACATTTAAATAATAATCAAAATAAACATCGTATTTAAACTAAAAATACAATACAATATATAACAACCATCCAAACAAGACTAGTGTACAAGCTACTTACAAGAAAGGGGGCAAGAACTTTCTTTGATTTCTTTGATTTCTTTTCCTATTTTGTTGTGGAAAACATAGTGCTGGTACGAGGTTGTTCAACCTACGGGCAGAGGGTGGATAGGTACCTTTTCTCTCACTCAATTAAGATTTTTAAGATAGTTAGACAAGTATAAATAGTTTTGGAATAAAAATTTAATATTGTCTTATTCCTTATTTATTTTATTCTTGTTTGATTACTGATCATGAATAATCAGGATTAGTAATTAGTATCGAGATAAGTTATTTTTATTAGAGGGTGAATAATGATATCAAGATTAGTTATTTAGGAGTAAAATAATGAAAATGAAAAAAAGCACTCCTGAGGTCCCTCAAACTCTCTTTCTGCTGAACAAGATGGAGAGTATTTTTGTAAACAAATGATTTCTTAAAAATTATGCAATACATGTTATTTTTAAAATAACAAATCAAAAATTCAATAAAAAATAATACCAAAATAACTAATTTCAATGTAACTAATTTTAGCTTAACTTGTCTTCGAACCAAACGAGTCTTAAATTATGGTACAAAAACTTCAAGAAACAAACTCAATGATATGGGACAACTACACAAATGTCCCTCAAAGGGAGTGACTTTACATTTTTGCCCCCCATAAGAAAGGTCTTACAAAAATAGCCTTCCTTGTTTTTATATATAGAACAACTACCTTTTTGTTCCTCTATACCTCAAATATTTTTAAACAACTCTCAATGTTCATTTGCCTCTCAACTTTTTTTTTTTTCTTTTTCTCTTTTTTTTTTCTTTTTTCTTTTATTCTTTCTTCTACATTTTTTTTCTTTTTTCTCAATCTTTATTTTTTTCATTTTCTCCTCTCAATTCTATTTTATTTCTCCTTTTTATTTTTAGTTTTTTTATTTTTCTCAACCTTTATTTTTTCATTTTTTTTTTCTTCATTTTTCTTTTTTTTCAATTTTTTTTCTCTCTCAACTTCTATTTTTTCATTTTTCTTTGATCTTTTTTTTAATCATTTTTGTCGATCTTTATTTTTTTATGAGATGTTCTATAACTCTTGCTTTAGAGGCAAGACTTAGCCCAAGGACTTCCAAACAACAAATTACACCCCATGAGTAAGACTTGACACTAGTACATTGTGTCTTGCTTTATGAGATGTTTTATAACACTTGCCTCAAACGCAAGACTTAGCCCAAGGACCTCTCAAAAAATACATGTTATGCTCCATGGGCAAGAGTTCACACTAATTCATTGTGTCTTAATTTATGAGATACTCTATAACTTTTGCCTTAGAGGCAAGACTTAGCTCAAGGATTTTCAAACAAGAAGTTATTCCCCCACGAGCAAGACTTGACACTACCTCATTGTGTCTTGATTTATGAGACATTCTATAACTCTTGCCTTAGAAACAAGACTTAGCCCAAGGACTTTCAAACAACAAGTTACACTCCATGGGCAAGAGCTGACACTACCATATTGTGCTTGATTTGTGAGATGCTCTATAACGCTTGTCTAAGAGGCAAGACTTAGCCCAAGGACTTCCAAATAACAAGTTACGCCCTATGGGTAAAAGTTGACACTACCACATTGTGTCTTGATTTATGCGATGCCCTATAACTCTTGCCTTAGAGACAAGACTTAGCTCAAAGACTTTCAAATAACAAGTTACGCCTCATTGGCAAGAGTTGACACTAGCACATTGTGTCTTGATCATGAGATGCTCTATAACGTTTGCCTTAGAGGCAAGACTTAGCCCAAGGGCCTCCCAAACAACAAGTTATTCCCCATGGGCGAGAGTTAACACTACTTCATTGTGTCTTAATTTATGAGATGCTCTATAACTCTTGCCTTAGAGGCAAGACTTAGCTCAAGAATTTCCAAACAACAAGTTATGCCCCACGAGCAAGACTTGGCACTACCTCATTGCATCTTGATTTATGAGACGTTTATAACATTTGCCTTAGAGGCAAGACTTGTTCCAAAAGACTTCCAAATAACAAAGCACACCCTTAAGTTTACTTCGATTTCAAAGAAAAAAGATCCTCTTTGCGGATTATCCAACTTTTTGTTCATTAGCAAAAAATAATAGAGGTTAAGAAGAAAAAAAGAGAAAAAAAAAAGAGAAAAGGAAAAAATTAAAGATTAAAAAAAAGAAAAAAAGAGAAAAAATTAAAAGTTGAGAAAAAAAAGAAAAAGAGAAAAAAAAAGAATAAAAAAAATAAAGATTGAGAAAAAAAAGAATAAAACAAATAAAGGTTGAAAAAAAAGAACAAAAAAAAAGTTGAGAGAAAAAGAAAAAAGAAAAAAATTAAATAGATAAAAGAAAAAGAAAAAATGAAAATTAAAAGTTGAGAGACAAATGAACATGGAGAGTTGTGGTGTAGAGGGACAAACATGTATTTGTTCTATACATAAAAATGAAGGAATGGTATCTTTTAAAGACTTTTCTTATGGGACCCAAAAATTAAAGACCACTAACTTTTGGGGACAATCCATATAATTTCCTGCAATAATATTAGTCTTGTTATAAATCTTCAATTACAAAGTTGTATCTTGTGGACAAACATGTTTGTTCCGTTGATAAAAAAAAGAAATTGCTAACCTATAAACAATTGTTAAGAGTGATTTTTTTTTAACTAATTGCTGATTTTGATTAGAATTCAACTTCTCCATAGTTAGGTGCGACATTTTTGTTTCATCTTATCGAGTTAAAATAATCTGTAACAATATATAATTGTCTATAGCAAACCAAAAATGGTAATTTTGAGAAAAAAAATAAATCAACTTGCTATAACCAATTAAAACCACAACAACAACAACAAAAACACACCCAATAAAATCTCATAAGTGGGGTCTGAGAGGGTCAGAGGATAGAGTGTACACAGACCTTACCAATATCTCGTGGAGGTAGAGAGACGGTTTCAGAAAGACCTCGACTCAAGTATGACAAATTTAAGTACAAAGAAGAAGATAACAATGAAGAAATCATAGCAACTCTCAAGGAAAACATTGCAAAGCCTACAAGAAAGGAACAAGAACAAGACAAAAGAGTACGATAACTGAAACATAATAAACAACAGATGATGATACATAATCTGGTAAATATCAAAAGCAAAAACTATAAAAATATGACTTGTACAACAACAAATATCAACAAATATAAACCCTCAAAAAGCAAATATATAAAAATTCTTCTGAATATAATTTAAATTTATTTAAACTTGACAGGTTAGACCAAAAAAAGGGAAGTTAATAATACCGCTTCTTTTGTGGTCCTTGACTCCTTGGTACGAGATTGTAGGGATTTTATTATGTATCATCTTTTATCATTAAACAAAAGTCTAATACTATGAGTGGCTAGCAAAATCATGAGGCTAATCTACCCCACAAATTTCATGATAACTTTAATTTTAGACGCCTAAAGTAACAAAGCAAAAGAGAATAATACAACTTACAAAAGGAAAAAAAAAAAAAGGATGAGCAAGAAAATGAAAGAAACCACTTCCATTCACTACTTTCTTTCTTTTATTTATCTTTCTTTCCGTTGCTTGTTTTGTAGCACGGCTAATCTGAATTCACGCGAAAAAGTTTCACGTTCTATCGAAAGGTGAACTTCATTCTCTTAACTCAAATTTGAGATTTCTGAAACATGAAAGAATACTGAATTATCAGCGATTCACGACTTTCGTTTCTTTATACACTTTGATATAAGTTTTTGTAACAAAAAAAAAAAAAAAAGAAGGAAAAAAGAAATAGAGAGGAAAAGAAAGAAATCTGCATTGGGATGATATGAACAAATAAATACTCACTAATTAAGAAGCCAAACAAGTCTCCCAAAAAAGCTTATCCTTGTCTTTTTGGCTCATAAACTTAGAATCAACAACACTATTAACATTACTTTTCGATTTCTTATTACATCTATTGATACCATTCATCCAACCTTGTTCAACTACACCCCCTTCGTCCTCATCCTCGTCCTCGTCCTCCATACCACTGTTCCAACCAACACTTTTATGATTATAACCACGAGAACATCTCGAAGAATCCACATCATCACCATCACTATCGTCATCATTATCGTTGTTTTCAATTTGGAAATCCAAATCCATATCATCATCATCGTCATCAACATGATCAACATGACTACCACATTCATAGCTACATGATTGTGCATCATCGTCTTCAAGAAAACGTTGATGAGAAGGATTTAAAGAGATCAAAGAATCCATTGGATCATGATCACTTGTACTATAAAAACTAGAATCAAATTCAGAATCTCCTGTAGATTCAAAGAGCAAAAATGAAGACACGTCAACAAGAGTACTACTACGACTACTAATACCACTATTCCATTGATCTTGATGAATATTCATCATTTCTACCATTATTTTCTTCTTAGGTACCAAAAAGAAATATTCTTGGACAAAACCCCATATCAAGAAACTCAATATATATAGGAAAAAATTGAAAAAAAAAATAACTTTTTTTTTCTCTTGTTTTGGGAGGAGGAAAGAGTAAAGGAGGAAGACAAGGAACATGAGAAAAGTGAGGGTGATATAAAAATAATGAAAGGGCATGTGATGATACCAAACTTCTAGAAGCCCAATTATATAACTAAATGGTTTTTTTTTTTTCTTGGGGTAAATAGTTGTAGCCATCAATATTCCAAAGAGTCAGCCCACTTCTTCTAGAAACTTTATACTCTGTCCAATTCCCCTTTTTTCTCCTTTTCTTTTAGAAAAGAACAATTCAAACCTTGAATGCTACTATTGTGTTTACCGCTTTGAGATTTACATCAATTTGAATTTACTGGTTTTCTCTTTATTTTTATTTTTTTTAAAATTATTATTATTATAATGACTTTTCGATAAATATGTAAATGCATTTGATATTGTTCATATCAAATCGAGTAAATTAACTATTAGAAATTTAGAATCATAAATTAGAATAATAATGCATATATTACCTAGCAATGGTTAACACTATTAAAAATACCTAAAAACGAGGATTAAAATCCACGGAATGCGTCGGTTTATTGGCAAAAATCATGGAAAATCGACGCATTCTTATTCGTTTTAATTTGGGTTTATTGTTTTTAGCATTGAGACGAACATCGTTGGTTAAAACCGACGGACATGGTAATCGATAAAAATCGACTAACAGAGTTGATTTTTTCAAAAATTTAAAAATATTGAAAAATGTGGTTACTTGGAATCAAACTCGCGTATTTTCTATTACTCTGAACAATTTTACCACTCAACCACTCATGCTCTTTGATGAAATAATTTCATTATTTTCATTTATAATATTCAACTGCAATTTTGCACTTTAAAAATCGATGGATCATCAATTTTTGTAAAAAAAACAAGGGACTACATCAGTTTTCTTTTTAAAAAAAATTATAATATTTTCGCATTTTTGCGCGAAAAAAACCCGATGTTGTCCGCGGATTTTCTATCAAAAAAAATTTCAAAAAATTAAAAAATTACCGGATTATGTCAATTTTCCCTCGATTTTTTGGATCGATTCTATCTGTTGATTTTCTCTCCATTGATATTTGCATTATTAATCTTAATAGTGTAAGGGGAAGATAGTTCACATGTAGGATATTCATATCTTATATTTATTAATTTGATGTGAATAAATTTTATGATTTTCACAATATTTGATATCTAAATTTGTCAAAAAACAACCAAACAATAACCATAATTACAAATATAAGTTTTAAGAAATTTTCACAAAAGCTTAAAATAAAATATAACAAAGGATAATTTTAAAACAAAAATAGAAGTATACAGGTAAATCTGGATATTTTTCCTGAAATATATGATATGTGAAGTTTATTGTGTCAAGTAATTTTTTTTTAAAAACAATCTCAAGACCTAATCGAGTAAATAATTGAAAATAATTTCATGAGTGTTGTAAAACTGAGGAAAATATATAAAGACTAAACAATAAATGAGACAAAAGATATAGGAGAGTATAATTCTTATTACTTTCTTCAGTACTTTTCGATTGTATCTTTCATAGGAGGATGACAATCTATTTATAATTCACCAATTGTCATCTCAAATACATGAATGGATGAATTCATTTATTAGGTACATGAATAAATTGATACATGAACAACCAATAGAAATAACGGAAAGAACATCCATATTCACAGGATTTGTAACACTCCCCCTTGGATGTCCATAGATAATGTGCCTCGTTAAAACCTTATTAGGAAAAACCCAGTGGAAAAAAGCCTAGTGAAGGAAAAAGAGTACACACATCTTCTAGTACGCCTTGAGTGATGCCTCATTAAAAGCCTTACCAGAAAAATTTAATGGGACAAAACCTTGGTTAAGAGAAAAAGAGTGCAGCGCGTATTTTACTCCTCCTGATGAAAACTTTACTCGATGTCTTGAACACGATGCATTCCAACCTTGTATCTCAGCTTCTCTAATGTTGATGTTGGCAATGCCTTAGTGAATAAATCTGCAAGATTATCACTCGAACGTATCTGTTAAACATTTATCTCACTTTTCTGTTGAAGATCATGTGTGAAAAAGAACTTTGGTGAAATATGTTTTGTTCTGTCTCCTTTGATGTATCCTCCCTTCAGCTGAGTTATGCAAGCAGTATTATCTTCATACAATATTGTTGGAGTCTTTGTTTTTAAAGAAAGACCACATAATTGTAAAATATGTTGAGTCATTGACCTCAACCATACGCATTCCCGGCTGGCTTCATGAATAGCAATTATCCCTGCATAATTTGAAGAAGTGGCAACTATTGTTTGCTTCATGGAACGCCATGATATAGTTGTACCTCCATATGTGAATAAATAGCCTGTCTGAGATCGAGTTTTATGTGGATCAGATAAATATCATGCATCTGCATAATCAATCATTTCTGACTTGGATGCATTAGAATAAAACAATCACATATCAATTATTCCTCGAAGATATTTGAATATATGCTTAATACCTTTCCAGTGTCTTCTTGTTGGAGAGGAGCTGAACCTCGCCAATAAACTTACTGCAAAATAAATATTTGGTCGGGTATTATTGGCAAGGTACATTAGTGCCCAAATAGCACTGAGATATGAAATTTCATCATCAAGAAGCTCTTCATCCTTTTCTTGAGGTCAAAATGAATCTTTATTTATATCAAGTGATCTCACAATCATCAGAGTGCTCAATGAATATGCCATATTCATATAAAACTTCTCTAGTATCTTTTCGATATATGTAAACTGATGGATAAATATTTTACTCTTTAGATGCTCAATCTATAGGCCAAGACAAAATTTTATCTTTTCGAGATTTTTCATTTCAAATTCCTTCTTCAAATATTCTGTTGCCTTTGAAAGCTCTTTAGGAGTTCTGATGATATTCAAATTATTAACATAAATAACTATGATGACAAATTCAGTTTCAGACCTTTTAACAAAAATACAAGGGCAAATAAGATTATTTTTGTACCCATTTTTTAGCAAATATTCACTAAGAAGATTGTACCACGTTCTTCCTGATTGTTTCAATCCATATAAGAATTTCTGAAGCTTTATTGAACAAGTCTCTCGAGAGTCCTTCAGGAATCTTCATAAAGATTTCGTTGCCTAGTGAACCATACAAATAGGTTGTGACAACATCCATCAAGCGCATATCAAATTTTTCATGCACTGCCATACTTATCAGGTACCTGAAAGTGATTGCATCCACTACAGGAGAATATGTCTCCATATAATCAACACCAGGTCTTTACGAAAATCCTTCTGTCACAAGTCGTGCTTTGTATTTACCGACTTCATTTTTCTCATTACGTTTTCGTACAAAGATCCATTTGTATTCCACTGGCTTGACACCTTCAGGTGTTCGGACTATAGATTCGAAAACTTCACATTTTTCAAGTGAAGCAGTTCTGCTTGAATTGCTTCCTTCTATTTTGGCCAATCATTTCTCTGTCTACATTCATCGATAGACTTTGGTTTAAAATCATCATTTTGTTGTATTATTTCAACAACAATGTTATAGGCAAAAATATTGTCACCCACAATATCATTTCAGTTTCACCTTTTTTTCGTCGAGACATAACTTATTGAGATTTCTTTATTCTCATTATGGACCTCCTCGGTGATTTCATTATCTGTTATGACTCGGGGATCTTCTTGAGCAATTGTCCCCACATTATAATCATTTATTTCTTTCTTTTTTTCGAGGATTTTTATCTTTGAAATCAATTGGTCTACCACGTTTTAGACGTGGTCTAAACTCATTTGCCTTAACAGTTTGTCCTATCGGGATATCAACTCAAACTGGAGCATTTGCAACTGGGATAGGCGATTTAGTAACCCTTGAAAGGTTTAGTAAATGCATATGGCAGTTGATTTACAATATTCTGCATATAAATCATCTTTTGTACTTCTTGCTCATATTGATTTATTCGAGGATCTAAATGAGATAGTGATAATGAATTTCAATCTATCTCCTTTCCTAATTGTTTCTGTTCTCCCCCTAATGTTGGGTATACTAATTCATCAAAATGACAATCAGCAAATTTTATCGTAAATAAATCTTCAATCATAGGCTTCAAATATTTTATAATAGAAGGAGATTCATACCCAACATGTATCCCCAACCTTTTTTGGGGACCCATCTTTATACGTTGTGGTGGAGCAATAAGAACATACACCGCACATTCAAAAATTATGAGATGAAAAATATTTGGCTCCTGACCAAAAACCAATTGTAGTGGGGAGAACTCATGATAACTGGTTGGCCTTATGCGCACAAGTGCCGCTGCATGCAAAATAGCATGCCCCCACATTGAAACAGGTAATTTTGTCCTCATTAGCAATGGTCTAGCTATCAATTGAAGATGTTTAATTAATGATTCTGCTAAATCATTCTGAGTATGAACATGAGCAACTGGATGCTCAATTGTTACCCCAGTGGATATACAATAATCATTAAAGGCCTGAGACGTAAATTCACCAGCATTATCAAGACGAATTGTCTTTATTGCATAATCTGAAAATTATGCTTTTAACCTTATAACTTGACCCAACAATCTCGCAAAAGTCATATTACGAGTTGATAATAAGCACACATGTGACCATCTTGTAGATGCATCTACCAAGACCATATAATATTTGAATGGTCCACATGAAGGATGAATAGGCCTACATATATTACCCTGTATGTGTTCCAAAAATGTAGGGGATTCAATCCCAACCTTAGCTACTGATGATTTTATAACCAACTTTCCTTGAGAACAAGCAGTATTTTCTTTGATTGAAGAACATTTTGGTTCTTCAAAGTATGCCCACGTGAATTCTCGATTATTCTGTGCATTATATTATAATCGGGATGACCCAATCGATCACGCCAAATGATAAAATTATTAGAATCAGTAAACCTTGTATTTATTATGGCATGTGATTCAACCATATCAATACTTGTATGGTATAACCCAAAAGAAAGTGCAGGTAATTTTTCAAGCACAATTTTCTTCTCTGCATTTATTATAGTAATATAAAGGTATTCAATCTTTTCTTCATTCACAATCTCAATATGATATCTATTTTGGCAAATAACCTTGAAACTTAACAAGTTTCTTTGAGACTTACTACAATACAATGCATTATCAATTGTCAATATTGTTTCCCAGGTAGTACTAAGGGCGCTCTGCCAGAGTCCTCAATTAATTTTGTACAACCGGATGTTGTATTAACATAGACCCTTTTCATGATCAAATGAGAGAAATATTTCTTTTATCTTAGTATAATATGAGTTGTGGCACTATCCAGAAGGCATATATTTTCATTACTCATCTTGGATCTAACTGAAGACTGGAAAATTTTATTAATCTTCACAAAAATAAAAATACATCATAAGAAGTACGAACAAACTAAAAACTGAAAAATTTAAGTACTTTAACACAAGAAAGTACAAGATAATTAAAACATATTAATAAAAATAACAACATTATATATTCCTCAGTTAAATGACAAATCTTCAGTTTCGATCCCCAAAGAAGTCCTCAACTTCTAAATGAGTAATATCATCGAGACCATCAAAGCATCATCTTTCAAAGCTAAATTTGCTTCAATATTCTCATCATATTTTTGAGAAGCCCCTGCCTCGGCATTATAAGTCAGGTGCGACTCCACTCGGGTATTAAAAGAAGAGGCACCACCTTTATTTCCTTTTCTTCTGAAGAAATTTTGATAAATCCTGACAAAATATTAAGGTGCCCGGCGTTCCTTTTTTCAATGGTCTTTCATGCCACAACGATGACAGTGATCGCCTTTGCCTCTTGAAGGATTATTTTGAGGACTCATCCCTTCTACGGTGAGTACCACCCCAACGATTATTATATTATTTCTTGCCTTTGCCACGCCATACATATTATTATGACCCCGATTATCGGACTTTTGATCTTTTGCTACCACATTCGCTTCCAGTGGGACGGGTTTCATAATTTTTCATCAAAAGGGCATTATGTTGCTCAGCCACCAGAAGGCATGAGATCAAATCAGAATATTTTTGAAACCCCTTTTCACGGTATTGCTGTTGTAATACTATATTAGAGGCATGAAAAATAGTCAGAGTCTTTTCCAACATGTCCTCATCTTTTACAGTTCCCCACATAATTTTAATTGAGAATTTATTCTGAATACAGCAGAATAATACTCAATTACGATCTTGAAATCATAAATGCATCCACTCATAACGTGCCCTTGACAATACCGTGGCTCTTAGGTGCTCACATCGTTCTTTCAAATTAGTCCATAATTCAAAATGAATTTTTCACTGTTAAATATTCATGTTTTAGCCTTTCATCAAGATGAGGGCGAAGGAAAACCATAGTTTTCGCTTTATCCTGACTTGATGCTTCATTTCCTTCGACTATAATCTCACCGAGGCCCTTAGCGGCAAGGTGAATCACCTCATTAAGTGCCCATGACAAATAGTTCTTTCTAGAATTGTCAAGTGTCACGAATTCAAGCTTTGATAAATTCGACATAGTGAACACTATCATAAAAAATAGTTAAATTAATCTCATGTTGATTTCTTTATAAAAAGTAGCAAATTAATATTTCATGAAATATTAAAACTATATATTAAAGACGTTTTCTTTTTCTAATCATTTTAAACGTATTTACCAACTAATTTTAATGGAATTAATGTCAAAAAAGTTATAAGTTTCTTTTATTATTATTATGGTTCTTTATGACACACAAATAATAATTATAAACATATGACATGAAAATAATCAAGAGTATTCTAATTAGCCTACTATTATATATATATATATATATATATATATATATATATATAATATATATATATATATATATATATATATTCCCCATTTTCATGCTGAAACTTCGCTATAGTTAAGGACATGTATGAGACGATAATAAGGATATTAATGACCCGAAAATATAATATAGTGTAATTTAAATACTTCCTAAGTAGAATATAAATTTAAATATTTTCTTGTGTATAGAAGTGTTCATATTTGTCCAAAACCCTTCAAATTTTTGTAACAAAGCACTTCTTTTGACTTGAACCTACTTTGTCTTGTTCATCCACTTTTGCTAATCAAGAACAAGTTGGGGTTATATTTATATTCCATCAAATTCAAATTGAGCTATTGATTATTATTATTATTATTATTATTATTATTATTATTATTATTATTATTATTATTATTATTATTATTATTATTATTATTACATGCAATTCTTTTGATATGTCTCTTCTGTCCTTTTCTGGTAGGAGAATGCCATATACGTACCAGACAATTCTTTTCTTCATAAGATTTTCTATTAATGAATTATAATTATTCTACCATACGCCCCATGTATATTGACTAATAATTTCTTTAACAATCGATATCATAAAAATAGGAATAAGATCTACGTATATTTTATTTTCTTTTGATTCAATCTTTTCCTTGAATGTAGTGCTGTTATTATTGTAATTGATATACGACTTGTTCAGAATTAATATGTAAATACATAGAATAGAGTGACGGAAAAAGAATTAAACGAAGAAAGGGATACATATTATTAGGTATTAAAAACTAATAAACCAATTTAAACTTAGTAAGAAATGGACGGGTTGAGTTTTGACCCATATTTTATCCTATTTCAACACAATTCATTTCTGCTCAAGTAACTATTGGGTGATCAATAATTCGTCCATATTTATTAACTCAATCCATTTTAATATGTCCAAATTCAGTTTAACTCGCCCACATAACACCCCTAATTGTT
The DNA here is from genome assembly GCA_003996215.1 of Jaltomata sinuosa. NCBI lineage: Eukaryota > Viridiplantae > Streptophyta > Magnoliopsida > Solanales > Solanaceae > Jaltomata > Jaltomata sinuosa. The sequence continues at coordinate 336,573 of QJPP01001826.1, read as the reverse complement.
GTGTTGGGACAGATAAATTGGAAAAGCTTAAACTAATTGACATTGGAATTTAATTTCTTTGGGCATAATGGTCCTCTACTGCTTGTTTGTACAATTTCTAAGAGGAAGACTGGAAATGCTTCCAAATGTGAAATGTTATTGTTACATTTGAATTAGTTTTAATTTGGTGATTAGATTGAGAATTTGAATTATCTTTCATCACCAAAGACATACGTCCATCAATTTTAATTCTGATATATGTAAGTAATCCTGTTACCTCCTTCTACCGTCGCCCGCTTCTGATCAGCATTCCAATACTCCGAAGCACGAATTTAATCTATATTAAATCTCTTATATCAGAATAGCTTATATAGTCATGATTCAATTCAGGTCTTTTTATTTCTTAAATTTATTTTTATTCCATCGGGGCAAAAATGGAGAAGCGGATTACAAGGTGGAAAATTAATCCCTCGCAAATAAAGTAAAAAATTCAGATAGTCAATCAATTGAGCTATTAAAATTTCCCTAAGATAATTAGATTGAGCTGTATAATGAATTGATTATGCATAAATATAGTCCTTGTTCAACACATGGAGTAAATGGATTTAGAACACTAAGAAAGACTTAATTATCTATTGAAAGTGAACTTTAATTGACTTGACTTCTCCTTAATTATAGGTGTTTTTAATAACCTAAAAAGAGTTGTGAAACACCAATGATCTTATTTTTCAGTAGACTCTTTATATAAAGTATAAATGAGTATACTTCCTCTGGTTCATAATAAGTGTCCACTTAGGGTGTGTTTGGTACGGAAAAAATATTTTTCAGAAAATATTTTTCTACTTTCCCGTACTTGATTGGTAAAAAAATTTAAAAATTATTTTCTTTAAGAAAATAAGTTCTTTGAAAATAAGAAAAATGATTTCTCTAATAAAAATAAAGAAAACAAGTGGCATTGTCTCCTCCTCATCCCTGCCCCCTCCCCGCGCCACCAACCCCCACTCCACCCATCCTCATAGTTTTGTTTTAAATATATACAAATAATTTTAGAAAAATATTTTTTACTTTCATACCAAACACAAGAAAATAAGTAAGAAATCACTTGTTTTACTTTAAAATGTTTTCTTGAAAAATATTTTCCATGGAAAATATTTTCCTCCCTACCAAACATACCCTTAGTCCTTAGCATATTCCTTAAGAAAATACTAACTCCTAAATGTTTTAGATATTTTGATTAAACTATATATTGTTACTGATATCATAGAAAATTAGAGTAGTTTAAAATACTTCTTAGGAGTGTGTAAATAAGGGCAAATATTGAAAAATAAATCAATTCCTTTTTTATTAGGTAAATAAATATTTGTTTTGAACCAAATAAATAGTTAAGTGAACACTTATTATAAACCGAAGAGAGAACTTTATACCGCACATAATTAAGACTTCCCTAATCATAAGTTCAGATATTTATCTTTATTTTTTCTTAGATACTGCTACATTAGGGATAAATTTGCTCGACTTATATTGGTTCATATCTTATTATTTGGAGTAATTTTATGAATGATCACTCGAGTTTTACTTTAAAATATAATTGGGACTATGGGTAAGAACGCATCAAAGACACTAATTATCTTTTAGTAACGAAAACGCTGTTCAACTTTATCTAAGCATCACGAAAGTAACTTAACTTTAATCATAACAAGCTACTCAACCTTGTCAAAATTTCATAGAAATGTGATATTTGCCTCTTACTAGCTACATTCTGTGATATTTACGCAAAAATTGAATAACTTTTTAATTTATTAAAAAATTAGTTAAAGATTTTTGTGATATTTGAGTAAAATAAAGTAATATTTTATTATCAAAAATAGTTTAATTTGAGTACAGAATAATTCAACCTGTGACAGTTACAATTTCTGAATTGCGACTGAAGTGTCATTCAATTCAAAAGCTAACTTTCCTTTTGTCATCCCTTATTATCCATCTTTGAACTTATATATATATATATGACTCTTACGTGACTATCTTTTTATCTTACTAAAGTAGGAGTAAGGTCTGCGTACATCGATCCTATCTTATTCTTTACGGACTCCACTTGTAAGATTACATTTGGTATGTTATTGTTGTTGTTATATCAGACTCTTCAAAAGATATTTCCAGATAACTCTTGAGAAAAATAAAAATCTATAATCTTAAAAAAAAAATCTAAATCTTTACACTATGGGGCTTTCGCCCACATGCATGTTTCTACAAAGAACAGCCATCCCATACCTATTCCTCCTTAGCCACCTTTCTCACCCACCAAAACCAGAGACAATATCCCGAAGCTATTGAGTTTTCCTGCTGCATGTTGCACACAATATTATATTATAACTATAATAATAACAATAATGTCAATCAATTTGCACTTGCTGAAAATGATTTAAAGAAAATGGAAAAAGAGAGAGTAATAAGGGTGCGTTTGCCGTTTGGTATCGAGGAAAAAATATTTTCTAATTTTTTCATGTTTAATTGGTCAAAATATTTTGAAAACATTTTTTTCTAGAAAACTAGGGGCGAAGGGAGAGTATCAGTTAAGGGTTCGGACGAACCTAGTAATATTTATTTAGAGTTTGTATTTGTATTAGGAAATTAATTAAATATTTAATTGTGAACATAATAATTATGACAACTATATAGGTTCGATCGCAAGTTTGAATCCATAAACTCTAAATGCTAGCTCCGTTTATGAGGAAAACAAGTTTCTTAAAGATGAGTAAAATGACTTTCCTAACTAGAGTAGGAAAAACAAGTTTCGTAATTGACATTCAAAGTTCATTGTCTCCTTACCTCTACCTGTTGACCATCCCACTACCCGCTACCCTAAACTCTCCCTTCCCACCCCCATAGTGTTTTGCTAGATTACATATAAATATTTTTGGGATAATATATATAAACATGTCCTTTAACTTGGCATCAGCTGACATCTACGCCCTCCAACTTTGGGTGCACAAGACACATTAACTTGTATAAAGTTGAAAAAGTAGACACACGCGTCCCACGTGGGGTGTTACGTAGCAATTCTCGTGAGGTGCCACATAGGTCGCTTGTGTCTTATTGATTCAACTTTATACAAGTTTAAGTGTCTACCTATGCACACACAAAGTTTAAGGGTGTAAACGCCAGCTGAGGTCAAGTTAAAGGGCGCGTTTATATATTATGCTTATTCTTTTGCTTACTTACCAAACGGTAGAAAGTAAGTGAAAGAACTCATTTATTTTCTAGGAAATCATTTTCCATATTCTTACCAAACACACCCCAAGCCACTTTACCTAACAACTACAACCTCTTGTTCTACTTGTCCAAACTGACGACTATTAGTAAAAATTGAATGCGGCAATTCAATTCAAAAGCCGTTTCTCCCGCTCTAAGCAACGGGAAAAAAGGAAGGAAGAGATGAAGAAAATTGAGTGCTTTTAATAGTCAAGTAGTAATAAGTATTTTTATTTTCAATTGACCCTATTAACTAGTCAAGAGACTTACCACCCCATCACTAAGATGACAACAATGTTGAAGAATTTTCTGCTTTTTCTACACAATCCCCTTGAATTTGACTGCTATAATTTTCCAACATATTGGCCCGACTAATTCAGATCACGCACTAGTAGTTATTATTTCAGAAAATCACTTTTCATCTTGATTCTAATTTTCATCAACAAAAAAGTAACTTTCTGAGATAATAAATATTAGTTAAGTGCCCATATGAGAAATCAACTCATTAAAGGGGTAATTGCTCCCTACCAGAAATTTTTCGATTTCGAGGACAGAGAACTCTAATTGAGATTGAAAGAATCATATGCAATTTCCGGTTTATTACTATCCTAAGGGGCCGTTTGGTTACGGAGATACTTTGGGATTAAATTTCTCCAGTATTTGTTTGTTAAAACTAGAATAAAATATCTATTCCATATAGAAAGTGGAATTATCCATCCTAGTTATAATCCTAGGATTGTAGTCTTGGAATAATCCTATTTTGAACTAGTCAGTAGTCGGTGAATAAAACTTAAACTCAAAGCATAATTAACTGACCAGCTCAAAAAGTTGAACTTCAAATTCACCTAATTAAGGATTGGTTTTTTAATTATTATTATTATTATTATGGCTTACCACCACATCATAAGGATACCAATTGACACATTTTGACTTTTGGAAATGGGGATTTGCCGTCCAGAAATTGTGGCAACTGGAGATTTGGAAGGCCTTTTCAGGCCAACCCTGGGTCACATTAAATGAGCCCACAATAAAAGTAGGACAATCCTGGCCTTATCCAAATTGTTAGATTAAAATGTGGAACTCCATTACCAACAAGTTTACTCAATTCGTGTGGGACACTTCATACCACGATAACCCTTTAGAATTTATGAATTAGACTAATCAATTCTCCTAATCTTTCTTCTAGAAAAACTAATTACATAGATAAAGACAAAGAAAGATACATCATTTGCCCAATATGATTCCGTGACTCAACAGCGTGGACCAAACAGGGCCCAGACCAAGTTGAGCAGCCAAACCTCCTATTTTGACACGAATTACATATTTATACAGCAACAACAACAACAAATGATAAAAATGTCAACAACAACAAATGTTGAGTATGGGGGTTGTGTATGCAGACGGGCTCCTACTTTGTGAAGGCAGCGAGGTTGTCTTTAATGGATCTTTGACTCAAGTAATTCATATAAAAAACAAGTATTAGTGAATAAAAAAAACCATGCTAAAAATAAAAGGAGAAGAATAAAATAGTAACAATAAATAATATGGTAACAGACCAAAGGAAATAACAATAATATATATCTACTATGCATCACAAATTGACAATTTTATTAAAACTCTAAATACGATATATGTGTCTACAAAAGAAGCCGATAAGTGTAGACAAATTGGACGGCAGCTTGTAACACGAGTAAATTACACCCTTTTATTGGTGTTACTTTCTATCAGTTCAAGACCCAATAACTTGCTAAAAAAAATAAGTTACTAAAAGACAGTGTATCTACAACAATGACATACTCAATATAATTTCACGTGGGATATGGAAAGGGTAGAGTGTACGAAGACCTTACATACCTTAGAGCTAGAGAGGCAATTTCCGATAGATCCTCGGCTCAAGGAAAAAATAGTCCAAATCAGTCCATTAAAGGAAGTAATAGAAGTACAAGAAAGAAAAAAAAAACATATCTAAACAAGCTAAACTTGATGTTCCAGTAACAAGCATAAGAAAGTACATCCACAAACAATTAAAGCAATTAGGCGTTGAAATTACTTCCTTATTACCTAAACTACTGCTACAATTTTTAATTGTAAATCATCTACAGGTAAGAGTTATTCCATTGTTAGTATATCCTCTAGTTGAAGCAAACAATAAACCTTGAATCAAGCATACAAACAAATGACAATTACCATAACTCATGACTAATCAATGGAACTAGATAGCACAAAATTCTGTAATCACCAAGCTATAGTGAGTTCCCAAGAGTGTTTATGAGCTCAGTCCAGGTGCATAAGTATTATTCACACAGCCTAATCTACCATTCTAACTCCTTTTTCTAATAACTAAAAAATTCGCTTGGCTGCTCTACCCGTATCCACTTAAATACCAGATTTGGTATAACGAGGATTCAATCTTGTGGTGTACGCCTACCACACATCCCACGTCATACTTATCTTTACCAAAGCAACAAAAATTTAATGTTATATATAAACAATTCACGGAAATACCCAGGATATACCAAATTTGAAAAGATGATGACAATAGAATATACATGATGAATATTAGAAAGCAGGAAAGTGCGTTTGCAAATTAAACCAAGAGACCTAGGCTGCAAAGCGGATTACATAACATTCAGCCAGTAAAGGAAGCAAAAAACTGATATGTTCAATTGTTCATAACAATTTTCAAAATGGAAAGTGTCTAAATCTTTTTTTCCCCAACCATACCCTCTCTGAGAAACAATAAAGAATACCTGCCCAGTTATCTTAGCATTTATTTGCAGCAAAACATTCAATAAATAGCCCAAGACTCTGTCAGGACAAGATCAAGTATATCTTGATAAGCAAAGAGCAGACTACTTGATCGCCCAATGGAGTTACCCTAGTTTAATTTTAAGAGAAAGCAGCATCATATTACAGGGTTGTGCTGCACCTCATGGAGTCTCCACAGCAGAGGTCAATCCAGCAATTAAGATGATCAGGTATTGCAGGTTCTGCTAAAAACTACGTAAACAGCAAAAAAACATCACATATAAAATTCTAGAAAATATTTTCTAGTGACAACCCATAACCGTAAGGAGTCCCGGCAATAAAATAGGCATCAGGGGAGAAGATTATGAGTTATGACATCCATTGAAGCTGAAGAATATAATGTGAAACAAAAAACTCAAGGTTTGTTGCATGAAAAAACATAAAGAACCCTCTAAGTTTTTCTCTGGCCCATCTAAGGAATTAAACCGTGTGTCCAGGGCTCTTCATAATTGCACCTATAGGATTAAAAGGTCCAAGTTAATAACCAGTAAGCATGCTGAGAAATAGAATTTACCTTCCTCTGTACAGAAAATGTCAAGCCAAAAAGTATTAAAGTTTTCCCATTAGTCTGCATGGAAGAAAGTCTCCATCAGAGCAACGAGACAGGCAATGTAAATAATTTCCTTCACACAAGCCATAAAGCATCATGAAAGTAACATAGCAACTTCCTGAAATGAACAAACAAGAGAAAAAGATGAGAACGAAAAGCACTTGTTAATTAAACAACAATACGCAATCAAATAACCATAGCAATTATTTGATCACAAAGCACCTGGCTTTCAGGATGGAAACAGAAAAGTCCTCCCATAGATGTGGTATTATAAAGATATGCTTCTACTTTGTTTTACTTCGCAAGATCAATGCAGAGGCTATTAAAAATGAACAAACCTTAGCCAGAGAAAGTAGGGAATAAAAAAGTATTTAAGAAACAATAATGCTCAGGTCCTGGGAATATATCATTCTGTTTTTCCTCCAATAGAAACCAAAGGAAGACGGAGCAAAAAGTTTACTTTTGACAATAGAAACTGAAACGGCAAAAAAGGAGAAAGAAAAAACAGGAGATTCATTCACTAAATGGCAATCATGTCAATTGAGAAGAATCAATAAATAATCAATGTCTAAATGTTACTCCATGTTACAGAAATTACAAATTACAGTGGCAGAAGAACTAATCATGAATTACAAGTTTCTGGGACTTCAACCCATAAGGGAACTACAATTAGCACTGAATTGCCATGTTGCTGCTCAACTTTCAGATCTGCTATGCAATTGGTGCCAATGGAGTAATTCCGAAGTAGCTTGCGTGTGATAATTTCCTTTCGTACCTAACATTTGATATCAATAATATTTATTCTGTTTGTTGTCCCTTTTAAGCTGAACCTTCAACTTCTTACTACCTAATTGGCAACCATTCATCATACTGATTGCAGTTTGTGCAGAGGCTGGAGAGTCATAACTTACAAATCCTGCAGAAAGAAGTTCAGTCAATAAGCAATACTAACTTTGATTGACAGTAACTTCGCATTTACAGATCCCTACCAAAACATTTGCTAACACCAGTCGCTTTGTCGACGAAAACCTTGGCACTCAAGACCCTACCAAAAGGCTGAAATGCATTTGCAAGCTCTTGATCACCAAATTCTTGAGGAATATGGTAAATAAATAGATTAGCACCAGGTGGACCTGTAAACAACAAAATTGTTTTTTGATAAGTACAATTTCATTTCTACATGTTCAACTACCACTGCCAAGTATAATAATTCAAGTGACATCTCCACCACTCAATTGCATAAAGCGTTACCAATGAAAAATATTACAAACTTGTGCAATGTTTAATTTGAGTTCCTGTCTATAATCTCCATATGCTGCTCCTCTCATAAGGTTGGTTAATTTTGAAATTTGTCAATGAAAGTTCAAATCAACATGCTGTAAGACTACTTGCCGTAAAACTTACCATATAGCTTCTTCGATACTTGCTGTCACAGACCACATGTATTAGATATCATTGGTCAGAGGTCACATGCATTTATGGAATCCTTTATAAATTAAGTAAAACCAAAGATAATAGATTCTACTATCTTCTTCTACTTCTATTTTCTATTACGCTCTTTTCCTTGCAATACAAGTACTAAACACCAACCAGCACTCAGCTAATCATCAATGATGAGGAACAATTTCCAGGAAATAATTAACCAAAATAAAGACGAGCAGCCTCATTCAGCAGAATGCCCTAACAGCCCCTAGGTTAGGGGACTGAGAGAAGTTCTAGAGCTAAAAGGTCACAAAGTAAAGCTTCAACAACCTTCAACCTGACCCCCTGTACTTGAACTGACACTTGAAGATGCTGCAGAATGACTGTTTGTCGTACTAGGGGGCATTGAACCGGGAGAACCACTTGGTGGTCTGGTATTCATAACGCCTCCAGGATATGGCATCGGATACTGAACCCCTGGAACAGCAGGGTAAGCGGATCCAACATAACTTCCAGGTGACATGGCATAATTTCTTGGGCTAATTCCAGGTGAAAGATCAGGTGCACCTCCACGTAGAGCATTTGCTTGGTTTATTGGTGGGACTATATTCTGAAACCCAGGCTGATTCTGCATTGATGGTAGGCGATACTGCATGAGCCCATATGCCCCAGGAGTCTGCAAAGTGAGCATATTAACTTTGCACTGACCTTTAACTTAATTAATGAAACCAGAACAGAAAAGAAAGGAAATAAATTATGGAATTAAGGTAAAGGATCGTCTCAATTCACATTGAGAATTGTAATAAATGCTGGAACTGAGGAGAGAAGCATGCCAAATCCAAATCGAACTTTTGTAATGAGATAATGACATTTTATTAAAGCTAGTACCAAGAAGGTACTGCAAAAGTACAAAAGGAGTATTCAGAGCAAAATACAAAGCAATAAGTTTGATAACCAAATTAACTAGTGAATGCAAGTCAACCAACCTGATAACCATAGCCATTGTATGGTGGCATGTAACCCATTGGTAGGGCTCCAAACAAAGAGGGATGCTGTCTAGAGTCGGAAGCATTAGAAGCTTGAGATAGAGCTTTCTGCGCCCTCCGGGCTTGCCTTTCCTTTTCAGTATCTGCCCATTTGACTACCAAAGGGACAGTGGCACCCTGGGCAAAATATGTTTGACTAATTTGATAACAATATTTCCAGGAAATGGAAGTCATGAATAAGTGAAACTTTGAAAGCCTCATAATGAGAAATAGCATCTACTTATATAGTTTTGGCACCCCTTTACCAGAAAAACTAAATTATCATAGTAAGGTTATTGGCAAATTGCAACAAAAATGATGATGGAACCAGGTCATCACTCGCTCTCAACTCCAATAAACTTCTAGTGAAGTATTCAAATTTCAGGAACAGTCCAGACAAGAGTGTACGTGTAAATCAGATGGTATAGCAGTAACAAGCCATACTCTGGTAACATACAACAACAACGACACGCCTTAATCCAAGCAAGTTGGGTCGATTACTCAGCATCATAATGATGCATAGAATTATTAAATGGTGGAACACTACGATCCATTTTAAAATTACACATAAATATCGAAATTAAATTTTCCACCAAAATGTTTTAAGAGTATTAACTACAGATGAGAACACCGCCTCTTGACAAACTGCTGAGAATTACAAATCCCCCTAAATGAATGAGCTCTCTGAAGGAATAAAGCCTGAATCTCATAACATGGTGTTTAAGTTTTCTTTTCCAGTAAATAACTCTTTTAACAAGAAAAATGATTTGATAGTATTCCCCAAGTATGAGATAAAATTTAATAGACAGTTGCAATCAAGCATCTCATTAGTTCAGTCAAGAGCCTCAAGGCATAACAACTCCAAGCACGAATGCCATGTTGAAATGACCTAGAAAAAAAAATCACCGGATAATGTCTTTGAATTCCTCTGAACAGCAAATGTCAGCAAATAGGCCATTGTGTTGGCCCTGCAACAACAGGGCAATAAATAAGCCATTCACATAACAGACCACATGCTGACTGACAAATGACCCCAATCTAAAGCCAACACATTTGGTGCTTTCATGATGACAGATGCTATTCCTGCAAGGAGCACTTACACAAACACTGCAAAGACAGTAGGACAAATGTATTGAAATAGGTTATCCCGATCCTGAATGTTTAACAAATTCGACAGCACCAGAGGAAGGACTATCACCATAACAACTGCTTAAAGAATACTCACACTAAATCATTGCACCTTATAAAATCCTATTCATTTTATGCACAAATGTTAGACATATGGCTACTATGCATACTGAAAAATCAATTTCAAGGGCCTCATATCAGCAGTCAAAATACTTGCAAATGGAAACAAACCTCCATCTTATGCTTTCCATTGAGGGCCTCTATTGCTGCAACTGCTTGTTCTTTTTTCTCATACTTCAGAAAAGCACATCCTTCAAGAAAAAAGATAATGTAGGAGATGAATTAATTTCTCCCACACAAAACCATTGAACTTAAGAGAGATAATACCAGGTATACCTTTACTGGTTTGCTGAGAACCTCTGAGAATCTGCAAATCTTTAATGACTCCATATTGAGAGAACATGGCAGATACTTCAGGGTCAGAAACATTCTTCGGAAGCATACCAACAAAAAGCTTGTGCTCTGTATTCAGGTTAAGGAAAAGAACAAAGAAAAGAAAAAGAAAACAAGAGAGAAAAAGTTATTTATTCTATTTAGTATCACAAAAAAAAAGAATAATGATGACAATGGTAAGTGTAGAACTTTTAATTAAACGAAGAAGGAAAATATGAAAAGGTCGGAATAAATATGATAAATGATAACAAGAGAATTTAAATTATAGTACACCTAGTCTTTCCAACTCGCCATCAGCATACTTCACTTGCAACGGACTAGAAGCCTGAATTGGAAACAGAAACCAGCATGACTTATTAACAGAAAGACAAGCAAACATGTGATGCGGATATAAAAGAACTGCAGACACATGTAACCTTAACAAGCTTAATGGGTACAGATATCTACTCCCAGCCCAAACCAAGTGAAATGCTTTTCTTTGATCAGCATTGAAACAGTGAAACTTAATCACTTCACTACATATGCAAGAGTTGTACTTGATGCATGCAGTTTAATAGTCAGGTTAGTGTAGGAAACCATAAGGACCGAGCGGGCATAAGAAGAAATCTGGTTCTTGACCAATCTATGATGTCAAACACCTCTACTATCTCTACTTTTCTTGGATTCTTTTGATCAGTAACTCCATGGTAGAGCCCTGTGATCACTGCTACTACAATCTTCTTATAGAGTTTGGGATAATTTCCCTGCTAGTTCATTCAACCAACCATGAAATTTAGTAAGAAATAGATTACTCTAGAGAAGACTTCCAGTACTCATTCTTATTTATTTTTTTGGAAATCTTCTTCTTCACTGAGAAGAAGATTAAAAAGAAACAGAGAACTGATGAAAAACATAAGACCCATATTAGATTCAACATATCCAGCCTTTTATCTTTCCTTTTACTTGAACAGGGGCCGCACCTTCCACCCAACACCTTAGCTGGTCGCAGGGTAAGTGATGTCCAAATACTTCATCCTTTTCTCTGTTCAAATTTCTCCATATAATTCTTATTTCTCTCCTGATATGATTTGCTAATAGTTCTTACAGCTGCCACTGTACTCTCAGTAAGTCACCAGCTTGATTCTAGGGAGCTCTATTTATAACTAAGACTGCAAAGAAGCTTTCCCTCGTATTGATTTTGTTGTACAAGCATACTGAGTAAGTTACTTTAGTCAGATAAGACTGATCACTCATCTTCTTTTCTAGTTTCCACTATTTGGAAATATCAAATGAAATGGAATGAAGCTTGAACCCGGAATCAAGTCTTTGATAATGCCCACTCCCAACTGGGATTCTGGGAAAGCCTTTAGCCTCATAAAAGCAATCTACTTTCCTACTAGAGTTCAGGAGTTCGCATTCATTAACTATAGTTAAAGCAATTTGCACCAGTTTCCAAAAAGATCCTTTCCTCATAGAACGTCCTATCAAGTCACAATTTCTCAATGGAGTATTTTATTTCCATGATGTTATGTCCAATCACTTGTCATTATAGTGCCATTACAAAACAGATGGTCCTACATTCTACATGCTGAAAGTTGAAACACAGAAAATTCCATAAGATTCCACTGAAATATAGAGTCAATCAATTTGAATTTCACAGCCTTTATCAACCTCAAACTGTCAAATCAACAATTACAGGTCAAATATAATAAACTTCATGTCTCCGTATATATATCTATACAAAAGACTTGAACAAGCACAAAAGAATTACAGAACAGCACAGAGATTCCATGGCATCACATTTAACAAAAATCTTCTTTTATTACTTAAGGAAGGTCGTTAATTATCAAGTTTAGTTCATTACATGAACAATGCAAAGATTCCACAGCATACAAGTAACACAAATCTTCTTCAATTAAGTAAGTTAAAACGTAATGTATGTACTGAATGATTAGGAAATGTCAGAAAACAGACCCCTGGAAGCGTCTTCTTGTTGTGGCATGCATTAACAGCCTTATCCGCTTCTTCTCTAGATGGACAGATCACAAAACAACAACCTGAAAACAGGAAAATTAGGGTTTGAGGAATGCAAACACGCATCTATAGAGTACAAATCTCAAAGTAACAGTGAGAAAAACACTCTGCTACAATTGCACATTGGCGATCCAGAATTGGGTGGGCGGAGAAGTAGAAGTAGAGACATAAATTTGAGAACCTCGAGAAGCACGCGTAGTCTTGTCTTTGATGATGTTGACTTCGTCAATGATAGCAAACTCTTGAAACATTTCGACAAGTTGTGCTTCCGTCATGTGCTTCGGTACTTGACCTACGAACAACTTCACGCTCTCTTCGCTCTGCTGCTGCCTCTGCCGCTCCTCCGCCATTACTGCAACAACACTGTCTCTCTCTCAAACACACACTCACACACTCTCTCTCTCTAAAAGTCTTCGACAACTGTGTGATCTCTCTCTGTGAATCTCTTCAATTTTCTGTCTATTTTCTTCTTCTTCTGCGCCGGGTCTTCGCTGATTTCGGCAAATTAGGGGATTTTTAGATGGCAAAATTGGATCTTCACCATTTTTAAATTTATATCCTCGACTTCTTCAATACCCTTGGTTTATCTACTTTATTACGATATTACCACTGAGATTCTTCAATATCAGAGAAATTTGGAGATGGCAAAATGGGATCTTCAATCATTTTTTTAAATTAATATTGTTGAGGTTCTTAGTACCCTTGGTTTAACTAATTTATTACGAGAATGCCAGTATTATATTTTGCTGCTACTTGGCATGGCTCATTTGACAGATCAGACACGTCGGCGATGATTGTTTGTCATAAATTCGACAAGAAAACAGTAATTAAGCAATTGTAATGTAATGAAGATCTGAAACAGCTTGCACTCGCATTTACGTTATTACCCTTTGTTTTGAAAGATGTTTGTTGTCTAGTCCATGTGTTATCTTTTCTTTTTCCTTTTCTAGAAATGGATAATTACATTATATAGGCGTACTTAAACTATGAGTCGGAGCCAAAAGGTTAAAAAAAAAATCCAAAAATTTCAAAAGGACAAAGCAAATTGAGATATAAAGTAAAAAGGCAAAAGTGTGCCCCTTTACACGCCTTGTAAGGAACGATCACGGCGCTGTTAACGTTGAACAAAAGAAAGGCGTGAGAGGCAAAACGCCTTGCAAGGCATGCCAACACACACGCATTCCTTCCTTGCCTCCTATTTAGCTGATTTGGAACTTCATACTTTACTATTTTCATATTCACATGTAATTATTACTACTATTATGCCCTTAGCCTGCAACTCTTCCATTTTTCACTTTTACCATTGCTAAATATACTACTTCTTCCGTCTTCATTTTATGTGGCACACTTTCTTTTTTATTCGTCCTAAAAAGAATATCACTTTTCTATATTTAGAAAAAAATTAACTTTGAAATTTCCTTTTACCCTTAATGAAATAATTTACAACCACACAAATACTCAATGATTATTTTGGACCACAAATTTCAAAAGTCTTCATTTTTTTTGTTAAGAGTATAGTCATAAAAGGAAACTTCGACTCTACATTTATTCTACCCAAACAATGATCTTATTTACCGAAAATACAGAGGAGGGTCGTCTTTGTTTTTATCATCACTAATTGATTTAGCTTATTTTGTTTCTTCAAAAAAGTAACAGAATAGCTAAATAATTACTTTAAAAAGTGAAAACAAGTTTTTGGTTATTTTTCAAATACAACTTTAAGTTATTTTCATAGCCAAACACTTATTTTCATATAAAGTGAAAAAAAAAAAGTAAAAAAAATTCATGGCCAGACAAGTCGTTAGTTTTTTCGAAATAAAATTTACATATTTGAAAATTATGAAAAAATAGTACAGTGTAAGTTATAATTTAAGATATTTAACAGACAGATAGAAAAAATTTAATGAAAAAATTAATTCGGTTTACTCTCACAATCTGGACATCATCAAATAAATTGGGACAACAAAACAAAATGTAACATCTTTTAATTTGTTGAGTATGATTCTAATTCTTTGTAGAATACTATGTTAGTAGAATTTTTGAGACAAAGATGAGTACACTAATTATCAGTGCCTATACTCTTAAGAAAAAAAAGAAGATTTTTGAAACTTGTGGTCCAAAATAATCATTGAATATTTGTGTGGTTGTAAATTATTTCATTAAGGGTAAAAGAAAATTTCAAAGTTAAATTTTTTCTAAATATAATAAGGTGACATTCTTTTTGAGACGGACTAAAAATGAAAGTGTGCCACATAAAATGGAGACGGAAGGAGTAGTATATTTAGCAATGGCAAAAGTAAAAAATGGAAGAGTTGCAGGCTAAGGGCATAATAGTAGTAGTAATTACATGTGAACATGAAAATAGTAAAGTATGAAGTTCCGAATCAGCTAAATAGCAGGCAAGGAAGGAAGGCGTGTGTGTTGGCACGCCTTGCAAGGCGTTTTGCTTTCCATGCCTTCCTTTTGTTCAACGTTAACGTCGTCGTGACCGTTCCTCACAAGGTGTGTAAAGGGGCACACTTTTGCCCCTTTGATTTATATCTCAATTTGCCTTGCCCTTTTGGAATTTTTGGGGGGAAAAATTGTTCTTTTGACTTCGGACTCCTTTAACTATTTTGCGTTACTATGTAGGCGTTTGACCTTACACAAAATAATAATTTCAATTTCAAATCTCATACGTCAAAAGGCGAGATTTCAAATTGTGATTTTATTTTTTACAAAAAAATATAAAACTTGACCCATAAATTATATTTTGCAAAAAAATGAGAAAAACACGACTTATTTGAATAACTCGATGACCTATCAATTGTACAAGTAGGATGAAAAAATTCAACATTTTAAATTTTGTAAAAAAGAACATATGTTGACGTGAAGTTGTATGTACCATGTGAAAGAATTATATTAAAAATATTTAGTTACTATTATTGTTAACTAGTAGATTTTTATAAAATTATATGTATTTAAAAGTTAGTAATAACATATAATCACAAAAATTTATTTATAAAAAGAACATAAAGATATGTGATTTATTAATGTGGCCGCCTTAGGATATATTGATACCTTGTTATGAGCTATGATTTTGCTTATTTAGTAATATTGTATAAGGGTTGCAAAAGTTTTGATAGTTTTCACAAACTGTGGAGTTTTTATGTTTATAAGAAAAAGAGAAAATGCATCAAGACCCCCCTAAAGTTGGTCGACATTTGGAAGTAGACATCTAAAGTTTGCGGGGGGGCTACTACCCCACGAAATTATTTCCAACCAAACTAAATACACACTTTTTACACCAGCTTTGTTCTCAGTATTTGTTCGTGTATCTCACTTCAAATTAAATAATATAATATTATTTTTTCTTACTCTTTTAATATAGGGTCGGGTAAAACCCGGACCCGCCCATATTTTAACCTATTTCACTCTCCCCTCTCTTTACTTTCTCTGGCGAAGTTCACCGATACAGAAATTCTTCTCTCCCCTCTCATTTCTTTCTACGACGAAGTTCACCGATAAAGAAATCTCCTCTCCCCTCTCTTTTCTTTTTCCTACGAATTTCACTGTAACAACGTACAAAGGAGCCAATATAATGGAATCAATATTCAGTTCACCTCATATTATCAAAGAACAAAAATGGAGATGGCTCTTAGCAAAGTCAAGCACATTGTTTCCTCTAATCCCGTTGTCGTCTTCAGATCCAAAATTTTCAATTATCTTATCTAAATATATACTACTACCTATTTTTCTCGATTTTCCATTTTTAATTCACTTCTGTTTTATAGTAGTAAAGGAGGATTTTCTTTACTTGGAGTTTATGTTTATTGGGGAATCTGAATCGATTTCGTGTAATTTTGATCAATTTTTATCTATTTTAAAGATTGGGGATGTTAAAGTTTTCTATTTTGTTTAGCTTTGATAATGTAATTCAAGATGCCATGGAGTTTTTCAATCCTAAACTTAAAAACTGTTTGCTTCTTCTGAAAATGGAGTCTTTCTTTCTTCTTGTTTGGAGAAGATGAGTTGGTAATGTCACGTGGCAGTTTTATACTGGTTTGGAGGTGTATTTTAACTCATTCACGCGCCATTTGTCTGTGGCATTACACTTGCTCTGGAAATGGGTCAAAGTGGCGTATTTATTGTGCTTGAAATAGTTTCGTGGGGTAATACCCCCCCCTGCAAACTTTAGGTGTCTACTTCCAAATGTCGACCAACTTTAGGGGGGTCTTGATGCATTTTCTCTAAGAAAAAATATAACTTAAGAAATTCAAATTGTATGTCCAAACAAAATTTTAATTTTAAATCAACATGATTTCAAATCATGTCCAAACGGGTTCAATATTTACCGTAAAACCTCATTAGGGTGTACTATTTTGATTACCCAATTTAACTAATACTCGCTTTGTATTTATTTTTTTGTACAAATACTACGTCTTTAAATAACTTTCAGGAAAAAATACAGCATGTGAAAAATAAGGACTGAAAGGTTAAATGTGAGGTTGCTTGTCATTAGGACTTATACAAGGTTATAATATATGCGTTGATAAAGATAATATAGAATGACCTCAAAATACAATCTTCCTACAACTATATACATAAGGATAAAATTAACACCCTCCCTTAATATGAATGAAAAGGGTGAACATGAAGATAGATGGTTAACTCGCGAAAAGGTGAAAGGCCAACACTTTGGTGAACATATCAACAAGTTGCTTAGATGTATGAACATGAAAAATCACTTAAGTCACCATGACTGATTTTTTTCACGAATAAAATGATAATTCAAAGTAATATATATGAAACGAGAGTGAAAAGCTCGATGGTGAGCTAGACTTCAATATTCTCACACTTGATAGATATCAAAGAAATAAAATAATATCAAGATCACGAAAAATACATTAAAGCCAAATAGCTTCAAAAATGGCAACACAAGATCTCAATACGCTATTTCGATAGTTAATCGTGCAATAATGAATTGTTTCTTAGCAGATTAAGAGATAAAATTGGAGTCAAGAAAAATATAAAAATTGATTATGGATCATTTAGTGGATGAACAACCAATCAGAGAAAATAATAAGACATAAGGAAAAACTTTTATACAACTGAAGCGCTAATAAATTATGCCAAGTATCAAAAAATGTGATTTACTGTATAAAGATGCAATTATTGCGGTTGGTGAAGAAATCAAGTAAATTTGGGTGTTGAATTATTGAAGTATGAAGAACAAAATAAATTCAGAAATACATGATCGAAATTTGAGATAATTTTACATGTAAATCATACGCAAATTTTTAATTTAAGTCGTGTATATCTGAATTATTTTCAAAATCGCTAAATTTGTAAAAATAACTACAAAGCGGGAATAAGTTAATAATGATTCTAAAAGTGATATTTGTGCACTTCAAATGTAAAAAAAATATTCAAGGGACACCCTATTTTATTTCTTTCATTTAATCTGTATCGATTTTTTAAGAAAAATATATTTAACTGATACCTAGTATTAAATGATTTCAGATGAAATTATATGCTTCTTCTCGCTTTTTCTTTTTTCCATTGCTTCTATTTTTCTTTTTAGTTATTGTACGATAGTTTTTTTTTTTAATTTACTTTGAAATATAATTATTGAAGAACTTTTAAATATAAAAAGTGAGCTTAAATTAAATGGATCTTGAAAATAATGTCAAATCACTATTATTGTAAAATGAGTTTGTTAGATTTATTGCTGTTGATAAATTGATGATGGTGATTTGTTGGATTTGGATGTTGAATCGTGTGTTGGATTGTTGAAATTTGAAGAATAATTTTTTTTGGAAAAAATTCCAACACACATGATTAAAATTTTAGCCAATTTTGACATGCAATGCAGAGCATATATAAAAAATTAAGACACACAATTAAAATTGTAGCGAATTTTACATGCATGACTGACTGAAGTACATGTATACACCAAACACCCGTGATTAAAATTCTAGACAATTTTTACATGCACTCCAGTAAAAAAATGACTGAAGTTATCCTTGACAAGTCAAGTAAAACTTTAATAAAAAAATATCCAAAATTTGACTTTGTCAAATTCACAATTTCAATCAAAAAAAATCTGGAGTTGGTCTTGACAAACAATATTAAATTTTAAACAAAAATATCTAATATTTGATCTTTACAAAATCTCACTTTAAACATAAATCTCTGAAACTAGAAATCTCTTCTTTTCTTTTGTTGATATAATCCGATGAATAATTCGCCAGCAGAAACAAAGAAAATAGACTGTTGATACTTATTTGATTCTAAACACCTGGTCTGGGGGTTCAATCATACATGCCTGAAGTTATTTTGATAGCACCAAACTTGGAAAAAGAATTTTTTTAAGAAAAAAAAAAGACACAAGTTAAATAACTACTCCAAAAATGAGTATTTGTGCACCTAACCTCCTTAAAATGACAAATAACTAAGAGAAAAAATTATCCTAGATAATAGTTTAAGACTCTTTATTACACTATATACATAACCTTTTTTAAAATTATTAAAATATCAATTTAATTATAAGTCATACCAAAATCTAAAAATTAGTTATTATTTTTTTATTATATTTAATTATAATTTTTTTAATGCTATTTAATTAAGGAACAAATAAAAATGAGACTCACTAAATATCTCATTGTAATTAAGGAAGATAATTACAAAATAAAATATTTCTTCTCTCTCTTAGTCTTATTTCTATATTTATCTGAATTTTATTTTCTAATTGATTTAGTAGGCTTAAATTTAGGGATTTACAATTATCATTATTCAACTAAATTAATCTTTTTTCTCTGCAATTCATAAATATTTTTCTTCTCTCTTCTAAAATTCATTATATGTTATAATAAATTACATCAAAATGAATAATTTCAAATATATAATGTGATTTTTGTGTGGTATTATCTAAGACACTCTATGCTAATATCCATTGATTAATTTAATGACTATAGTATACATACATTGAAAATAGTTTGTATACCAATTACATACATAAAATGTAATTCATTTTCATAATGTCTCGATATATATATATATATATATATATATATATATATATTTGGTATAAAACTGATATGTACATGAATCATTATACCACCAGATTGCATATTTATTGCATACACAAATAATTTTTCATATTCTCAATTCTCAACGTATGAAATTGCTATACAATTTGATATCTATGGCGTGATAATTTAATAATTTTCAAATCTAATTAATTATAAAAGTTGATATCAACTAAAGTGATAATAGAAATGAGTAAAATAAGGAAATTATGATATAGGAGATGTAGGAGAGAAAAGATATGCCCATTTTAAGATATAAGAGATATTTTTGGATTGATTAATATCCCTCAATCATTTTTTTTAGGGATTTTATTGCACCTGATTATGTTTGTTTTTTTTTTTTTTTTTTTTTTTGTATTAAAAATTAGAATCTATTGGTATAAGTTATAATATTATATCTAATATAGTATATATGAAATTTTTTCCGTCAGACCATCAAAATATTCAGGTGAGATGGTAAATTCTCTATCTAAATTAGAAGTTTTGGGGCTTGTGAATAAAATTGATTTTGATAGTGAATATTTATATTTTTAAAGTGAAACTTTTTGATACAAATTCGGCTAGCAATTGAATATTTGATGAATAAAATACATTTTTATCGGTAGATATTCGAGTCAATAGACTAAAAATGAGATATACATAGTATAGTATAAAATATTTACTATTTTATTTTACAATAAATAAACTTAAACAATCTTTTATTTTTACTTTTAATCTTAGCTTTCTTAAAAGACTTTAAAAGTTAATCAAAAAAATAAGAATAAATATAATATTTTGTTGGTTTATCCGAAAATGTTATTTTACATAGAATGTGATATAACAAGAATACCACTATTCATGTATAAATATTTCTGAAATTGCTTATAACAAAAACAAAATTTTAAATAGACGCCAAATAAAATAATTTTCACCTTCTATATGTATATGTGATTGAGACATTATTGTACGAGATTGGTTGGTGGACAAAAGAAAGTATTAAGCTCGTAATGAAGGTACAAATAAATTTGGTGATGATCAACAGTAATTGTAAAATCAATATTCTATAATTCGAGAAAATGATCTCTTATGAATTAACGAAAAAATTTATTTTTTGGATCTCTTATAAGTATGTAAAAATAAAGATATCTTGTAAAAATGATATAAGACTAAAAACAAGTTTGTAAAGGATTACAAAATTGAAATTCCCATACTTGGAAGTCAAATTAATGTCCAATGTGATTTGTAATAGACCTTTTTAGCCTATTTTGCCAAATATCTGAGAAATATTTTAGAAAGTTGAGGTGTTTGACCAAACTTTAAAGAATAAATACGTGTTTTTGAGACGTAGTAAAAACTATTTTTCAGATGCTGAAAAGATAACTTTTCTCAGGAAGCACTTTTGACGTAGTGATCAAACACAAAGTATTGATATAATATTGACAAAAGTGTTTTTCAAATTGATTGGCTGAATACAAATTATTACTCTCCAAAAATACTTTTTCTAAAAACACTTTCATCAAAAAATAAAAAATAAAAAATAAACTGATATTAGATGTTTTGGCCAACAGATTCCAACACCTTTTGTCATTAGCGAACTAACCCAATTGTTAAATCAATCAACTACATTCATAAAAATCAGTTATATGAATTCTGTATTTTAATTTCTCCCTATCGATACCTAATTTGTTCTAGATATTTAAATAACTCATACTATTTCTACGTAGAGCGTTAACCTATCGCAATCCTCCTTGAGTGAATTATAAAGCAATTAAACTTGGCAAAACTCAAATTCGACATTGCTAAAAATAACTTCCTGCTTAGATGAGCTTATAACTTATAAGCCAAAAGCCATAAATTAGGATGTCTAATTTATGATTTTTGACTTGTTTTTGTTATTTTGGCTTAAAAACAAGAGCTTAGAACACTTTTTTGTTTTTACCCAAACACTACAAAATTGCTTAAAAACTGTTTTGACTTAAAAACACTTAAAATAAGTCAATCCAAACAGATTCTAAATTGACAAGTTGGACAAATTGGCCAAGAACAAAGACTGGAATTGTGGATAAGGGCATATATCCTGTCACCACTTCATCCTGGCCCCTCCAATTATAATTTTCCCAAGCTGGCAACCTCCAAATTCTAATAATGTTCCCAGTCTATTCCATCAATCCCACAAGACTTTGCTTACATATTCCTCAACAACTCTTTTTAATCATGTAAACCAGAAGAATATACATGATCTTTTATTCAAAACAAACAAGTTATAATGCAATCTTTGCTCCTTTTTATCTTTTAGCCTTCTCTAAAATAAAATAAAATGATATAGTAGACAACAACTTAAGAAACATCACCATCATCAATCCACTGATCCATGTTGTGTCACCATGAGCCTGTTTGGATTGGCTTTTGAAAGCCATAAGTTATTTTTATCATTTTAACTTAAAACCAAATGCTTATAAGCACTTTTTCAATTTGTCCAAATACTACAAAAGTACTTAAAAACACTTAAAATAAGTCGATCCAAACAGGCTCAAATAGAGACAAGAATAAATTCATTGATAAATTTATTACTAAAACTTGTAAGTAGATATTTTACAAATGACTCCGGACCCTGAGGTAAAATTGAGAGGTGGAAGGGAAAACTTTTCACTCCTTCCACTTCAAAAGAATGGATGGTATATCAGTCACAAGTGTTTAGGAACCTACAGCCTATAGCAATTAGCAAAATCAAATAAAATGGAGGTTGTACATATTCAACATCTTTCTTTGTTCATTTTTTGGATCTGATTTTGGAGGAGAGGAGGTGTTCAGTATCTCAAATGGTCGCCGATGAAGTGAAATGACCTAAGATCAAATGGCCTTTAGTCCAGCCAGCCCACGAAGCTTCTCGCAGAGTACAAAAGTAATCATGGTTTGTGGAGCCAATCTTGCAAATATTGCAAGGCCTCTGACAAGTTTCCAAATTTAAGAAACAAATAATTATTCAATTAACGAGTAACGTTGTAAAGACTAAAGACATACTGTCACCTATGACAAGACAGCACGAAATAAATTGATAAAGCAGAGTCGGCCATGTTTAGACTTACCCTTTGTAAAGACCAGAAGGACCTTCAGTGCGAAGTACCTGGAATCATAAGGTTTCATGAAACATTAGTTTAAGATCATCTGAGCACTGTAGGAGTACAATCACAAGCATAGCAAAACTTTACCAAATGTTTTTCCTAACCCCCGCTGTTGTTGTTCCTTGTCTATTATGTACTACTTTCCTAATAAGTTATCGTGTTTTCTTCACTGACATATGTCCTTTTTTAATAATTACTTTGATTGTTGCACTTGAGCCAAGGGTCTTTCGGAAACAGCCACTCTAACTCCTCGAGGTAGGGGTGAGGTCTGCATACATCCTAACCTCCCCAGACCTCACTTGTGGGATTACACTGGGTATGTTGTTGTCTGTTGTTGTTTTTCCTAACCCCTACTGCTCTAATATCCCCCATCCTGTGTCCCCCGAACAACTAATGATGGCTTTGCAGTAGCTCATTCCCGGATGAAATACCTTATCATTCAGTTATTCCCCTCTCTATTAAGTTTTTGTTAGTTTTTTGACAAAAAGATGGATGAAAGACGAAAATAATTTTTACCCTGAATGCAAAACTATACACCTAGTGAAGAAGGCTTGACTATGTTAACAAGTACGCTTTGTTGAAGTAAAAAACAATGGAATAACTTGCTGAACACAATTGTAGATAAATAACCATAGAAAAGGGTGGAGTAAGACGTCGCAAAGTAACAACCTGATATGCACAGTGCAATCCATTTCTATACATTCCGGCACAACTTGATTCTCTCTGCAACATAAGACGGGTTTTAACCATGTCCATTGGTGCTGTCATAAGCGTGCTTACTGTCCCTGCAATGGTACTTGACCTTCACAATATGCAAAAGAAGAGTTAGCGTATATTGGACTGCAAATGACGAAAAGTAAGAAGTATTCATCCTCTTAAAAATCAAGGATGAAAACATTCTCATAGCACCAGCTCAGACAGGTGGAATAGGACATTGATCTCCACAAACTAAAGACTATTACTTTCTGGGAAACAAAAGGGCTATCGAAACATAGTCAGCTTTTAGTTTCAGTGCATTCCAACAACACTCCAAAGCTAGGGAAAGAGTAGCAGTGTTGTTCATAGTGTAATAACCTAAGGATGCATTCCAACCGCCTAAATGAAAGATGTGGAAAATAGAGATAAACTAAATGCAGGCCAACTCCTAGATCTCTATTTCAGACTAATTATTCTTATTTTTATTTTTTTTATAATTGTGGTGTCTGGGCCAGCTCTCGTGCACCTCGACTAATTCACGGGAATCCGGGATACCTGCCACCTCCCACCAACAACAAGTATCAGGTAACTATGTCCACCAAGGCTAGGACATATGTGAATAAATCACCTAGTGTGTTTTGTCTCAGCTGGGGTTTGAACCTCAGACCTCATGGTCCTCAACCCACTTCATTGGCCATTAGGCACACCCTTTGCCTAGTTCAGGTGTCAAAGTACTCAGTAGTTTAGAAAAGAAGGTGCATTACTTCAACTCAATCATACAATCTCATATTTTTCAAAAATAGGGAGCACATTGGAATATATTTACAGAGATGGGAAGGTCGCTTACATGAGATGAAGATGAAATCCTTCCTCCAGGGGAGTATACTTTATAAGTGCCTGCTTGGATTCATCATATGTGGCCAACTGAGACGCAGTCAAAGTGGCAGCTCTAACCATAGCAGGCCCAACCCCCTTCCAAAGAGCTCTTACTCCTTCTTCTGAAGCAATTCTCCTCATTTCATAGAGTGGTCCTAAGCTTGATCGTGTGTTCATTTGCATCCGTACCTGGACACCAGCATTACAAATGAGGATCGTTCAGTGGAACCCATAAAACCTTCAGAAGAGAGTACCTTCAAGACTTCCATGGGATTGGTCAGTGCTGTGGAAACGGCCCCTGAGAATGCTCCAGATGCAATCTTCACCAAGATATTGGTGGACTCAAAAGCCAATTCACAGAGATATTTTGAAGGTTCGTATAAGCCTAAACGGAGACCACCATAAAGAACTGACCTCGTCAATGCAGGAGCCAATCCTAGATACAAGGACCTCAGTCCTTCGCTTTCGACTACTTGAAGAGAGAGCCTCCCCTAACACCAATGCAATGTGACAAATCACATAAGTTGCAGCAATTAACCCAGATATATCTTTCTAAGCAATAATAAAAAGGGAAATAAAGCGAAAAAGCCTAAGCTTCCCCTCATACCATTCCGACCAAAGGACCTCTCTGACCAACAAGTTGCATCTGCAGTCTAACTTTCAAAACATCTGCACAAATAAGCAAAATCATACATTTTTGTTTAGCAAAGACCGCATTTCTCTGAAAGACAACTACAATTAGAGTGGAAGGATCGGAGGAGGAATTAGGTTATGCACCCATTCCTTCCATATCCTTGCAGTTTTTGATCGTCCAGTCACAATTATATAAAGACACAAGTACATGGAACAACATATGATAATGTAGGACATTCATGTAGTTAGTTCTCCGAAATTGAATGCTTAGTCCCCTTTTCTGCTTTTCATGCTCTTGAGTAGTGTAGTGATCATATAGAGAAAAATAAACTGTGATTGGGAACTCTTTTTTTTCTTCTTTAAAGGAGACGTAATTATATTGAATGACAAACCACCCGAGTAAAATATAGGACATTCAACTTAATACCCCAACATCCTTTTTGAACTCCTTTCTTCGCCTCTTGGATGGCAATATATTTTGCAACTCCGTAGTCACATCATCAAGCAGATCGGTACTATTTATCCATATTTGGGAAAAAGAGTTATACTATCCAGTCTTGTCTGGTTGCAACAAAGGATTACTTTCTACCCTGAGCTTTAACTAAATTGGCCAAGCAAAAACAAAGTTATAGCTGATTCTAAGTAGACATTTGGACATGAATTGAGTGATATTTAAAGAAAAGTAGTATTTGAAGTTGCAAAGTGGTATTTGGAAGTTGGAATTGTGTTTGAACATGTGCATCTAAAAGATCTTTCATATTGTGCTCAATCCCGAAATTGGTTCTATACATATGACCAGCAATGAGAAAAATAAATGCAATAGCTAAATGGTGCATTTCACTTGAAAAAAAGTTTCAAATTTTGTGAGTGTGGAAAAAAAAACCTCACAACCAGACTTACAAATTTGAAAAACTCATCTTCAAAACTAACCAAAAATCATTCTTATATATAACCCAGACAATGTTTTGAAAATAAATTCATGTCCAAATCATTGTTATATATAACCCAAACAATATTTTGAAAATAAATTCATGTCCAAACGGGACCTTAGTCTGATTTTCTCAACAACAACAACATACCCAGTGAAATTCCACAGGTGGGGTCTGGGGAGGGTAGAGTGTCTCATTTTCGCAGCATCAATAAAATGCTAAGCAACATTTGCATCTAAAGTTTAAGCAACATTTGCATCTAAAGTTTTCTCCTTTAAGCCAGCCCTTTACTTCTTAAGCTCAAAGCAACAAACTTTCCAAATTCAATAGAGGGTATGAGGTAGAATCAATAAATAAGCATAAAAAAGGAGATACTAATTAAGTGAAGAAACAACCTAAAGGATGAGTGATTCCAGTTGCAGCAGCAACAGACATTCCACTTGTACCAAAATGAGACACAACATCTGAGGCTGAAACACCCCATTTTCTTCTCTCCATTGATCCTGTAAAAGGTTAGAGCAATTTTTTTTTTTACAAATATATATTAAAGGGGGCGTTTGGCCATGATTTTTTTTTACTTTTTCCCGGAGTTGAACTCCGGAAAACACGTTTGGCCATAAGTCAAAAAGTTGTTTACACTTTTTTTCACTTCAAATTACTCACAAAAATTCAAAAACAACTCCAATTTGTATTCATGACCAAATACAACTCAGATTTTCCAATATCATCTTTCACTTCGAAAACAAAAAACTACTTTTTTCAAATACTCGCAATTTTCATGGCCAAACGCCTTTTAAAGAAAAAAGAAACTCTCCCCATAACAAGGTAGAATAAATTATGCATTTTGATGGATAAGGCAACATATTGAATTGAGAAATGGGGTTTAATCAAGAACCTGAAGAAAGAGTTTTTCCGGTAGCCGGCGTTGAGTCGCCGGCCATTCTTGATTTTTCCGAAAATGGGTCTGCTTTTTTTGCTGTTGTTGTTGATGATTGAATTGAATTGAAGGGTAAAAGAGGGCTTAATTGTGATTATAACTGAATCTGTTAACGGTGCGTTTTCCAAGAAAGCATCCTCCCTTTTGGTTGGTAGTATCCTATAGCCTGCCCCTTTAGACCTTATTTCCCAATATTTTCAAAAAAATTAGATTATCTCAAATAAAAATATTCCGATTTTAGAATTTGAATTTTATGAGTCTAAGCAGGCATTTGATCATAAATATTAGTATTCATGATATTTTGAAATATGTTTTCACTTTATTTCAAAATATTTGTTTGGCCATGAAAACCAAAAACATATTCTCGAATATGTTTTCACAATGTTTGGTTTTTTAAAAAACACCTCTTGAGGTGTATTCACTATTTTTGAATTCAATTTTTTGTCTCACTTTATTTTTAAATACTACACCAACTCAATAATCTAAAATATTTTTGAAAATACTATGGTCAAACCCAACATCAACTTTATTTTCAACTTTAAAGTAAATATCAAATAAAGTGAATATGTTTTTTTTTTTGTTGTCAAACGGGTCCTAAATTTATAAATGTTTATGAAAGTAAGTTATTTTTAGGAAAATATTTTCTTTCATATCAAATATATCTTTGATATCTATATTAAAGCAATAAGTGATAACTAGATACATACATTTTATACATACAATTACACTTAATTATGATTAAGTGATATGAATGTTTCGCTTTAATGTCTATAATTAATAAGATTAAATCATCTAATTTGATATAATATGATTGTGCAAGTAAAGTTTTAATAGAAAATAATGTGCTACTGTTTGCAGAACTAAATCAATGTAGCTCATTCTGATTTGCAATTGCTAGATCTAGCTATTTCTCCCTCGTAAAATTATGCATATTTCTTTCATTTTAATTTGTTTATTTTTATTTTTATTTTAAATTTGTTTAAAAAGTATTTCTTTTTTATTGTAGCAACTTTCTAATTTTAATTTTAAAAAGAATGGCTTGTTTGATGTACTTTGAAATAGTAGAGCGCCGTCAAATATTTTACCAAGAAATATATGTGATGGCTCAGTACACATTTTTATAATATTTTTTCCAGCATGACTAATAGGGATTTCAATTCATTGTAAAAAATATCTGGGTTAATTAAAAATTGAAATGAATGAAAATCATTTTACCTCTCCAATTTTACTTAAAAAATTAAATACATCATCTAACTTTGAACAATAGTTATTCTCTCCTTCAATAACTATACATGAAAATGGCAACAAATTGATAAAAAAAGAGAAAGATCAATTTGGTTCTCCTTTTGCTCGTATACCAATTTTGTAGTAACACCCTCCACCAAAATTGGACCCATAATTTGAAGACGACAGGGGCATCACCAGGCGAATACGTGTTAGTCGAAAAGATGTCGCGTGATACCGATACTACTTTGCCGGAAAAAAGCACACATAAAATTTAGGGTAATGTACCTGGATAAATATAAATAAAAAAAGAGAAATTAACACTTCTCACTCTATAGTTTAATGGTCTTGAACCTCTCTTTACACATTGAGATGTAGGGGTGTGCAAAAATCGATTTAATCAATAAATCAAATCGATAAAATGTTATTGATTTATCGATATCGGATTATTGGGTTAACGATTTTTTAACGGTTTTGTAAAAAAATTTATTGGACTATCGGTTCGGTTTTGGTTTTAAGATTTTTGTTAATGATTTAACCGATAACCCAATAAGATTATATTAAAACTATATTTTTATTCATAATTATAATAGTGACTTTAGATTTTAAATATATGCCCTATTATTTTTTTGCATTTTATAGTTATTGTCTTAGTGTTGTTGTTTTCTTTCTAAAAATATTGGTTTGGTGGGGTTCTACCTATCAGTGTTGTTTTCTTTTTGAGGGACTGCTAGCGTTGCTATTACATTCAAGTTTGCTAGTTAACAAGAAAGAAAATAAGTTTGTTTTAGTAATAACATATTTAAATTTGTTTATGCTTGTAATTTGTATAGACTTTTATGCATGAAGATAATGTATATATGTAAATAGAATAAGAGAAAGCAAAAATTATTTTGGAAGCATTTTCTTATCAGTTAAACCGAAAACCGAATCGTTGAGGACCAAAACCGATTAACCGAAAACCGATAACGAATATCTTATTGGTTTGGTTATCGATTTTGCATGTTGACAAATCAAAAACCGATAAATCATACCGATAATATACAAAACCGAACCGACCCGACCGATGCGCACCCCTATTGAGATGCTTACGCAGAAAGTTTTAGGTGAGCGTTGGACAAGTGCACCAAATCAGCTTGTGTTACAGGTGAGTGTTGGACAAGTGCACCAATCAGCTTGTGTTTCAATGTGCCGAATGAAATATATGACCCTTATTCAGGTATATTTTTGTATATATACATATCTTTTTCTAAGTTAACGGGCGCACATCAATCCCACTCTTCCACATGGGTCCACCTCTTCCCTCCAATTCATGTAACTTAAAACGATCTAAGGTTGACTCAATACTAAGCGATATAGTTGAGTTAACCACAATTGGTATACACCCCCCTTTGATGCCTAAACATAGCTTGTAACTCAAATAACAAAGTGATGTTGAAGCATGGTAAAAATAGAGAAACAAACGCACTCCTACAACATGTTCCAAGTGAAAAACTTGGACTGTTTGTATAGATTTCAGATTGTGACAACCAGAAGATAAATATTTCACGAGTTGGGGTGCTTCCTATAGTTGGTAAAAGAAATAAAACTCAAATGCATACACATTCCAGCTCAGTTGCACACCCTGAAGCTTTAAAACAAGTCACAGGTCAAAATAACTCATGCAGCAGCCAATTCCACTATGGAGTGTAATACATAGTGATGTCACATTGTGAACCTCAAGCATACATGCCATGCTACATCATCTCCTTAACATAATGACCCTAATACACATGAATAAACACATGCATGAAATAAATCAACAGCATCAAGTTTCTCCTTTTATGTCACAAACAACAAATTCAAGAAACAACCCCAAAGGGAAGGTCTCACGATTCAGGATTATGTTTCTCCTCTTACAGGAAGAAAATGGGAAAAACAGTCTCTGTATCCTTTTAATCCAGAACCTGTCAGAGAAGACATGTAGAATTGACCTTGTCTTTGCCATCAGCACATCTGAGAAATGCAAGTTCCTTGTTAATGAACTTGACCTGTAGCTCATCAGTTTCATAAACATAAGTTTAACAGATTGCAGCAGTTCAGCGACGAGGTGCAGATGGTCCCTCAAAGGCATAGCGAGATGAGACTGAAGTTGGGTATCTAGGCTCATCCCTAACATGGTGATATTTCAAGCCGTAGTCTGGTGGTAATTGAGGAGCATATGGTGGATATGCTCTTTCATTTTCAGTGTGGAATCTTCCTGTTGGCGGATATGCTCTTTCATTTTCAGTGTGGAATCTTCCTGTTGGCGGATATGCTCTTTCATTTTCAGGGTGGAATCTTCCTGTTGGCGGATATGCTCTTTCAGTTTCAGGGTGGAATCTTCCTGTTGGTGGATATGCTCTTTCATTTTCAGGGTGAAATCTTCCTGTTGGTGGATATGCTCTTTCATTTTCAGGGTGGAATCTTCCTGTTGGCGGATATGCTCTTTCATTTTCAGTGTGGAATTTTCCGGTATGGCCTCTGATGCCAATTGCAGAATAGGGATCACTTGTAAAAGACTCTCTGCCTGTCGGAGAGTATGACTCTACAGGTGTTACCACCGTCCTAGGCAGAGAGAGATATCGGTTTACAAGTGAGGTAGTACTCTCATCATAAGGATTATATGTATCCTTAACATGATTTAGTAAACCATGATTGGTAGGTGTGGCTGAAATTCCTGTAGCACTACTTTCCACAGCAGGAGCAACAGTAGCAGGTATTTCACTGCGAGCCTTGAGGCCATAAGTTCGATACTCCCTTTCGCTTGGAAACAAAGGATCAGTGTGTACAGTTTCTTTTCGTGCTAAAGCCGCATCACTACTAACACCGGTAGGATTTCTTCGGAGATGTTCCCTTCCTTGTTCAAATTCATAATGATCCAATGTGCGGTCAACTACTGCAGAAGCACTGGGCTGCAAGTGCTTTGCTGATTGAAGACCGTAGCTTCTATATTCTTTCTCAGTAAGGAAACGAGGTTGACTGTCAACCTCTCTAGGCATGATCTGGCGGCCTGCATGCAGCTGATTTTCCCTTTCATGACCATATGATGAAAAATTCTCACCTGCTTTGCTTCTACTGTATTGCATTCCATATGCATGCTCCCTGGAAGGTTCCTTGCTATGCAAAGGTGCTGCTGATGGGGACAGAGTAACTGGCTCTGACACAGAATATATGGAAGTTGGACGTAGCCGTGGTGGTGGCCTAAACAGCTTTTTCAACTGCTCCACCTGCTCAAAAGCGAAAACAGGGCCACAAAATTGACATCAAATGCTAGGTAAATAACACACTTTCTCCAAGTAGAGCTTGTCAAGGAGGGAGGTGTGTTGTTACCTGCTTAAATGTCAATTCAGTCTTGAACTTGTGAGTCCTTTCATCATAATTGTCTTTAATTGCTCTCTTGAACAAATTTTCCGGCAATGGAAGGCAGTCCTTGTCAATCCTGAAGCGAACCTGTTGTATGATCAGTCATCAATATATACACCTTAAGAACTGTGGAACAGGATGAAATCATAAGAATTTGAAATTTTAAAAGAAACACGTCAGACCTGCGCTGGAAAGTCCCCACCAAATGCCGCTGGTTCAAGCTTCATTCCACCAGCAGATGATGCCTCATAAATACCATACATGAGCTTAAGATCAAAATCAAAGAGAAAAAGCTTGACACCGGGTTTGATTCCCATAATAATGTCTTTCTTCATAGCCGAGACACCCATCACATGATATCTAAAACAATCGTCTTTGGTCTTTGCATTGCACATGAAAATCACTCCACCAACACCCTTTTCAGCTTTTCCGTCCTTCTCCACATCTATGCTCATTTCACTTGTACTTCCCTTTCCTTTGTTTCCACTGTTTATGTTTAGGGACTTCCTCGCTTCTTTTTTATCAAAATTATTTCCTTGGTTGCCATCTTTTACGTTCTTCCCCCTGTTTCTGGATTGAGATTGTGGAGTGGCCTCGGCATTATTTCCTTGGTTGCCATATTTTATGTTCTTCTCCTTGTTTCTTGTTTGAGATCGTGGAGTGGCCTCAACTTCTTTCATTTGTGCAGACTTTAAGTTGGGGGACTTTTTTGCAAGTTTACCTTTAGCCTTTAGTTGCTTCGGGGTTTTATTGTCTTGAGGTACTCTTCCAGAACTAGATGCAGCCGCATTATTTCTCTTTTTCTTGTTTTTCTTGGAAGTCATACTCGTTCCTGCTAGTTATTTCAGTACCAAAAAAGAACTATAAGCATGAAAGACAAACTCCTGAAGAAAAGATTTCACAAAAAACAAGTACTTTTGCTAATTACAAGTTAGAGACTGTTGGGGTAAAGTGACAGACATTGTAAAATTTCTATTAAAAAAAAGATCAAGTCTATTATGAAGAATATTTAGGCCTACAAGGACCTGAATGCTTCTGATTCACTGATATAGATGCCTCAATTCTGCATTCCAATTTCCACAATCAACACTTTCATTAGAACCTACCTGCAAATGACCTTCGTATAATTCCACATAATGTCTTTTAAATTGACTCTTGCAGGATCGTGGTCTCTCTTTCTCGCGTGGAATAATGGTGATGTCCAGCCAACTTCTGCATACCTTGACATTTATACTAGGTGCCGCATCATATCAAGTAGCACAGGTCACGGGTGACTCTACCCACTAAAGTTAGGGAGATGGGAGAAAATCAATTACGTGGCTTTTTTTGCCTCTACGCGAATCTGAATCCTAGTCTCCATGACTTTTATTATTTCATTAACCGTTACATCACACTCTTGGGTGCAAAATTGTGTTGTCTCATAACTACCTCTAATAAAATCACGAAGTTCATAAAACATAACTACCCTACTCTTTCAAATGGATAAGGAAACAACCAGCTATCAACACGCTACCTCATGCGATACTTTTGGTATTTCTCTTTTTCCACATTTTCCTGACAAGCAGTGCTCAGTTAAATGTATATGTGCTTATGATTAACTGTGCATTTATGCGGTCGCTCTTCCAAAGGAATAATAATGTAAAGGCCATTTGGTCAGGGCTTTAAGGAGATTCAATCTCCCATAAAATCCAACATTAATTTATGAGCAAGATGCCGCTATGGGAAAAAGTCATCAAGAACAAAATGCAGCATGCATAATCAGCGGATAACAAAGGTCCCTAAGTTTTCTCATGGTCACTCTGATTGGATAGGCATTCGGACATTCTGAGATCATTTTGTATGATTGAACTTTGAAGTGCTTCAAGTTGGGTGATGGAAGAAAGATTTGCTTTAGGCATGATTTGCGCCTGGTCGATACGATACCCGCAGGCAAATCTAGAATTTCTTGAAGATGGGTGCACTACTAAAGAAAGGAGAAAACAAAATGCATCAAGTAGGAATTGATCCTTGTACCTCTAGGTAAATAATTTAGCTTTCAACCAAGTGAACCACTAAAACTTTTTGTAGCACGAGTGTCAGAAGGTAATATTAGATCAATTTTTAAAAAAATATTACATAAAATATCCATTCAGTTCTTTTGCGGAAAGATCACAGGTTCACGTGTACCATAAACTACCTATTAAATTCGACCCTGTCGATACCCCATCACAAGCTGAATTTCCCTGTTATCTGTACTCTTTACTGTCAACCAGAACTTAACTGTAGCATAGAACTTCTCAAAACATTGCTAGAAGGAACAAATTGGATCGAATATACACTCTGGTTCAACAGCTTAGGGCAACAAAGATGTTTTTTTTTTCACAATTACTGATAAATCGGAAAATTAAGTATTAGCTATGATAAACCGGAAATGAAACCTATTTATGCAAAAGGAGCTGTAATAAAATAAATTAAAAACAAAGTATATAACAAAATTCTGATAAAACCATTTAGAATCATAAGAAAAGGAAATTAGGGTTTAACGGTCAATCTCACTGGAAAATGAGGGAAGCTTACCAGTAAAGTTCACCGGTGAGGAACTGGTCGGAGAAACAGACGGCGAAAAAACTCGTCGGAGAAACAGTGAGGGTTGCAGAGACCAAATTGAACGAACTTAGCGTTTTAGGGAAGGGAAAGTGGGGTGGGTTATATTGGGCCGAAGACAGATGAATTAGGATCCGAATTTGGAATCTAGCATGGACCCAAAGGTCAAATTCTTGCTCTTTGATAATACAAAATATACATAAAAATGGAGTATATTATTACTATTATTACTTCAGAAATTAGTTGGGAAAACACTTTGATTTGATAATTTAATAGAATTGATTATTACGTAAATCAATTGTAATTTTTTAAGGAAGAAGATTAATGGAGTTTGACACTACTGTCATGGGAGGAGCTACTTTAAGCGAAGGGTGGCTCAGTGCACGCCCTTTACTAGGAAATTATATAATGTACAAGGATTAAATAGCTACTATGAATGTATATTTAATTTTGCACACCCTTCACCAATTTTTTGACTTCGTGGTTGAATTTACTGTCATCGTCATTTTTAATGGCCAAAATATTTATCGGTAAAATCATAAAAGGGTACGATTACTTATTTTCTCTTCATATTTTCACTCTTTTTTTATCTGTATTATGAATAATTTTTGGAGTAGATGAAAAATTAATCATAACTGGACAAAAAATTAGAAGATTCAGTGATATAGAATTTTTCTTCACAATATTATTTACAAATATATGATTATTAATTAATGTATTTTCAAGAAACATATCTTAAATACATAATTTAGTACCATTTATATATACACATATTTTTCAAATATTAATTTTTATTTTTAAAAATTTAATATAATTATGTAATTACACTCATGCAACCAAACAACATGTTTATAATTATACTACAATTAGTTATAACAAATAAATATGTCATCATAATTAGTATAATAATTACATTAATTTAAATTATTAAATTGCTTTCTAAACAAACTATAAAGGTTAGTGAATTCGATAAAAAATGAAGATGGTGAAAAAGAAGCTCAAATTTCATGAAATGGAGAGAAAGTTGAAAATGACAGAAGTGAGTTTATTAAGGACTCGTTTTGCCATAGGTATCCCAATGAGTTTTTGGGAAGAAAAAAAATGACAAAATTTATTTGGTCATAAAATTTGTCAATTTTTAATAAATTTTTTTGGCAAAATCCTAAAATCTCAAAAACTAGTAAATGAGTTTTGGATCAAAATCTAATTTTTGCGTTCTTTTAAATATTTAAAAAAGATCTCTATTTAAAACTTATCACAAATTTTTTAAAGATTTTTACATACTATATCAATTAGTAAGAATTATTTACAAGAATAATATATATTTTTTAAAGTAATAAATATAGCACATTTTTTACAATAAATATAACATCTTGAAAAGAATAAAGATAAAGACAATAATGAACTCGTTTAAACATTAGTAATTCTTTTCATTAATTAAGAAAACTTTTCCCATTAATATTCATTTAGTGTCACTTTCTTTTTTTCTCTCTTTCGTTATAAATACTTTTTATGAGAAAAGAAGAATTATCTCAAAGAATCTCCTTCATGTGAGATATATTTTCTTCAAATTTACTGTCACGTTGAATAACTTTTAAAAAAAAAATAATATCATATATTATACTGAAATTATTATATATTATATTAATATGTTATATATAATATTATATATTTAGTATACCAAATATATAAATTGTATGTATTATTACTTTTTACTATATAAGAAGTGGTGGTCAGCTGTTGAAGCAGGCAACAGGCGATCGACATGCCTGCTTCAGCGAGTTTCACTTCGATTTTTTTTATATTTTTCTTCCTTTTAATTTATTTGTCGTACGTTAAAAGTATTATAAATTATAATAATTAATAATTTATTATATATTTAAAAATTACATCAAGGGTATTATAAATCACAATAAAATTTTACATTAAAAGTATTATAAATCACAATAATTAACAACTTAAAATATTCTTATATGAATTTCGTTGATCTAAATAAAATAGTGTATGCATATCTAAAAAATTCATTGAGTATTAACATTGGGCCCGTTTATAGCACAGGGTTTTAATTTATTTATCTTACCTTAATAAAATTATAAATCACAATAATTAACAACTCATTATATATTTTAAAATTACATTAAAAGTATTATAAATAACAATAAAAAAATTATATTAAAAGTATTATAAATAACAATAAAAAAATTATATTAAAAGTATTATAAATAACAATAATTAACAACTTAAAATATTTTATATGAATTTCATTGATTTAAATAAAATAAATAATGCATGCATATCTAAAAATTTCACTAATCTAAATAGAATAATATATGCATATCAAAATTAGGCATATCTCGGAATTTTGAAGTATC
Organism: Jaltomata sinuosa; assembly: GCA_003996215.1. Lineage (NCBI taxonomy): Eukaryota > Viridiplantae > Streptophyta > Magnoliopsida > Solanales > Solanaceae > Jaltomata > Jaltomata sinuosa. The sequence continues at coordinate 300,141 of QJPP01001826.1, read as the reverse complement.
AACATTGGGCTCGTGCGTAGCACGGGGTTTGGTATCACAATAATTAACAAATTAAAAATTATATACAAAAATTATATTAAAAGTATCTTAAATCACAATATTTAACAACTTAAAATATTCTTATATGAATTTCATTGATTTAAAAAATAACGTATGCATATCTAAAAAATTCATTAATCTAAAAGAAAATAATATATGCATATCTAAATTATACATATCTTAGAAATTTGGAGTATCAATATTGGGCCCGTGCGTAGCACGGGAATTGTATCTAGTTATCTCTAATAAGTGGCAAAGCAGACAGGTCTTCAACATGCCTGCTTTGGCATTAAGACCTGTCTGCTTGCAGAGTTTTACTTCGAAAATTTTAATATTTTCTCCGTTTCAACTTATTTGTCTTACATTTTATTTTAATATATTATATATTTGATCAAAATATTATGTTATGTATTTGATAATTACGTAAAAGATATTATAAATCACAATATAAAATTTTTGTTGACTCTCAAAATTGTATTAGTGCCACATAAAGGGATAAAATGACATAAAAAGTATTATAAATTACAATAATTATACAAAAACGTATACTAAATTTAGTGAATTTAAAATTTCTATCTATGTAACATATATTGGACCCGTACTGACACGAAATTTTGTGTATATTCTTATATGAATTTCATTGATCTAAATAAAATAATGTATGTGTATCTAAAAAATTAATTGATCTAAATAAAATAATAATGTATACATATCTAAATTAGACATATCTTACAATTTTCGAGTATTAATATTGGGCCCGTGCATAGCACAGAATTGCTAAGGGAATTGGCATTGAATTTAGGGATATTTATGTCATTCTAGTTTTCACTTTACATTATATGATCATTTATGTGGAGCCCATTATTGATCACGACAACATCAAATATTGTATGCCTACATTTACTGACAAATGTGCCAAACGTGAAACGAAAAGGATAGACTATAATTTAATTACTTCAAATTCAACTTTCATCAAATTATCTTTCAGTGATCATTTAAAAATTTAACTTTTGATGCAATTAAAAAACTAATACTCCATTCACTTTAATTTATTTATTGATTTTGATAATTAAATTTTTAAAAAGTAAATAAATTTAAAGCTTGTGATCTTAAATAAAAGATATGCAAAATTATATCTCTCGATAATAATATTGAGGTAAAGAGTATTTACGTTATTTAACGATTCTTCACTTTAGGACCGCATCACTTTATTTTGTAAAATAAAAATTTTATTTTATTTATCTATATAAAGTAATAGTAGTCAAATTTAAATTTTTAAAACATAATTAAGAAATTTAATTTAATAAAATAAACACTTAATTTGTCAACATATTTAAGTTTAAAGGAAATTTTTTAACTTATGTTAATTAGTGCGACTTAAAAATAAAGCAAATCTTCTTTTGAAGATCAACTTTTAAGTAATAGTTTGGATCAATAAAAATATAAAAAAAAAAAAAATTTATATTTTAAAATATTTAACATAATATTATTAGGCTCGTGCATAGCACGGATTCTTATAACTAGTATCTTATAAATGAGGATAAGCTAGCCGGACGTCGACATGTTTGCTTGGCAATTTAGAAGGGTATTTCTGTAATGTTTTTGAAATGATGCATTGCTATTGGCACAAAATAATTCTATTGTAGCTGCTACACAAAGTCTTGAGTGCCTTGACTAAATTAACCCTTTGATGATCTCATCATTTATCACTTATTCTTATCCCCACAATAGCTCACTCCTACTCCATCCAACCATTGCTTGCCATCTGTACTTTACAATCATAATATGCATTTCTCAATTTACTATTTCCCGTATATGCCAATCTTTTAACCTCTTTTTTTTTGTTTTGTATTAAGAGGTTTGTTTAGTAAAGTGTATAAAATTAGTATGGAATAATATTAGTAATATTGAGATTAGTTATGTTGAGATTATATCTTATTTATTATGTATTTGATTTGATGTATTAAAGGCAGTTTTACTTTTACCCATGCTTATTTATAAATTAATAGTCTATGTATTGTAAATATCATGATTTGTTATGTATTTACTATATTCTTTCTTCTAATTTCAATATTTTGAATTTTCGCTTTCCTTATGAAATATTCAAATATTTTGAAATAAAATTTATATATTTAAAAATTATGTAAAAAGTAGTATAAGTCGTAATAATTCACAATTTAAAATATTTAAAAGATACATGACAAAATTACGGTAAAAAATAAATTTGTTTGAATCTCAAAATCTAAAAGGTGTCACATAAATTAAAACGGAGAAAATACATATATTTTGTTTGTCCATCTTTCATAATTTTAATCCAAACATGTAAAATTTAATCTGAACCACATATTAGGCCGTGCTGTGCACGGACAACTCTCAATCGTTGCCAGAAAACAAAGAAAATATTTAAGTTTCAACACATATTACACTTGTTAGTTAGTCCCAGGAAGATATATTATTTACAAATTAATTATAATTATTTTTAACTATTTTAACATCATCATTTTTAAATCTGAAACTATTATTTGGACTGCCATTTTTCCGGTTGGATACTCTCAACATTAAGTATGATAAACTATTTACGATAGAAAATGTAATAAAAAATAACTAAACCATTATCTCCAAATTTGGATTATATTTAAAAATAATTAAAAATATTGAAAATTAGAAATTAAAGATATATTATTAAATATAAAGCTATGGAAGTTTAGGATACATCTTATTCTTTTGAGGGATAATTAATCAATTTAGAGTTTAATGTATTAGAAAATATTATGTTTTAAAATGTAGTTTTTTGCGTGAAAGAACTAAAGAGATATCTACGTCAAACTAATAGATACATGTAATGTATTTATACATAAGATTCTCAACACTTAATTATAGTCAATTAATATGTACTATATTAACCTTTTAACTATATAATGATATAAATTTAAAATAAATAAAAAATATCTAAATTTAAATTATTAGGCCCGTGCTAAGCACGGACGATCGTGTCTAGAGGAGTAAGCACACAGGAGATCAACATGTGTGCTTATTGGGGTTAACTTTGAATTCGAGGATATTTTTGTCATCTTACGACTTCCCACAGCTTCTTCTCTTAATTGTTATGTTAACACGTGTAGTCCCATTTTTTACATCTGGAAAGTGACGCTTTATTTCTGTAATCTTAGGTTTTCTGCAAAGTAGCCTCATCTCCAAAAGCTAATCTCTCCAGGATCTCTTCTTCTTAATTTTGCACTTCTGTGGATTTTAGAGTTGCTTCTTCTCCCGGGTGAGCTCAGTGTTGTTTTGTGATTTGTTTCGTAATTATTTGAGTCTTTTCACTGCTTTGATTTTGATTCTCTGCCTATGCTTTCTGCTATTTGCTTTTGCAATTCCTTTGTGTTCGACTAATTTTTATTGGTTACCTGAGTTTTCGCATTTCGGCCACTATATTCTACTGGGTTTTCTTCTTCTCATCTCGGTTACCTCAGTTTTTCGATTTCGATCGTTGTTTTTTGGGTGGGTTTTCTTCCCCAATCCCCTCATCTTGTGTTCCTCTGTTTCGGCGTTGATTTCACACTATGTATTTTTATTTGAGCTTGATATTATTCGCTTTAATGCACAGAAAGTTTAATATCTGCTGATAGAAGAGAAGAGTTGTTACTAGCACAGCATATGAAAAAAAAAAGATTATAAAACTTATTGTGTAATTTGTGTAAACAAGAACGAGCTCCATCAGTGAATAATTTGTGTAATTTTAAATGTAGGTGACTCAAAAGAAAGATTACACATTGGACCTTTGGAAGATACCGATATGAGTGATGTTAGCAACTTGAACCAGTAGCCTACACAAGGTATTTTTCTACCTCTTTATTTAAGCTTTCAAAGTGATTCTGTCCTTAATATACTAAGGCTGTTGGTGTTTGTTCAATCTTTATTTTGGTGAAGTTGATTCAACTAACAAAAAACACGTAGTTTTCTACCGTCAAATAGGTCCTCCCATTTCGTTTATGTGTGCATTAGTTCATATGTACTTTGAGCTGTATTTTATAGTGGACGATTTAAGAGTTTGTTTGTATGTTCTGTCAAATGACCTTTGAGACTGGTGAACTGTAAATGTGAATGGTTATTCTGAGCAGAAAACGTGAACTTCCTCGATTTAGATGAGGAGTGAATGGTACCTAATATTCTTTTACTAATAGAAAATGCAGTCATTTTATTTTTATGCTTTAGTATGGTAACAAGGACTATGATGTTATTCTCTAAAGTGCTTAGCTTAAAGCATAAATATGTGTTTGTGGTTAATAGCTATCAACTTGCTCATCTGCAAATAAACTTTCTTCATGACAGCTCTTTATCGATCATTCGATGACTAGAAAATCTGTAGCTTCTACTCTTCGAGTGTGCACAGGGTAAATCGCACTCCAATAATAGCCTGCAAATAACACAGGAGAGATAAATCGAACTAGGCAAGCCCCGTGCGTTGAGCTCGACCGAGAAAGTATGCAGGGGCTTCGAACTTGCCACTTGCCGCTTGGGAGATTCCCTGTTCAACCAATTCAGCAACATTTGTAAGTCATGAGAACTCTTGATCTTAATATGTCATCTGAGCTTACTATAGATCTAATCATCGTATATGAATGCTATAGCTATGCGTTAGAACTTTCACAACCAGATGAAAAAGGGGTACTTTGCTTTTTATTTCATTGCATATTATACTATTTGTCATCCGTTAATATAAAGTCTTGATTGCATGTTCTCCAAGAAATTATACTGTGTTCCCTAATTTTCAAAACACTAGCCCATCACTTCTTGTAGCTGACCTCTCAAATAATGTCTAAAGAGAAGGAAATGAATTTTAACAAACTAAAAGGTGCAGGTTGATAGTGCACTCTTGCGGGCACTATTAATTATCAGACTTTTTTACCTTAAGCTCATGTTTTTATTCATTTATAATGTTTGGTTGCAGTGAACAACATAATACATTCTAATTTTTTTTCTTTTCAGGAAAGCCTGTGAAAAGTTTACGAGATGTCTTAGAGGATATAATCTTTAACCAGGCTAAGCATAACTTCTTGTTTACCTTCCTTCTGCATCAGAGAAAAGTGTTTTGAGGACTACTACGTGAATACATATGCTTTAGAGGGAAAATATAACACTATAAGACAATACTTATGAGCAGAGAAGGAATGAAGATCAAAGTGTCTTGCTAATGGAGAAAATCACAAATGTTAAATATTGCATATGCTGAAAGTAATTAATCTAGGATGTGTGTACAAGTAGTTGTGCTTTGTCCCTCTTTCTAAATATTTTTATTTATGACGTATGAAGGTTTAAAAATTCAGTGTTGTATGCATACAGTCTATACTTTCTTATGTAATTTATTAGTGTGTACTGCAGAGATTGCTCTTATAAATCTGTAAGTAAAATTGTTATTCCGTGGGAGAAAAATTATTCAAATTGTTGGGCCCGTGCATATTTTAACAGAAATAATTTGTACTCCAACCGTCTCAATTTGTGGGACACCTTTTAAATTTTGAGATTCTAACAAGTCTATTTTCTATCATATATCATTTAAATATTTTGAATTGTTAATTATTATGACTCATGGTACTTTTTACGTAATTTTTAAATTATTACTATCTAATAAGAATGAAGAAGCAGGCAGGGCGTCAACATGCCTGCTTCTTCATTCGTGGGCCCAGTAAAAATACTTTCTTTTAATTTTTTTTGTTTTAATTTGTTTTTTTATTTTTTAATTTATTATATATTTAAAAAATACGTTAATTAATAAATTATACTCCCTCTGTCCCACTTTATATGACTCACTTTTCTTTTTAGTCAGTCCCAAAAAGAATGACACGTGTCTACATTTAGTAACAATTTAACTTTAAAATGCCCCATTTTACTCTTAATGAAATGATTTACAATCACACAAACATCTAAGACTCATTTTAGACTACAAGTTTCAAAAGTCTTTCTTTCTTAAAATCTGTGCCAAGTCAAAGTAACTCATATAAAATAGAACGGAGGGAATAATAATTCATAATTTAAAGTATTTAAAAGATATAAAAAAAATTAATTGACTCTCAAAATTTTATTAATGTCATATAAATTGGGATAAAGAAAGTAACACATATTATTTAAAAATAATGTAAAAAGTGTTTAAATCACAATAGTTAATAATTTAAAATTTTCAAAAGACATAAAAAATTTATTGACTCCAAATTTCGTTAATGTCACACAAATTGGAGTTGAGAGAGTAACATATATTATTTAAAAATTATGTAGAAAGTACTATAAATTACAATAACTAATAACTTTAAATATCTAAAAATTATAAAAATAAATTGGGCTGACTCTCTAAATTTCATCGGCGCCACATAAATTAGGACAAAGAGAGTAACATATATTATCTGAAAATTTTGTAAAAAAATATTATAATTCACACTAACTAATAACTTAAGATATTTAAAAATTATAAAAAGAAATAATTTGATCGACTCTTCAAAATTAATTTATATTATATAAATTGAAACAGAAAAAATAGTATATATTGGATCCGTGCAAATATCTAGTATAATATAATACTAAAACAAAATAATTATACATATTTCTATATTATAGAAACGCTCATTTCAACATCGCTGTCTTTTGCTATTTTTATAATATGTCATTTTCTTCATACCGACCCACCCTTAGAGTTGTATTTAAATACATGCAAATATGAACATTATTTTAAATATTTTTTACAAAAAATATAACTAAATATAATTTCATCTTCAATTCGAACTCAATAAATTTTAAATAAAATAAAAAATATTTAAAATCTATGACCAAACGCCTAATAATAATAATAATAATACTCATGCTTGTATGTCCATAACCCCCGATAGTGTATAATTTAATAACCGCTGGGGCCACGTTATAATGGCAATTTAAAAAATGCCGTGACACGACTAGTAATAAATATTTTTTCTCCCTTATACCAAAACCGTCGGTTTGCCTCATCTTTGTTGCTCAGAAAGATGTCGTACTTGTTGCCTCACCTTCACTCAGGATGGGCGGTGGATCAAGCCATTCTCGCTGAAGAGGAACGCCTTGTCATTATTCGCTTCGGCCATGACTGGGACGAAACTTGTATGCAGGTACGTATGCCCCTAATCTCTCTTTTCCATCTCTTCTATGTTTCTGTTTCTGGATTTTTTGTTTTAGTTATATGATCGGCTTATTTTGCTGGGATATTAAGTTTGATTACGAATTTTGTTTGTTTAATTTCTTAGTTGTGGTATTTCTGTAATGTTTGTTGATATTCGAATTTAGATATACAATTGTAAATTGTAATTAACTGGATGGAAGCTGGGGAGTTAATGAATAATGTTGCGATTGCATAACACAATCACAAACATAAATGAAAGAAATGTAAAGGAAATTTGTAGGAAACCGAGAAAGAGGTTAAGGAATTGAGGTTTTGGATAATAATCTATGACTTCGCCTGCTATTTACAAGAGATAGCTAAATTGGACAGCTAGAATATTCTCATGTCCTTTCCTCGTAAGCCCTCTCATAAAACCTCACCTGGCTCTCTAGTACTTCTACAACTATTTTCGAGACTAAAATAACTAGTTGGAAGACATCTAATTAACCCGAGAATGTAAACCTGATTTCAAATCTACCTGCAATTGTTATATTCCTTCCCCATTAGGGGACCTTGTCCTCAATGTTGGAAATGAATCAAACAGTGATGATCAGTTTGCTCCCAACCAGTAGATTTGCTCATGAAGGCTGCAAATGCCATTGTTCTTAAGGCCATCAAATGCTACAAATAGTTGTAGTAGCTCCACATGTAAGTTGGGTAATATGGGTCCCAGCCTGGTCGTGTTAATTCCATATGAATCATTACCGAGAAGCATGTGCCCATCACTCCAACAATGGCTCAAGTATTGGTGCTTTCTGCCACCAGAACATATGAGAAATGTCACAACTAAATACAACCATCTAAGAGGAAACCCCAGGGCGGAGAGAGTTATTGCTTTATAACATTGAATAGTGACATTAAATGCTTCTCCTTTAGGGTCAAGGACGATAATGCTCGTCTCTCAGCCTTTTCTGTCCAATCCAAGGCAAATAGCTGTAGTACCCTTATTGCTGCAATTTGTGATTAAGGTGAAGACATCTTCAAAAAATATAAATTAAGGTGAAGATAGCTGCAACAAGTTTTTGAAGTCCTTGAGTAAAAGAAAGTGCCCTCTTTTACTAGCTACAATCTTTGAAATAGTAAAACTAGCTGACGGATCTAACATATACAGTACTCCTACCATCAACTTTCTTTCCTTCAAATGATATGACTTCTCCCAAACCAAGTTCCTATGGATTACTCTATAGCTAGACTGGTTCCCCTTCTTTCCACTTTTACCTTCTTTCCGACTACCAAAGGTACTAGGAGAATCAAAAGCACTTGGGCTTTTCCAACTTCATTTTGGTCTGGTATTTTCGACGCCTCTGTGGTTTGATCCACTGGCTGACCCCATGATGATCCTCTTACAACTTATTTATCCCCAAAAAGAAACATTCATTTTTTTCCAAGTAGTGCAAAGCCCAGTGACATGCACAATTTTTTTTTGTAAGCGGTGTCGACATTTAATGAAAGTGAACAAATGAACAAATTATTATAACATCATATCAACAACAAAACTATTCAAATCATATTAATAAAACATAACTCATATAAATCACTACAACCTCTCTCTCGGCGAGTTTTCATATTTTGAGATGTATTTATAATAGTCTCATTAGATATAGTACTAAATACTTCTTTTTCTATATAAGCTCTCTCAACTTTGCGGTACTTCCCTCAATGAGTTTTCTTATTTTTAAATGTATTTAAAGCACCAAATAACCATTCAAAAACTTTCTTGGACTAGTTTTCATATTTCTAAATGTACTTATGACACCAAATAATCACTCAAAAGCTCATCATTCGATTCTGTACATCAGTTTTAATCACCTGCATCGCCGAGAGGGCGGTAGCTCTCTCAACTGTACCAATAGCTAGTTGCAAAAGTATAACAAATTTCACAAGAAAACATGGGCATAAGTTCCATGCTTCTCTGTCACTACTAATTTCTTGATAAGATCACCAAGTCTCTTAATATCGATAAATCTTTTATCATGATCCAGATTCCCTCACAATAAAAAATCAATTTAGATAAATGCCAAAAAAATACATGGAATTTAATTCACAAAGAAAAATAATAGCCGTCTTAAAAAAATTAAACTAGAAATTAAGAAGAAGAGAGTGAAAAATAGTAAGATAACTTACAAAAAAGTGTATGCCCTCCTAGAATGAGTAACTTTTTTCTCAAGTTAGAGTTTTAAGTAGCTTTGGATAATCTTGTTTCAGATTGATTCAAGTAATTTGCTGTCTAAGTCGTTATGCAAATGGTTTCTTGGTTGGCTGGTGTGCTTGACCCACCGTCTCTTCAAGATTTCTACTGGTTGAACCAGAAATTCATCATCTTGGCTGAGCACATATATATGCAAATACGGAGTGCACTAGGGTCAGAAGTTAAGTCCAATCTGTATGCGACCTTGCCCTTTCCTGAACCTTGAAGGGCCATATAACTTGAACTTTTCAATTTTCTCCGGATCATTTATATTTTCTTGATGTTTGTCTACAGATTCTCAATTCATTTTTGTGGACACGGTCATCAAAAAATAAATTCTCATTCATTTTTGTGGCATATCTGTGTTAAATTACATTCTTTCTCGTGCTTTGCTTTTGATTGTGTTTCAATAGTTGCTGCATTTATTGCCTCTTGGTTAAGAAATCCTTTGCTGCCGGTACATTAGCTTCTAATGAGGGTCCAATTGATATCCTGGGAGGTGAGTACCCATTCCATGTTTCAAACGGTGCACAATTCAAACAGTTATGGAAGTTTAAATTGTACCACTTCAGCTAAACCAAGCTATTGCTTCCACTGTTTGGGCCTATGAGCTGTCATACATCTCAGATAGGTATCAGTAAATCTATTCACTCTCTAAGTCCGTACATCTGATTGAGGGTGATAAGCTATGCTAACATAATTGTGTTCCCATTAACTTGAAATAATAATTCCTTCCAGCAGTTACTCAAAAATATACTGTTTCTATCAGAAAGGATGGTTTCAGGAGTTCAATTTAGCTTCTGTACCCTTCGTCATCCTGTCCACTACCACAAAATGGACCTCTATAAAGTCCGCATGAATATGCTATACTTCCAAGCCTGGTTAATGGGTAAGAGTTATAGAAGCCCTAGATAGGATATGTTCTCTTTCTTCTTTCTCTGGTCCACTTCACAACAGCTACATTGGAATTCACATTTTTGTTCAGATTATTTCAGGAAATGTTCCAAAATGTGCGTACTTGACATGAGTGCTCACTTGCTGGTGAGTCATGCTTGAGTATTTGCTGCCTTATTCTTCTCCTGTATTTCCAACACAATTTTCTTTTGATAAGGTAACATTTGTATTAATTCCAAAGCCAAAGAGGCCATAATTACAAGCTAAATCTAGATTTAGTTAGCAAAAAAATCTAAAGAGACTCTAGAATTGAGTCCCTGTATCTACTATATACTTTTTTCGTAACACAAAAAATGCAAAAGTTGAATACATTTATGCTTTATCTTCTGGACGGGATTGCTTTTGTTGTCAGAGCATCTTGAGTTCCTTTCCTTCCCGATAGTCCACCATATGCAGCTTGGAATCATTTTTCAGACCTTTTTTGAGCTTTAGTTCCTCCTTTTCTGCTCCAACTAGCTAGCATATCCAGTGTGTGTGTTGGCATTGCCCAACTCAACCCAATATTAGCTAGAGAGATGTCCCATAGTTGAGAAGTCATTTAAAGTGCAAAAAATGATGACTTTGACTCCTGTTCTGTCTCTTAACCAACATATTTTATCCCGTTATGTTGAGACTCCATTGAAGAGATTAAGATTGTTAAAATTCAATGAATCTATCACACTCTGAATCATTTAAATGTCTTTTGAAGCTAAGGTTCCATACCTCATTTGTTTTGGCCCTTTGCTGCTGATGCAGTGTATATACATTTGAATATAGATTCACGAGGGAGCCATTACTGATTTACCTAACCAATTGTCTTCCCAGAAAGAAATTCTTTGCCCATTCTCTACCTTAAAATTGATGTTAATGCTGAAAATCTTCCATAGATCTCTTTCTCAAAAAAAAATCTTCCATAGATTTCTAATGGTCTTCCAAACAGTGACCCCATAAACAGTGTTGACAGTTTTGGTTTTCCATGCATCATCCTCTCCATATTTTTCTTTGATCACCTTCTTCAACAATACCTGATCTTCATTTGAGAATCTCCAGAGCCATTTCATGAGCAAACATTGATTCTGCTTTCTCAAGTTTCTTGTGTCCAGCCCTCCTTGTATTTTCCATTTGACAAGATGTACACCTTTCTTCTCTTTGTTGCTTCTCAGTGCATCCAGCCTCTTCTCAATATGTGGTGGTACGGGGAAGAGAGACCTCATGTAGGTGGGGAGAGCATCTAGACCACTGTTTATAAGTATTAACCCGCCACCCAGAGATAGGTACTGGCTCTTCCATCTTGTGAGTTTTTTCTCACATTTTTCTAATACCCCATTCAAGATCTCTATGGATCTGCTATGTGCCCCAGTGTCATGCCACAATAGGTTGTAGGTAGAGAGCCCACTTCTCCTCCTAGAATATCCACACAGAGCTGAAATTGCTGAGGCTCATTTACTGGAAACGTTAGGCTCTTTCTCCAGTTTACATGTAGACCTTACATGTAGACCTGATACCCCCTCAAAGATTGTTAAGATAATTCTTAAAATCTTCACTTGATCAACATCTGCATCACAAAGGATAATTGCATTATCTGCATGAAGTAGATCAGTAATTGTCATGTTGTCCTTTTGTTTGCTGCGGACCTTAATGCCTCTGAGCTATTTATTCCTTTGTGATGTGATCAACATGTTGTCTAGACCCTCCATGACAATTAGAAAGAGGATCTCCTTGCCTTAATCGTCAATTTGAAGTAAAAAATCCCTTGGGGGATCCATTGATTAGGACCGAGAAGATGACTGTATTGATGCAAAATTGAACCCCCATTTCACCCATTTATTGCCAAAAGCCATTCTCTCTTTTTGAGAATTAGTACTGTTGTATTCCTCACCAATTAGGGAATGCTGGCCACCCTCAAAAGTGTTACAAAGCTAACTTTACAGTGCACCTAAGAAATCAACCAGCTCTCCTACTTCCTTTATACAATTTTCTTTACACTATGAAAATAGAGTCACTAGACAGTTCCATTTCACATCATCAATGGACTTGATCTTGTCTTCAAAACATCTTCCATTTCTCTCCTTCCAAATTGTCCACCATATGCATGAGGGTATTATTCTCCACCATTTCTTCTTACTCTTGCTTCCCCCTCTTCTAATCCATCAACTCATTTGATCAGTTGTGTGTTCAGGCATTGTCCATACAGTCTTTGTGAGACTGGAAAACATATTCCACAATTGAGCAGTGAATTTGCAATGTAAAAAAAGATGATTATTTGTCTCCAGTTTCATTGCACAAAAAACATCTTGTCACTACTACTCTCCCCTTCTTTTACAGAAATTCATGGGTAAGACATGCCTTCTTTACTACTAGCCAAGTGAAACATTTCACCTTAGTAAGTGCTATACTTTTCCATACATTCCTCCATATCCTTAATCCTTCCTCCTGCACAACACTGTTCTCCCTCTTGTTCAGTTTGTTCACTGAAAATCTTCCATCCATGGTGTGCCTCCATCTTAGTGCATCAGGTTCCATTGTGGTACCAGAAAAAATCTGCAATTCATGTAGCAGGCTGACCACCTTTTCCACTTCCAAATCACTGAGATGTGATCTGAAATTTAGATTCCATCCTTGAGTGGACCAGCATTTAAAGATAGTTACTTCCGGATTGCTACACAACACCATGAGGTCAGGATAAATGTCTTGTAGAGTTATTAGTCCAATCCAGGTATCTTTCAAGAACCTGGTTTTGGTGCCATTCCCTACCTTGATTCTTGAATTTTCCTGCAGCTTTGGCCACTGAGATTTGATTGCCCTTCATACTCCCATCCCATAAGTACAGTTCACCTCATTTGAGCTCCATGGACTCACTTGTCCAAACTTGTGTATGATTGCTTCTTTCCAGAGAGATGTTTCACCTTCACTGAATCTCCACAACCACTTCATCAGAAGGCAATTATTTTGGATCTTCAAATTTCTGTTTCCCAACCCTCCCTGGCCTTTGCTAAGTTGTGTCACCTCCCATTTTACTAGATTGTAACCCCCCCCCCCCCCCCCCTTCCTTATTCCCTCCCCTTTTTTTTTTGCCAAAAGCCATTCTCTTCAGCATATTCAGTAGGAAGCTCCAATTTAGATGATCAAAAGCTTTTTCTATGTCCAACTTACATAGGATTTCAGCTTTATCCTCTTTTATTCTAGAGTCTAAACACTCATTTGCAATTAGGGCAGCATCCATGATCTGTCTACCTTTTGATGAAAGCCATTTGGTGTGAATCCACTAGCTTGTGCATTACTGTCTTAAGCCTTTCTGCCAGTAGTTTGGAGAAGATCTTGTATACACTACGTATCAAATTGATAGACGTATAATCTCTCTGTTCCTTTGCATCACTTCTCTTGGGGATAAGGGCCATATAGGTGGCATTGAAACTCTTTCCAAAAAACTCGTCTGTGGAAATTATGAATTGCCAGCATATTGTCTCCTTTGATTACATCCCAACAATGAGTGTAGAAACCCATATTGGAACCATCTGGTCCTTGAGCTTTGTCAACAACACAAAGCTTTATATTGTTAAACACCTTTTGTTCTTCAAAAGTCCTCTGCATCCATTCTTTTTCTTGTTCAGTTATTACATGACCTGCAATTTGATTAAATTCTGGCCTCCAAGTTTCTCTTTCTGAATAAAGATGCTCATAGAATTTTATTATTTCCTCTTTTTGATAATCCTAGTCTCTTTTTTTTCAACTCCTCCAACCACTAAAAAATCAATGTTGTACCTTTTGTGGACATTTGCTGTTCTCTGAAAAAAATTGTGTTCTTGTCCTCTTGTTTCAACCATTGTACTCTAGATCTCTGTCTCCAATTTATTTCCTCCTTGTCAGCAAGCTCTTCAAATTCAGTATTCAGACTGGCCTTTAGTGCTATTTCATCACTGTCTAGGCTTCTCTGTTGTTGTATCCTATCCAGATCTGCAATCTGGTTAAGAATGCTAATTTTTTTCATTCTCAGATTGCCATTGGTAGTATGAAGTCTTGTCTTCCTACCACTGCAAAGGAATCCCACCAAACTTCACCTGATCTTTGAAGCCATCAACTCTTAACCACCAATTCTCGAACTTGAAGTAAGACTTTGAGCTATCCCAGTTTCCACATCTTAGAGATACTGGCCAGTGATCTGAGATGATCTTAGGCAGTATTGATTGATTAATATTTGTAAATTCCTCATCTCATTTAGCGATGTAGAGGAATCCCACCAAAATTCACCTGATCTTTGAGGCCATCAACTCTTAACCACCAATTCTCGAAGTTGAAGTAAGGCTTTGAGCTATCCCAATTTCCACATCTTAGAGATACTGGCCAGTGATCTGAGATGATCTTAGGCAGTATTGACTGATTAATATTTGTAAATTCCTCATCTCATTTAGCGGTGTAGAGGAATCTATCTCTGCAAAGGAATCCCACCAAACTTCACCTGATCGTTGAGGCCATCAACTCTTAACCACCAATTCTCGAACTTGAAGTAAGACTTTGAGCTATCCTAATTTCCACATCTTAGAGATACTGGCCAGTGATCTGAGATGATCTTAGGCAGTATTGACTGATTAATATTTGTAAATTCCTCATCTCATTTAGCGATGTAGAAGAATCTATCTATTTTGGAGGAGTCTTGAGTGCCAACCCTAGCCCAAGTGTAAGCTCACACATTTAGCGGAGGGTCCACCAATTCTGTGTTTTCAATAAACTTGGAGAAATCCTTCATACTTCTAGACAGATAGGTTGCATTCCTTTCTTCAGATATGAACCTAGTTGTTGATATTTACAGAGTAGCCCCAAGATCTTCACAAAGACCTCTGACTCCACCAATCTATTCACATAATTCTAATCTTTCTTTCAGTTGGGGCCATAGACTCCAGTCAAACACCACTCAAAATTCTGATTTATTGCCTTGAACCTGCAGGATATTGAATATATCCCAGTGCAAATGAGCTCTCCTTTCCATATTCTGCTGTCCCACATGATTAGGATTCCCCCTCTAGTGCCACTTGCTTGCAAACTCTCAAATTTAACCCATCGTTAGCCCAAAATTTCCTCCAACTTTTGTCTCTTGCAGACAATAAATGTTAGCTCCCATTTTTCTTCTCTCCTTGGTACTACAGATTGTAAGCTAGACATGTCGCTGCTCTGAGGCTGTAGTGTGAGCTATAAATAATTAGGGGTCGTTTTGTATGTAGACTAAATTATCTCGGGATTATAGTCCTGGGATAATCCCAAGACTATTTTATACCATATGGGAGGTGGTATTAAATAATCCCATGTTGGGTGAGATAAGATGGGATATCCCAAGACTAAGTTTGGTATTAGACTTATACCATGTTTGGTTGATGGTATAAATTTATCCCGTGGTTGATTGTATAAATTAGTCCCGGGATAAATTTATACCATCAACCAAACATGGTATAAATTTAGTACCAAACTTAACCATGGGATATCCCACCTTATCCCGCGTACCAAACAACCCCTTAGGTCTGTAGTCTGTTGCTCCTTCATAGCGGTGTTGAATCTTTTGAATCCATGTAGGTACAGTAACTTATGGCATGTATTTCAGTCTTTCTGTGCACAGCTTCATCCTCATTTCTCTTTGATAAGTGGATCAACAACTCTATTTTCAGCTCCCTTTTGTATTGGATCTCATAATCCAGAACAAGTAGCTTAGTGGGCCTTTTTTGTTAAATAAGAAGTCATGACCTTCTGTTCCACCCAATACTTCTGGTACGGTGATCAGCTCTTATAATGCAGATAGTGCCTCCAGTTGTCTACAACATTCAGTGGTGTCCTAAAATCTTTCTCATATCTAGATTTTCTCTGGTGTCTAGTTGCTTGAGCTTATTCAGAAATGCTATTGGACTTCTCCTAATACGGCCCCTATACTGGATTGGCATGCATTAGTTTTTACCATGAAAACCTATTAAAGTCAGGTACTGCCAGAACAGATGCATTAGTCATTGGCTGTCCAGTTTAATTGGATGTGGATTGTTTATTCTGCTGTTAATTCTTTTTGTTCTCCATTTCAGTAGCATCTCACATCCGCTTTTAGTGATATCTTCCCAGACCTCTCTTTTTATCAGAAGCTGTTTTTAGTTGGTTGGGGCAATATGGGCATACATGATATTTTTAATTGATTCATTACGTTGCAGTAACTTAATATCATTTGGCTTCTCTCTTCTCCTGAGGGAGGGAGAGTTCACAGTGGCATATTGATTCTCTCACTCCCTCTCTTTTTTTCCTTCTCACTATCCCCTTGCTATAAAACTAGGGAACTTGGCCGCGCTTCGTGCGGTTATTAAAGTAATTCTGTTGGAATCAATTTTCTTTCCATTCAAGTTTATATTCGCTCTATTATCCAATCGTATAATTATCACTTGTTTTAATTATATTATGAAGATTGATTTGAAATGATGACAGAAAATGAAGCTTATCAGATTTATCATCTATTAAACAATAAGGAATTCAACATTCTTGATCAATAAATCAGAATATTTTCTCTAATAACAAATTTTTTTCATCTGTATTACATTTAACGGGCATTTGATTGTAAGTTTTTGATGCCACTATGTGCTACTGTGCAAACCATGCACTTAAATATATACAATGCTGATTATTGTGCCATCGAGAGCTATTTTGGCTACGATGATAAAAAGTGTAGGTCTACCGAAAAAATTATATATATATAGAGAGATTTGTAAAACTCTTTTGTTTTAGCTGGTATGGTTATTTCTTCTGGCATTTCAGATGGACGAGGTGCTGGCTTCAGTCGCAGATACATTAAAGAATTTTTCTGTGATATACCTGGTGGACATCACAGAGGTCCCTGATTTTAACACGATGTATGAGTTGTACGATCCATCTACTATCATGTTCTTCTTCAGGAACAAGCACATCATGATTGATCTTGGCACAGGAAACAATAACAAGATCAACTGGGCACTCAAAGATAAACAAGAGTTCATTGATGTTGTTGAGACAGTGTACCGTGGTGCACGAAAGGGTCGTGGTCTAGTTATTGCACCAAAAGATTACTCTACCAAGTATCGTTACTGAGTGTCTGTTGATGTATTTTGGTTGTGGGAATATGCTGCACTTTATGACTGTAAGTGTAAAATACGGTTGCTAATTAAGTGATTTCCATATAGACTGGCTCAGTTGATGTCAGTGTACAATAACTTTCCATTAGTTGCAAGTGGAAAGACTTCCAACTCTTCTTAAAACCATGTTGTGATCAATTATATCCAACTTTCTGTAAAATGTGGTTTCGGCTTCAGCATGTGCTAGATGGCACAAGTGAACAAGTAGCTATTATTCTGTCTACAATTAGGGGTATTTTTGTCATTTTTATTGTTAGATATCGGGATAATTAATTCATGTACTATTATTTCACCATCAGATAGGGATAATTTATTCCAGTACTAATTACTATTATGGTATAGCTTATTCCAAGAGAAGTAACCAAACAAGGGATACGATAGTTTCAAATTTTTATCTCAGGATTATCTGTGCCTGTCCAACATATTAAATGATCCCTAGTGTTTTACCTCGTAAGTATGTGAAGTCGAACACTAGGCAATCTCATAGATGAAACTAGGGGTAGACCGTAGACGTTTGGTTCTTCGATTTTTAGTTATGAAAAAGTGTGCACCAAACACCAAATTGAATTAGTTCGATTTGATGATGCAAATGAGTGGAATAAAAAGAGGATCAAAGTAAATATTAAAAAACTTCAAACATTTAAATCTCAAGTAAATATACGTATGAATTATAAGAGAGTTTATACAAAAGACTAACTAAAATTTCTAATTAGAACCAAACAGAGTGATGTAGAAAAGCATACAATAGTAGTTGCGTAATTAAAGAACAAACATAAAGGAAAAAAACCCCCACAAATCAATGCAATTATGTAATTCAACTTGTGAATAGAGGCAGAGCAGTAAAAAGATTGTTGGCTTGTTAAATGGAAGTTTTACCTAGATAATGTCTTAGGAAAGCTTTATTATACTTTTTAATAGTGCTTTAAATTTATTATGGTCTATAATAGCCTATTATTACATTTAATAGCTGATTACTTAGATAAAATATATTTAAGCAGTATACTCTTCTTCTTGTCCACAACGAGCTCGCTGGAGCTCCGACCAACAGCTCCCAAACCACCGCCACTCCTCCTTTTCTCTGATGAAAACGTGACTCCAACGGAACCTCAACCCACCACGTTCTCCACAACCCAGCCACCACTAAACATCCACCACCCTCCCTCCATTTTCCCTTCTTCTCACACCACCTAACAACGCCCAGTCACAACCAGCGAATCAAAAAGTTTCGACGAACCCACCTCCGTCGAGAACTTCAGTCAACCACGAGCTCCGACAAAAACAACTACCAACCACCAATATATTGGTTGACCACCAACTGGGTAAGTTGATGTTCATTAATCGACGAAAATCACCTAACTTTGAGCTAACAATGTACTGATTTAGATAAAAAATAAAATAAGTAACAATAGTTTTGGTGATAAATAAAAAGAAGGAATATGGGAAAAGGATAAAATAATGATAAGAGAGAAAATATATTTTCTCTAATTAATTATGTAATATATAACAATAAATAAAAGATTAAAAAGTTGTATGTAACAGCGTTTGTGAGGATGAGCTGAGTGAGGTGGGTGGGTGGGTGCGTGGGGGGAGGGTATTGGAGGAAGATGAAATAGGGGGAAAAAATTAGATAATTAAGATGAGACTACTTTTTTTTTTTAGTTTTGATTTAAACTAAAAATTTAATTATCTCTCTACCAAGGGCACCTTTGACATTTCATAGGCCTTTCATGACAGCTATGATGAAATTTTCATGACGTTTAACTTTTTCCTATAGGAAAAGGATCATATATACCCCTGAATTATAATAAATGATTTATACATAACCTCCGTTATACTTTCAGGTCATATTTACCCCTATCGTTATAGTTTGGGTCTATATATACCCTTATTAACAAGCTGAATAAACCACATCCTTCAGCATCCTCTGATAAATTACTCATCGATGGTAGTCTACGGTTTTTCAAAGTGAGAGAAAAAGAAGCTATTTTGAATCGCTAGAGGAGAAGAGTGTGAATGTCGTCGGTAAGAGAGAGAAGAGAGGTTGAGGGATTTTTAGTGGGCGGGTCGGTTTTATGGGATGGCTAGGCAAATAATTAAATTTGGGTATAAATTATAAGGCGATGCGTTTTACAAATGGGAGGCTGATATGTGGCATGTTGTTAATGATAAGGGTATATATAGACCTAAACTATAACGATAGGGGTAAATATGATCTGAAAGTATAACGGAAGGTATATATAAACCATTTATCATAGTTCAGGGGTATATATGACCCTTTTCCGTTTTCTATTGATATACGTTTTGAGGTTTTTGGCCATTAACTTGTTGGCTATTTGTTGATATATTAAATGTTATGCATATAATTTGTAATGTCATTTTTATTGTTGCATACTTATGGTATTTTCTCAATTTTATATTTTATAAAAAGAACCCTTAATTATTACTCCAATTATGATCTATTTACTCGACCAATCCCTTATTAAATCGTTCTTATTTATAAAGAACGGATTACATCCGATATACAAAGTAAGTTACGCTTAAAAGGTAGAAAAAGAAAGGAATTGAAAAGATAAATAAATCAAATTGTGGCTTTTAAAAAAGAAAAAAAATGTACAAAATAACAGAAAATAGAAAAGAGTGAAAATTTATAATTTAGTCAGTTACTTATATGACTATGATATGATGGAGTGTGTAAAACATAACCCACTACAAGATTGGTTATATATTTTTAAATGGGTATTAAATTCACTTCACAAAAGAATACGGAATAAACGAACGCTCGTAAAGTTTCAGTGTGAAACTATAAGTCGTCTGGAGTGCAGTTAAGTATTTTCCCAATTGTTTATCATTGGCTCAATTTGTGCAAACATAAAGGCCTTTTTCACAGTAAAGATGGTTACAAGTTGGAGAATATAATAACATATCTAGTAAAATTTCATAAGTAGGATTTAAGGAGGGTAGAATATACGCAACCTTACTTGTACCATATAAGAATAGATATGATAGTCCCTCGATTCAAGTAAAGCATATCAAACAAGTAAGAAAAGAAAATACAATAAGGAATACCTGTAGCAACAATAATCAATATGTAAATCGAAGGAAAGGAAACAATAGGTAATAATAAAATTGAAGTCTAAGAAATAACAGTAATTAACAATGTAATTTATGTAAAGTTTGTCCATAGCTAACAGATGGGCATTTGGTCTAGTGGTATGATTCTCGCTTAGGGTGCGAGAGGTCCCGAGTTCAATTCTCGGAATGCCCCAATTCTTGTGTCCCTTTTTTGATTTTTTTGCTCTCCCCAATTCACCGTAGCGGCTCAAGACAGAAACAGTAAAGTAGAGAGACTGTTTCTGATAGACCTCCGGCTCAAGACAAAAACAATCTAGAAACACTAAGAACTTCTATTTCTAGCTTAAAATATTACTTCTAAGAACTGTCTAAACAAACCCATAAAATTAGCAGAACTTGGTTTATGCTACCGACCGAATATTGGTTAAACGAAATGTTTATTTCATTCAACCAATTAAAATGAGACATGAATTTAATGTTGTTGAAGTCTCTTGATATGGTTTATAAAAATAAATTCATAAATATTGACTAGTATTTAAAGTTTCAGTTTGTTGAAATACGAAAATTGGTTTATTTATTTAAGTTGGGAAAAATAAATTGGTTCGGGGCGTTCCGAGAATCGAACTCGGGACCTCTCGCACCCAAAGCGAGAATCATACCACTAGACCAAACGCCCTCTGTGCCTGTATATATCAGACTTTTTGCAGTTTTGTATGTATAGAAAAGAATGATACTTTTCCATTTTTGTTATTTAATAATCTTAGAATCTCTAATTTATCCCCAATGAAATGCTTTCTTGGAACCTTAAACCACTATTTATTCAAAATATAAAAAGACATGTGAAACTCTAATAATCGTTACTCGTTAGTCACTTAAAATGATGTTTTTCATGCATTTAGCTTATATCTCAAAAGTCTTCATACTCAGTCAGAATACAATTACATAAACTGAACCGAAGAAGAATTATGGAAAAGTTACTGATATATACCCTTCGACCAATAGGTTACCAACATGGCCGAAGTATATACAACACATACGCTATGAGTGTATAGGTATGTGTATAATATATGTATATTTTGTATAAAGTATATTGTAAATTAGATGACCAAATAATTCATACCCGTAACTATCCCTATCTTTCTTTTACCTTAGACTTAAGTAATATATTTTCCCTTCTATACATATCAATATCAATTGTATATTTTCCCAAAAAATTAATGAGAAGGTTAGATTAAGTGTATAACTAATAACTAAAAGGGGAGAAGATTTAGGTAATAGTTATAGTAATTTGTATCCTAGCAGAAACAAAAGAAAAGAAATGCGTAGGTGTGCAAGGAGACCTAAAGATAAAAGACTACTCTAATTATAAAATGGTTAATGAACTACATAAATAAGTCTTCTCTCTGTTACATGACTCTTTTTTCTCCAAGTTAAAATCTTTCATTGATACTTTCTCATCAACGCACGCATAAGGCTTATTAATTTCTTTTTAACCTAAAATGGAAGAAGAAGAGTAAGTATTCTTCATCTCATACATATCATCTTTCTGGTTCCTTTGTTTTCTTGTTTTCCAGTTGAATATTTGTTTCTTACTTCTGTTTATGATGTAATTGCATATATCCTTATTTTCTTCTTGTGTTTATAGTTATCGTCTATACCATATACCAAAAGTAGATTCATGTTGTTTATGAGTTCCTACAATGATCTCAAATTGACGTAAAATAATAATCGTTCACAATCAATTATATATAAATATTTTGTGAATTATATATATGAACCCATAGTGCACAAATTTGTTTGATGTTTCTAATACCATACCTAGTTACGATTTGTTATGAAATTTTTATTCTATTGATCCAAAGCGATATAGGAATTGCTAACCACTAGTTTTACCTTATCGTTATTAAATTATTTATAAATCCGTCACTGTTCTGTGCATATTAAGAATAAAACTTTTTGACAATTTGAATTGTCTTTTGAAAACCCTAATTTGTTTATTTTCTTTTGAAAAACCTCTTCTTGAAATAACCCTCTTGACAAACCCTAATTCATCACCCCAAATTATAACATGGAACATATTTATCAATTCATATTTGGTTGA
This sequence comes from Jaltomata sinuosa, assembly GCA_003996215.1. Lineage (NCBI taxonomy): Eukaryota > Viridiplantae > Streptophyta > Magnoliopsida > Solanales > Solanaceae > Jaltomata > Jaltomata sinuosa. The sequence goes on along the minus strand of QJPP01001826.1, from coordinate 277,501 downwards.
TTTGACATGTTCAATTTTTTAAGCTAGTGGTCTGAGCCAACTTCAGTGATGTAGAGTTTAAGTTATATGCACATAAGTATAAGATGTTTTCTTACACTATTAGATACAATTAAACGATTATAGTATGTTACGGAGTACATAGTTTTTTTGGTGTTAATTCTGAAAATTCATGGCTGTGAAGGTACATTGGAACAATGTTTTCATCAAGAGCATGGTGTGATTTGCATTCAGAGCTTTTAAGAGAGATAGCAAACAGATTAGGGATATTTGATCTTCTTGGTTTTCGCGGAGTTTGCAAAGATTGGCGCTCTGCTTCCTTCACAGCTTCTGCACCCATTGAATCATCTCGTGACACAAAGCCCTGTTTCCTACTTCACAATGATCGCGATGACAAAACCATCCTCTTTAACCCGACCACCAACAAGCATTACACCATCAACATACCCGAATTGAAAGAATCAACTTGTCTTGCATCAACCAAAGGTTGGTTACTTGTGTCCCAAAAAGGTCACATTTTCTTCTTCTGCCCTTTCTCTCGCGCAAAAATTGACCTCCCACCACTTGAAGAATCGGAAATTCCCCCCGGGGCTGCTGCTGTGTTTACTTCTCCTCCTTCCTCAATTGATTGTGTTACAGCTATCATTGATAAGAAAAATGATCAAATCTTGGAACTAAACGTGCTAGAACGGGGAGTTAGCTCGTGGATGAAATACGAATATGATCTCAAACTCAAACAGAGGAGTTTTGGTGATGTTAAATGTGCTACTTCTCATGATGGTTGTTTATATTTCATAGATGATAAGAAAAAGTTGTTGACATTCACATTGGAAGACAAAAGTTTTGAGATGTACACAGTAGTTAATGATAGTAAGGATCCAAATGTGGAAACCCTGCCTTTTAGGTACAAGGAGAAATATTTCAGTAGAAGTGATTTGAAAAAACAGATAAATCTTGGTGAAGATGTTACTATTTCTACTTGTGGTGCCTCTTATTTTGGAAGTGATTCAGAAATTGTGATCAATAATGAAAACATTGAGGCAATGGAAGGATCATCATCAGAAGCTCAACGTCTCAAAGGTGTTTGGATTCAGCCTAGATTCTTTCAACTCCCTTCTAATTATAGCTGGTCATCTCTTTGAGGTTTTGCTCTAATTACATCAATTTCTAGTATTTCTTTTAGCCAAGGTGAACTCGGATTAACGATAAGAAGCTCAGTAGCAAAAGCACCAGGACGGCCGGTTGGTTGAACGGGGCGTTTGCTTCATTTCATTCAATTCTTTTTTTCTTCTTCTTTTGGACAGCTTCAAAACCAAGACATGTTGTTTGAATGTGGTGGATTGATAACAGTAGGACAGTTTACTTTTGATTATTTCTACAATTGATGATTAATTTCTTCCCTTACTCTTGACCATTTTCTGTTATAAGGGTATGGAATAACTCTAAGGTGTTACTTTGTGGAAAATGGTTTTCTTGGTATCCAATTGGAGTGACAGAGCTAGAATTTTTATCAAATGGGTTTGAAATATAAAAAGTAAATACATCAAGAGGCCAAAGGGAGTGCAACATCTATTATATATACGTAAAAAATATTTTATCATGTATAAATAGTATAATTTTCGACCGGAGGGGATTTGGATGAAATTCCTTAGCCCTTGCTAGCTCCGCGACAGGAGATTTAGTCTCCACACACTTGTAGCATTATTTTGAACAATGTTAGGTACTACGTACTTTTCTTCTCCACATAAATAATCAAGAGTAGAGATATTATACAAGACGACCAATATAAGGAGATACCGACCCATTTTCTTCGATTAATACAATGAATAATTGAAGTTGGGGAATCCAGTAATATAACACTGCTATTTTATTCAATAAAATCACAATCTAACAAAAAGTTCATCATAAAGAGGTGAATAAGCATTCAATAAAAAAGAAACTCTTCAAGAGAACCGTGAAGTCACAATTTAGTGTCCTCCTAGTTAATTTTCAAATATTTATGCCACGTTTGAAGGTTTGAACGAACTCTTGAAGATCATCAAGTGCAAGATCCAACAAAGGATTTTGAGTCGATGAGTTAATTAAAAAAGCTAAGCTATTATTTGTATGGCTAAAGTCTTCAGTTATACAAAGCATATTCTTATATTATGAATAATACTGAATTTTTAATTACAATCCTTGATTCATCTTGCAATCGCAAGGCCTACCACATATATTATTAAGGAAACTTACATAGATATGCTATATTAAGAAAATATTTATCATCTATAGCAATAATATTATTTTTTTCACTATGCACTTATAATACATTTATAATACAGTTTTAATACATATTGCAGAGAACAATTTATAAAACACATATAATACAAATTTTATGTATGGATAATATATTTATCACACACTTTAATACACTTATAATACATTGTGCTAATTTCTTACCAAGCAAACATAATACATTTTAAAACACTTATAATACATCTATATTGCATGTATAATTCACTTTTACTATATATTGCTATAGATGATAATAAATAAAAAGTATCACTAAAAATAGTAAATATTTTATAAAAAATACTCACCCATGTAATTTTTCATATTATCAATAATATTGAATTTTTGATAAGATTCATTTTGATGAGTGAAGCGTTTAAATTTAAATTTAACACACTTTTTTTTATGGTTGAATAGTTGGAATTTACAAGAATGAAGTGGAGTGGCTTGGATACAACATATTGACATTATCAAGTAGTATTGTAACAAAATACCAATTTAATAACTTTCATTTTCAGCATTTAAGCAAAAAATATATTTATTTGTAAAAATATGATAAATATTGTAGAGATATTTAAATATGGTAAAATATATATTTAGATATTCTAGAGGATCTTCTTTAATTGTAGGTATTTTATTTTCTTTTGCTTCTTACATTCTTGCGTACAAATAAGGCTGTAATCTCTTGTATTGGGACACGTACAAAAATATTCATTCTCCAGACTTTGTTTGGCTTCTCTGTCTCTGTTTCAAACATGGTATCAGAGCCTCATCGGATTGTTTGAATCTATATCCACTCTTCTATTCTTCTCGTGGTCTTTTGTTGATAGCACTTATTGCTTCGATACTTTATTGGGTCTCTTCTATTTTTTTTTCTCTCTCACTCTTTTTGTTGACGTAAATTTATTGAGTGAATATCATGGACAAGAATGATATTTCTCAACCTATTTCTGTTGTGCTCAATAGATCTAACTACCGTCATTGATTTGAGGCAATGCGTTATTTTCTGAAAGGGAGAAAGTTATGGCAATATGTCACAGGTGATTTAGCCTGTCCAAAGCAAAGTGAGACTGAAACAGATGAAAAGTTTGTTGATCGTTTGGAGGATTGGGATAGCAGAAATCATCTGATCATTACATGGCTTTGGAACACATCTGTTCCAAGTATTCATCTCCAATTTGGACAGTTTGACACCGCAAAAGAGGTATGGGATCATCTCTCTCAACGATATACTATTTCTGATCTTTCTCATCGTTTTCAACTGATGAAGGAGATAGCTAGTCTGAAACAAGAAAAGGGGGAACCTGTCTATGAATTTCTCTCTAAGATGGAATCCATTTGGAATCAATTGACCTTGTTCGAACCTACTTTGAAAAATTCTGATGATGATGCCAAATTTTTAGCTTACCGCAACAATGACAGATTGATTCAATTCTTGATGGCTCTTACTGATGACTATAAATCAACTCGGACTGCATTGCTTAACCAACAACCTTTGCTTACTCTTGAAGATGCTCTTCCTCGCCTCAAATCTGAAGAAACTCGTTTAGGTCTTATGCGGCCACTGGATAATTCAGTTTTTGCAGCCACTAACAAGATTGGTGTCAAATTTTGTCATAATTATCGTCAAACTGGTCACGCTTTCCATGATTGCCCAGCTATTGAATGCAATAAATGTAAGAAAAATGGTCATATCTCTAGGAATTGTCCTCTAATATGTTGGTATTGTAAAAAGGGAGATCACTTGATTAAGAATTGTCCTACTCGTCCTCAGAACAGAAATCAATCTCGTTTGAATCAGCCTTCAGATCCAGTGCTTGCAGTAACCAACAATTCTGGGACTTCATCAGTTGACCTTCAATCTCTTCTCAGTCAACTCCTCTCTAGTTACTCCTTCAGGTAATTCACCTTGGTACTTTGATTCAGCATGTTGTAATCACATGACATATTCCTCCAAGATTTTCTCTGACCAGGCTGCTCTTTCCAGTCCATCTTACATTCATACTGCTGATGGATCCAATATGAATTTTAGTCATAAAGGATCTATTTCTTCATCAGATCTCTCTTTGCCTAATACTTTTCTTATTCCAAGATTAAATTTTAATCTTATCTCTGTTGAACAATTGTGTGATTCTGAATATAATGTAAATTTTTTCTTTCGTGGTTGTCGAGTGCAGGACCTTCAGACGGGATAAATCATTGGGAGAGGCCGTAAAGTTGGGCGCATGTTTGAACTCACCAGCCTGCACGTTCCTCAATCATCTCCTGTGTCTCGATTATGTGCTGCTTCTTCTAGTTTTCATCTATCCTTATGGCATCAACGTTTTTGTCATTGTTCTTTGAGTAAACTTCGTCCTTTAATTTCTAGTGGGTTGTTAGGTCGTATTAATGAGAAAAGTTTGGATTGTGTTGCATGTAAATAGGCCAAACAACCTGCATTACCTTTTAATAATAGTTCTTCTATTTCAGAGTCTCATTTTGATATAATCCATTCTGATGTTTGGGGGCCTTCTCCCATACCGAACATGATTGGATAACGATATTTTGTCATTTTTACTGATGATTTTTTTCGATTTACATGGATATATCTTATGAAAAATCATTCAAAATTATCTCAAACCTATATTAATTTTGCCAATATGGTTAAAACTCAATTTGATAAAATTATCAAAGTTTTTCATCGTGACAATGCTATGGAATATCGTGATTCTAAGCTTTTGAATTTCCTTTCTGAAAATAGTACACTTTCTGAATTCTCTTGCTCCGGTACTTCCCAACAAAATGGACGAGCGGAACACAACCATCGTCATATCCTTGATTCTGTTCGGATCATGATTATTTCTTCATCTTGTCCTGAACGTTTTTGGGGTGAAGCAACTCTTATTGCAGTATTTACTATCAACAGAATTCCCTCGTCTGTTCTTGAAAATATGTCTCCTTATGAACGGCTTTATAAGGCAGCTCCTGACTACACATCACTTAAAGTATTTGGTTCTGCTTATTTTGTTCTTCTTCAACCTCATGAAAACACAAAATTAGAATCTCGTGCTCAAGTTTCTTTCTTTCTGGGATATGAGATAGAACATAAAGGTTATCATTGTTGGGATCCTGTGTTAAATCGTATTCGTATTTCTCGGCATGTTATATTTTGGGAACATATTAAATTTTCCTTTTTGTCAAAGTTTGAATCTATTCCATCAAGCCAAGTGTCATTCTTTTCTAATCCTTCTGCTGAGCTTTTTCAAAGTGATCTTGATGCAGGTTCACCTAGTGAGTCAGACGTTTCACCCCACGATTCAATCATTTCTTTTGATGAAGCCCCATCTGATGGTCCAGTTCATGACAATAATACAACATTCAGTTCTCATGATGAATCTCCAATTGATGGTTCAATACTTGATACAAATACTGATCCCGAGGTACCCTCATCTTCTCTTCTTTTTGATACCACATTATCTTTGTATACTCGTCCAAAAAGAGAAAATAATCCTCCTATTTATCTTCGTGATTATCAGTGTTATTGTACTATACTTAATTTACATGAGCCTTGTACATACAAAGAGGCATCTACTGATCCTTGTTGGCAACAAGCTATGAAAGAAGAATTGCAGGCCTTTGAAAAGACTCATACTTGGGACTTAGTTGACCCTCCTTATGATAAGACTCTCGTTGATTGCAAGTGGATCTATCAGATTAAGACACGATCTAATGGGGCTGTTAAAAGATACAAGGCTCGATTGGTTGCTCGAGGATTCACCCAGGAGAATGGAATTGATTATGAGGAGACCTTCACTCTGATAGCCCGTGTGATCTCTGTTCGTACCCTTCTTTCTATTGAAGCAACTAAACGATGGACTTTCTCAAATGGATGTCAAAAATGCTTTTTCGTAATGAAGATTTGGAAGAGGAAGTTTATATGAAACCACTGCCAGGATATAATTATCCTCCAAATAAAGTATGTCGCCTTCGCTGTGCATTGTATAATTTGAAACAAGCTCCACGAGCTTGGTATGCCAAGTTTTAGTTCTACATTGAGCAAACTGGGATTCTCTTCTAGCCCACATGATACTGCTCTTTTTGTACGCAAGAGAACACAAGGCATTGTTCTTTTACTTCTTTATGTGGATGATATGATTATTATTGGTGATGATACTATTGGCATTTCAGAGGTTAAAGAATTTTTAAGTACCAATTTTGAGATGAAGGATTTGGGTTCTCTCAATTATTTCTTGGGCCTCGAAGTTCTCACCTCTGATAATGGAATTTCTCTATCTCAAGTTAAGTATGCTTCTAATTTGTTATCAAAAGCGGTATTAGCGATAATAAAACAGAGAGCACACCTCTTGAGCCCAATGTGCGATTTTCTCTTACTGATGGCACTTTATTATCTAATGCCACTCTTTATCAGATACTTGTAGGTAGTCTTATCTATCTAACTGTTACTCATCCAGATATTGCTTATGTTATTCACATAGTTAGTCAATTCATGGCCGAACCACGTTCTACTCATTATGCTGTTGTTCTACGCATTCTTCGTTATGTAAAAATCACTTTGTTCTATGGACTTCACTTTTCAGCTAATTCTTCTCTTGAATTACAAGCATATGCCGATGCTGATTGGGGGCGTGATCCCATTGATAGACGTTCTACTACTGGTTATTGTATTTTTCTAGGAGATTCTCTTATATCATTGAGAAGCAAGAAGCAAACTTTAGCATCCCGATCAAGCACTGAATCAGAATATCGAGCACTTGCTGACACTACTGCTGAGATATTATGGCTTCGTTGGTTATTGGCTGACATGAATGTTTCTCAATCCTCTGCCACTATTCTTTATTGTAATAATCGCAGTGCCTTCAGATTGCTCACAATGATGTATTTCATGAGCGTACAAAGCACATTGAGATTGATTGTCATTTTACTCGTCAACACATTGATCTTGGTGCCATTCGACTAGCTTCTTTGGGTCTTCAGATCAACCAGCTGACGTTTTCACCAAGCCTCATCTTCCTAGACGTTTCAAAGTTTTGGTGGCCAAACTTAATTTGGTTTCTCTAAATCATCTTGAGTTTGAAGGGGGATGTAAAAATATGGTAAATATTGTAGAGATATTCTAAATATGGGAAAATATATATTTAGACATTCTAGAGGATCTTCTTTAATTGTAGGTATTTTATTTTCTTTTGCTTCTTACTTTCTTGTGTACAAATAGCGATGTAATCTCTTTTATTGAGACATGTACAGAAATATCCATTCTCCAGACTTTGTTTGGCTTCTCTGTCTCTGTTTCTAACAATTCTTAGTGCTAATTATTATTTTATGATAATCTATTCTTTTTGTATATATTTTGTGCTAATTATTTAACTTGGAATACACGTGCAACACACGTATACTAAAATTAGAAGAATACACATTTTTTTAAATTTCTTTTTAACCTAAAATGGAAGAAGAAGAAGAGTAAGTATTCTTGATCTCATATAATATCATTCTGGTTCCTTTGTTTTCTTGTTTTCTTGTTTTCCTGTTGGACATTTATTTCTGACTTTCGTTTATGATGTAATTGAATATATCCTTATTTTCTTGTTGTGTTTATTTTTATCGTCTATACCAAAAGTAAATTCTTGTTGTTTAATTTATGGGTTCTTATAATGATTTCAAATTAACGTAAAATAATAGTTGTTCACAATTAATTATTTATAAATATTTTGTGAATTTCTTAAAATAAATATACTTATGAACCCACACCTCAAGGTGCACATATTTGTTCGTTGTTTCTAATACCATACCTAGTTACAATTTCATACAATTTGATATGAAATTTTTATTCTATTGATCCAATAAATATTCATCGAATATCCATTTACTGTAGTTACTTAACCTAAATATATGATATTTTTTCCCCAATGTAATTCAGATTTTAATTATACTATTGAAATATACGAATTGCCTAGTCACCTGTTGGCAATATAGGAATTGCTGACCACTAATTTTACCTTTTCGTTATTAAATTATAACAGAAATTGCTAACCACTAGTTTTACGTCTAGTTATTAAATTATTATATTCCCTCCGTTTCAATTTGTTTGGCCTAATTTTCTTTTTAGTATATTTCAAAAAGAATATTTCTTTCCTTTTTTAGCAACTTTTTAATTTCAACTTTCCAAATGACATATTTAAGACCACAACTTAAAGGGCATTTTGATACATTTGACATATCTTTAATTTTTAACAATAAAATTTAAAAGTTTTCTTTATTTTCTTAAATTTCGTACCAAATTAAAATAGATCAAACAAATTGAAACGGAGGGAGTACCAGGAATTGCTAACCACTAATTTTAACTTTTCGTTATTAAATTATTTATCACTATTGTGGGCATATAATAATAAAACTTTTTAACAATTGGAATTGGCTTTTGACAACCCAATTCATCACCGTATCACTCATGAAGTAGAATTTCAATTGGGTAATTATCACAAGTCAGTGGCCCCAATTATTGTGCTGCAAATTAAGCTCACTCACTCTCATACACTCTGTATGACATGCAGTCAAATAGCATCAGTACTGTAGAGAGCACAAAACCGTACATAGTGAAGAAATGCATTGCCCTTTTGCTTTCATGTGCTTCCTCAACTTACAAATTCAAGCAAATACATGCATTTTCCATCAGGCGCGGGGTCCCTTTATCAAGCCCAGAAATGGGAAAGTACTTGATTTTCACTCTAGTTTCCCTTTCAGGTCCAATGCCTTATGCCCAAAATATATTTAATCAAATTCAATATCCAAATATTTTTACTTGGAATACAATGATTAGAGGTTATGCAGAGAGTGAAAACCCATATCCAGCAATTGAAATGCACAATAATATGTGTGTTCGTTCTGTTGCACCTGACACACATACATACCCTTTTCTTCTAAAAGCTATTGCCAAGGTGATTGATGTTAGGGAAGGAGAAAAGGTGCATTGCGTTGCAATTAGAAATGGGTTTGAATCGTTGGTGTTTGTTCAGAATTCTTTGGTTCATTTCTACGGAGCAATTGGTCAAGCAGAAAACGCACATAAGGTGTTTGGGGAAATGTCCGACAAGAATCTTGTGGCATGGAATTCAGTGATTAATGGGTATGCTTTGAATAGTCGACCTAATGAGACGTTGACCCTTTTCAGGAAAATGGTTTTGGAAGATGTTAGGCCTGATGGGTTTACTTTGGTCAGTTTGTTGACTGCTTCGGCTGAGCTTGGTGCCTTAGCTTTGGGTAGAAGGGCGCACGTGTATATGTTGAAGGTTGGATTGGATAAGAATTTACATGCTGCAAATGCCCTTTTGGATCTTTATGCTAAATGTGGGAATATGAAAGAGGCGGAGCAAGTTTTCGATGAGTTGGAGGAGGATAGTGTAGTGTCTTGGACATCTTTAATTGTAGGTTTGGCTGTTAACGGTTTTGGTGAGAAAGCACTTGAGCTTTTCAAGGAAATGGAAAGAAAAGGATTTGTGCCTACTGAGATCACATTCGTCGGGGTATTATATGCCTGTAGCCATTGTGGTTTGGTGGACAAAGGGTTTGCTTACTTCGAAAGGATGCAAAACTTATTTGGAATTAACCCGAAAATTGAGCATTATGGCTGCATGGTTGATTTGTTAGGAAGGGCTGGCTTAGTGGAGAAGGCGTACAAGTATATTAAAGACATGCCATTGCAACCCAATGCTGTGATTTGGCGAACATTACTTGGTGCTTGCTCAATACATGGTCATTTAGCTCTAGCAGAGACGACTAGAAATCACCTTAAGCTGTTAGAACCTAAACATTCTGGGGATTATGTGCTCCTTTCAAACCTTTATGCAGCCGAGAGGCGTTGGTCAGATGTGCATCAACTAAGGACCACTATGCTTAAAGAAGGGGTGAAAAAAGTCCCAGGGCATAGCCTTGTTGAGTTAGGTAATCGTGTGCATGAATTTATTATGGGAGATAGGTCCCATCCTAAAACTGAGGCTATATATGGTATGCTTGCAGAAATGACTAGATTGTTGAGATTGGAAGGTTATATCCCTCATACATCAAATGTGCTTGCTGATATAGAGGAAGAGGAGAAGGAGACTGCTTTGGCTTACCATAGTGAAAAAATTGCAATTGCATTCATGTTGATTAGTACACCGCATGGGACCCCAATTAGAATTGTGAAGAACTTAAGGGTCTGTGCTGATTGCCACCTTGCCATTAAATTAATATCGAAGGTCTTTGATCGCGAGATAGTCGTTAGAGATCGTAGCCGGTTTCACCATTTTACCAATGGATCTTGCTCTTGTAAAGATTATTGGTAGAACTGGACTTTGTATTGAGTTGCTTAAATTAAAGCATAGCCTTCTGAAAAGAAAAAAAAAAAGATGGTGGAGAACAGGATTTGACAGCAACTGCATTATGTTCGAGGAAAAATTACGGAGAGCAAGATATGAATTTCTAGGTCATTGCTTGGTGGGCAGATTTATAAACAATTAGTGCAACTCTATACATTCTGAAGAAAAATTCCTCAACTCCCTTCTACTGTGTCTTATGTATCATATTAAGAGACCATCTTGGGCTCTATACAAGTCTTGAGAGGATTAGCTACTTTTGTAATTAACAAAAAAGGAAAGGTGTTTTCTGATCCTAAGCAACTGAAATAGTAAAACTAACCTCATAATAGCAAACAAACCTTCTATTTTATATTCAAAAGTACTAAAATCAATCATATTATGTATTCTATATGTTTCAATTGGTTTGTCATAGTTTCACTTGACATAGAAGCCAAGTCAAAATGCTGAGGATAGCTTCATGGTTGGTCTCTTGATCGACTAGATCTCATCATATATAAGAGAAGATTTTTCTTACACACATTAGGTCTAATTGAACCTCTAAAACATACTCAAGAGTATGGATATTATCCAAGACGACAAATATAAGGAAATAACGATCCATTTTCTTCAATTGATACAATGAATAAGATTAAGTTTTAAATCACAATCTAACAAAAAGTTTGTCATAAAGAGGTGAATAAGCATTCAATAAAAAAGAAACTCTTCAAGAAGATATTTTTCCCATTCAAAAAGTTATTGAAGTCACAATTTATTATCCTCCTAGTTTTCAAATATTTACGCTGCGTTTGAAGGTTTGAACGAACTCTTGAAGATCATCAAGTGCAAGATCCAACAAACGATTATTAAAAAAACTAAGCTATTATTTGTATTATTAATAAAGTCTTCGATTATACAAAGCATATTCTTGTATTGCCAATAATACTGATTTTCTAATTGCAATCCTTGATTCATCTTGCAGCCGCAATGCCTACCACATATATCATCAATAATATTGAATCTCCGATAAGATTCATTTTGACTAGTGAAGTGTTTAAATTTAAATATCAATCAATTTAAAGCACATTTTCATTAGCAAGTAGTATTGTAATAATATATCAATTTAATAACTTTCATTTTCATCATTTAAGCAAATATTGCATTTATTTTTAGTGTTAATTGTTATTTTACAATATTTTTTTTTTTTTTTATGTATTTTGTGCAAATTATTGAACGCGACATACACACACGTATACTAAAATTCTTTTATTTAAATAAATATAATGTTGCATATATTGTAACTTCAATTGCAATATTATATACTTTATTCTTTTGTATGCAATCTTTTATACTGACGCGTGATAGACGTACAATGCAGTACACTAAATTAGTATTGTCTAATTTAATATATATAGGAAATTCTCCCCAAAAAATAAGCTTGTTTGAAGGGCCAATATTTTGTCACTAGCTACTGGGCAGCCCAGGCCCAAAGATAACAAAATGTGTCTTTTATGTGCAAAAGCTTTTTGAGGAAATTAGACAATATGGCCATTCGATCAAATTTGTTACCCAAAATGGTCCTTGGGCTCATTTTCTTTCTCTAAAATCCTCTCTTTATCTCTCTCTTCAACTCCATCTTCTTCACCATATCTCATTCCAACGATTTCTTAGCTCTTTTAGCCTTCAAATCCGTAGCTAATACGTCCAATTTTCTCACTTCATGGTCTAAAAATGTACCATGTTCTTCATGGGTAGGTGTAAAATGTCACCCAATTACTCGTAGAGTCATAAAAATTGTACTTACACGAATTCATCATCTAAGTTTTCACCATAATTCTCTCAGTTCGATTTGAATTACGATTTTTGGCCTAATCTCAAACACGTTTACCTCTCTCACAACAAGTTTTCCGGTGAATTCCCACCGACGACTTGATTTATCGTTTAATGAGTTTTCCAGTGACGGAGTTGAATCAGTTGCCGCATTTGATGACTCGTTGAGGAAGATGAACTATTGCAGTGTATATGAATGTATATACATCTTTTATATATAGTTATACATTATATATACACAATTATATATTATTTATACATTATATATTATATATACATGTGGCTATTTTAAAGAATTTTGCTACGCGGACCCCAATCTTTTTCCTAACCACTTCTAAAAATTAAGCACACCTCTTTTTTTTTATTTAGCCAAAACAATTTACTATGCACATTTATTTTAGGGATTTGATTTGCAGTTTTACATAATTTTATGAAGTTATTTCTCTTTTTGGTGTTCCTGTCTTCCTCACCATTTTATACACGAATCCACCCAAGAAAATAGCATTAATAATGGCGGATGGTGGCATATTATATATATATATATAAAAAAAAAATTGTATAATTAATATATAATCACTATATAATATGCATATTTAAGAGAAGATGAGAGATCAAAAAGAAGTCATATAAATATTAAGTAATCATTGTATAATTTCTGTACAATATGTTATGTATATATTGCATATTGATTATACACGAATTTATGCATTTATTATACATTAATTTTTGGGCACGTGCGTTGCACGTACAGTGGCGGAGCCAGGATTTTCACTAAGGGGGTTCAAAATATGAATATGTATACATAGAAATTAGCTGAAGGGGGTTCAACCTCTACTATACATACATAAAAAATAATTTTAACCATATATAAATAGTGTAATTTTCCGCCGAAGGGGGTTCGGATGAACCCCCTGAGCCTAAGGTGGCTCCTCCCCTGTGCACGTATATACCAATTGGATTATGTATTGCACGATTTTGTAAACGAGTATACTATTAAAACAAAACTTCGAATAAATAATTATATTGTTTACCATCGATTTGGGACAGTTAGATTTGTTTGTGGATCAAGAGCACGCGTTAAAATCTAGATTTGTGTTAGAAATGTAAGTTTGTAAAAAAAAAATAATCATAAAGGAAATACACGATAAATCAGTAAGACAAAGATAAAGAATAAATCTGAGACACCGATAAGGTGTTCGATCCTTCTAGCTATGAGCGAACCGTGGTCAAAAATAGTAAGCAAGTGTAATAACAATGAAACAACAAAAAACTAAGAGAAAGCTTAGGAACCGAGCCGAAGGTATTTTCTTACTTTTAGGGTTAAAGCTAGCAGAAAGTGGATCCTTTACAATGAGTGGGGGAGTCTCCATTTATAAGGTACAAGTCATTCCTTAAGGCGGAAGGAATAACATTATCTTATCAGGCCAATAATACCGCATCCAATGGTTGGCAACCACTTGTCCTCGATCCGTTGGAGGATGCCAGCCAGTATGTCGCGTCTGATGCAGCTCTGTCGAGTGTTGTCCGCGCACCTGAACATTCTGACACACCGTCCTTCTGTCAGTCTTTCTTGAGCATTTGCTATCGCTGGCCTTCTCGGGTTGTTTCGCTTTCACCCGAGAAGACATTTCTTCGTGTCGGACACGCTCTCGAGATGGCATCGTCGTGGCCTGATTCCTCTTTGACCCGGTCCAAGTTGGCCCAATCCAGTTTTACCTCATACATATAAATATGACAGAATAAACTATAAATTTTTTTGAGTGTTAAATGTGGATCATTGTACAATAAATTATTGTCGAAATCAAGATAATTAAATATTGTCTGAAGTTATTGAATAAGAATAAAATCATTAGCAGAATTATGGATTAAAATGATAAAGACAAGAATACAAATTAAATTTTAAATATTATGCCAGCACAAGGCTATAAAAAAGAAAAGACAGTGTTGATATTGTATAGGGTAAATATATATCAAACACATGATCATATGGAATAACGAGACGTGAAAGAAAGCGAGGTCAACGTGCTACATTAAAAACAAACGGTATAGTTTACTTCAAAAGAGTGAGACATAAATTCGCCTATCCTTCAAACCTCACACATAAATTCAATTGTACCTTTTTAGGGTAAATAAATATTTAGATAGGAGTACCAGATTTAATTTTAATTACAAATACAACTTCAGAAATAAAATTGATTCATTATTTATTTCACTGCAAAAAAGATCACTAATCTTTTTCGATTCTATATGTTTTTAATTGTTGGAAGTTGATTTTCTTTCTTTTTGTCTTCATTATTGATTTATCTTTTTCTTCCACTGTACTTACATCAATATCTTCAAGTTTATGTATCTTTTGTTGAAATATTTACTATCTGTTTTCCAAAAAAAATAAATTAACATATTAGATTAATTTTTAATAATCAAAACTTCGGGGGCTTAAAGCGATTGCTTCATCTGTTTGACCCTTGTGCCACCACTTTTTGAGAGGCACATATGTAATGTAAAAGGTCGTAAAATGTTTATAATGGGATTCGAACAGAAGATCACGCTTATGAATGAATCCCCTAGAACCACTTCACTACAATCTTCGATCCATTTAGCAAGCGGATCCAAACTTACCTTTTATAGATAATTTTCGTGTTCTAACAATAATTTTCATAGATAAAATTATAATTTTTTGAGTAAGTTTCATAATTGTACAATCTTAAAATACACATTATAACTTTTTAGCATAATTATCAAGATTATCTTAATAACATAAATCATTCAAAACACCCCTAGAATTGCGCACAGTAACAAACCAAAACCCCTAAAAATTAGGAATTGAATTCATGCTAATTTTAAGGGCTAATTTAATTTATTTTTTTTCTAAAGAAAACATGGATTAATTGGTGCCATATTTTTTTTTCTTTTTTTCTTTTGAATTCAAATTTGGATAATACACATTATTTTTGTATGTTTCAGTTCAATATAGAATACTTTTTTTTAGTAATTTTTTATGTTTGAAAATTTAAACTTTTAGTAGTAGTATATGTGAAATATATATTATTGTAATTAAACTTATACTATAAATATTCACAAATACATTATATATATGCAAATATCTTTTAAGTTTTGCACAATTATAGTATATTTACGGTATAAATTCTTTTGATATCAATATACAAGAATTTAAATTCAACAACAAAGGTAATTAATACTACATATATTATATTAAATTTATAATTCAGTTGTTGTATACTTACTAAATAAAAATGATGAATAATAATAAAATGTGTGTATTACCATTATATATATATATATAAATCGTGTGTATTATTATTATACACATTGAATATAATTAAAATATATGTAAAATTGTTTGGACAAATAATAATATTGTATATATAAAAGTAGTAATATATAATATGATATTATTTAGTATACGATGAACATGAATGATGTATATTAATTATTGAGAAAAGGAGAGGAAAAATCATTTAGAAAACTTACCGAAACTATGGATAGATATAAGTTGTAGCCTTGTAGGAGAGAGAAATTGTAATAGATAAAAAAAGTATAAATTTAAATTTTATGGGATCTCCTTTAATTATTACTACATTAATAGAATTTAATACATATGCTAAAATTGATATTAATTGTGCTAGTTTTGAAAGAATGCAAAAGTTATGTCATTTATGTCATTAAACTTTATTAATATGTTGCACAATGTAAAAATCTCTAATTTTTTTTGATAAAACGGATTCAACCGAACATGCTTGAGCCCATGTAGACCCATCTCTAATAACCATTCAGATGAGCCTAATCTATGTAAGCGATGGTACTATGCATACTTGAAAAATAATGTGAGAATCATTAGCCATTTTTCACTAACTTCTTTAATCTCATGATATGTATTTTGTTTTCTTTTTATGCTCTTTTATTCTTTATTAGGTTTTACCTTTTCTGAAAGTGAAGCTTAATGATAAGTTTATGCTAAAAGAAATTGTGACAAAGTGCAATATTCAGAGCATTATGGTTAGCTCATTTTCATAAATCTCGTATGCTTCTAAAGTTTATATCAATTATCATGAAGATCACTGTACAGTTGATCAAGTTGATTAGTCAAGCTTATGCCCACTTTGTTTGTAACTACCCCATCCTCTGGTGGTTTACTTTTCTGACTTTTTGTAATTTTTTGGTAAAACTTTAATAGATTTGTATAATTGATAGTGGAATATCAATACATTATGCTGTGTTAAAAAAATTAATACAACCCCTTGTGTTACTTTATATTTATTGGGCCATAGAGGCAAAAATAATTTTTTTAATATGACAAAATCAAAGGCGACTTCATAAACCAAATTTTCTAATACACTTTTGAACTTTATAATGAATTCCTTAAAAGTTTTCAATTTGAATTTGTTTGTGACGATGGTATTGCAACCATCTTGTATCTATCTTTATTATTCACAAAGATTTGTATAATATTTTAGGAAAACATTCAAGGTTAATGTAATATTTTTTTAAAATTTTCATTGTTTGGTAATCTAAAATTGTTACCACTAAGTTCTATTTCATGTACGACAAGAACAAGTTATTGACATTCACATTGGAAGATAAATTTTTTGAGATTCAACACTTTTATTTAAATATATAATTACTTATTTGTAAAATCAATGTCAACATTTAAAAGTGTTTATCAGTACATAGTGTTTATCAACTATTTATAATGGAAAATTTTCATAAGTGCAGTACATAGGGAGATTTTGTATTTTTTAAAATGTAGCAAAATACACTGCATCTACGTGCATATAATATTTAATCTTAATTGAAATCGTCCTAATACAATATTTGATTTTAATTGTATGTGTATATATATAGTGTTGAATGTATGTGGAAGCGCTTTAAAGCATAAGCTGGATGTATGTGTATGTATGTGAAGATATCAACTGTATGTGTGATCAATTAAATCTAATATATGTGTTTTGAAATTATATATGTAAGTCAATTGTATGTGAAAGATATGTAAAATATATATTATATCATGTATATATGAGGAACCAACACCTAAAAAAAAAATATATTGTGTATATATATATCATCCATATTATGTCAGATATTCCTGTCTCTCACTAAGATTTTTAGACACTATCATGTAGAGACGGAAAATTCTACATCATATAAATTTTGTCATATATAATCGAAACGGCTCTAAGTTGGCAACCTTTTTTACATGCAAATTAAAGTCCAAAGAGTTAGGCCACCCTAGCTCTATGCCTCAAGTAGATGAATTCACTTTAAAACTTTGCCAAACAACGAATGGTCCTAACTGCCCATGATTTTCCATTATTTGGTACCCAACTTAACACACTGCAAAAGAGTATGATATATTACAATGCTCTATTTGTAGCTCTTGCCAATTTTTGAAGAATAAGGACGATTAGGATTGTGCTGAATTAGTCAAGCAAAAGAGGCAACTAGAGAGTTTCAACTAACATGATTAAGTATCTTTAAAATATTTTTTTCTCTAAAATTTACTGCTATCATGTCATTAAATAAGTATGAAAAATAATATTTTCGACTAAAATGATTATAAAAGCTAACTTGTCAAAGTTGAATGACTTTTGAAAGATCAAACAAAGTAAATTGACTTTGATCAATCAATTATTATAAGTTGAGTGACTTTGATCATCTATATAGTTTAATTTGTTTCAGAACGGACTAATAAGAAAATTACGTAAAACAAAATATAAGAGATGGACTATAACATTAAACTAAATATCTTAACAACCTCCAAAGTCCTAATTTATTTGTGGGTGGGTGGGGTAGAGAGAATAGTGAAGGCCTACACTAGGAGTGTTTATGGTCCATTTTGAGTTGTTTTTTTCCGGAAAGAAAATCAAATCAAATCCAAGCTTTAGATATTTTTAACATGTGCGGTTTTACATGCTTATATATTTAGACTCCCCAGCCTGCTGAATTCAAAACCTAACCTAATTGCCCTGAGAGAGTGAGTATTTACTTATCAATTTTCTCCGAAGAAAAAGCCAACATGCTGAGAATATCTTCAAGGTTAGTATCCTGACTCAATCCTCTTAAAAACGAGATTATGAGAGGCGGATCTAAAATCATATAAATAAAGAGACAACATCTCATTTACTCAACCAATATGGTGTAAAAAAAATAGTAGTTAGTTATATTTGGAAAATGTGATATGATGTGGTCTAGTCCCTTAGCAATGACTTTATAAGTCAATCCTTGATAGGATGTTTTGATTAACAATACACACAAGTATGAGTGTGTATATAATATATTTTGAATATCAAATATTTGGGCTTGGCCTTGGGCAGGGCGTGGATCGGACCTTATAAATATTTATTTTAATTATGTGACTAAATTGAAATTCAGTTTGTTTGCATTTAAATTTAAATAAAAGTTGGATGTGCTTTTGTATCCTGAAGAAGATTATTTGTATTTTCTCCAAATCAGTATACGGGTAATATCTTCTTTAAGGAAAGTCGTTCTCACGCCTCAAACCTTTCTTTGTTTTTGTTTCCCGATTATTAATTTTTCTAATATATGGGACACTTAACAAGTCGTCTCCGCACTATGTCTTGTTTAGTCTATTTAGAAAAGAAGGATTACTTTTAAAATTTGGAGGGTACCGGTGAGGTAACATGTCATATGGCTTCCATCTCATCAAAATGTCAGACCATGTGAGATTTTATTACTTTGCTAGCGGTAAAGACAATTTTGTCTCGATAGTATAGCGAAGCTTAGATGTAAACAACATTTGAAAAGTAGAATGGTGAATTTGGCCCTTCTCCAATTGAAATAGATGGTGTTGTATTGGTGAAAATTGATCAAAAGACAAGGTCATTGGTGGGTGTACTTTTCTTTCCATACCTTATACATTTCTCTTTTTAGGCTAACATTTACTCGAACTAACTTATATTTACATGCGTCTCTTTTTTCTTTTCTTTTTTTGTCTTAATAACTTAACTCCAGGGGCAATATGGTCATTTCCAGATCCTTGCTGCTTCAAACCTTCAATAAGGCGTTCTCTACTAGCACAGAAAGGTCTCATCTATAAATTACTCCCTCAAAGCTGTTTATAGCAACATTTTTCAACCCTGTTTTCTTTTCAAAAGGCATCAATCACCTTGGTTATTCAATTGTAAAGTTATATACATCGTCAATATAAAACTATTATACGTTAGGTAAGTATTTAACTTTTTAAGGATATTCACAGGTAATTAGACTTCTTAATTAAAACGTGAGATTTGTAATTAAAAAAAATAAGACAAATTATGACATGCTATATAAAAAATTTCTTACACTGACAGTGTACTTAACTTAAACTCATCTAAACTAAGCTGAAAGTAAATTTTGTGAATATAAGGAAACTAGAAGGCAAAGTGGCGCTAATAACAGGAGCAGCAAGCGGCATTGGAAAAGAAACTGCGATAAAATTCATCAATAACGGGGCCAAAGTCATAATAGCAGATGTACAAAAGCAGCTCGGCCAAGAAACGGCCTCCGAGCTCGGACCCAACGCCTTCTTTGTGGTCTGCGATGTCACGAAAGAATCCGACGTCTCCAATGCATGTACAACAATGCAGGTATATATCCAGACTACAATTTCTTTTAAGAGAACATGACACAAATGATCCCTCAAACACAAGGTAGTTTTGATTTGAAGTAGTCCCTTAAGTATGTATCGAACAATTTTGATCCTTAATGTTTGTCTAAAATTAATATTTTTAGTTTTTGTCAAATATCCAACAATTTATGTTCGTTAGATTTGATGAAAATCGTGAAAAAGTTAACCATAAACACCAAAGTTTTATCATATTTTAAAATATGCAATGCAAAAAATTACACTAGTCACCAAAAAAAGAGAGCAGAAATTACAACTCAAAAAGCTGCTCTAGAGCAGAAATACAAAAGCTATACCTCTAAGAGTGAGTTCCTGCTAACTTTTTTTCCGTAGTTCCTATAGAATCTAACCGACAAAGTTTGGTAAATATTTGACAGAGACTAAACATATAAATTTTTGATAAATTTAATAGATCAGAACTACTATTTAGTACATATTCAAGGAACTATTTTGAACCAACCCTCAAATATAAGGGACTATTTTGTCAATTTTTGTATTATCATGAAATATATTTCCAAAAGGCAAGTCTTTTTCTTCTTCTTTTTCCTGATGAAAAAGAAATCATTTGTTCTCTCATAACTCAAGTTGATAGCTTTTAAGCAATTTTAAATTTATTTATTTTTTTTGGCAAATTTCATTTATTGGACAATTCTTTCTCTATTTTTGTTTGTCTCATTTAAAATTGATTTGGATTTTTCAGTCTGATTCAATTATTAAGACAATTAAAAATGATATTCCTTGTTTTGAGATCCTTTATCTTGATTTTGTTTTAAATCATTGGATTTAGATATTACTCCAATACTTTTTAATTCTTTCAAAATGTAAGTAACTGATTTAAGTTATGTGCGCTAATTATAAATATTTTTACACTTAAATTTGGTTTAATTAACATTGAATAGCAAATTAGTTACTCATCATTTTTATAAGGTAGTAAATGATTATCGTCAAAACATACTTGTAATTAGGCACCTTATAAGTAATTTGATCGCTTCACCATAATGTATAGAGAAATCTTTTTAAAAAATCTAAATTCATCTCTCTATATATAGGTATAATATGTCATTCTCCACCGAGCATCGTTGACCTTGACCTCAGTGTGCTCAATCGTGTCATGGCTGTCAACATTGGAGGTGTGTTGGCAGGAATCAAGCACGCTACCCGGGTGATGATTCCGAGACAAAGAGGTTCCATTTTGTGCACATCTAGCGTTGCTGGCGTGATGGGAGGTATGGCGGACCCCACATATTCGACATCCAAATTTGGCATTATCGGAATTATGAGATCTGTAATGTCGGAGTTATGTAAGAATGGAATCAGAATCAACTGCATTTCACCATTTGGTATTTTAACACCATTAGTTGTTGAACACATGAAAGTGATGTTTCCCCGACTGGAGGCTCAACACATTGACAAAATTTTACGCAATTTAAGTGAGTTAAAAGGAGCCTATTGTGAGGCCATTGATGTGGCCAATGCTGCTTTGTATTTGGCTAGTGATGATGCCAAGTATGTTAGTGGCCAAAATCTGGTGGTTGATGGAGGTTTCACTACATATAAAAGTATTAGCTTTCAACAATAGAACGATACAAAGTCTTTTTACAACAATAAAAAACACATCCTTTACTTTGTGTTTTAATGATACGATAATAGAGTACATAGTCTTACATTGTGTTTTATGGGCACGAAAATAGATTACATGTGTTTTCAAATAGGTTTTCATTTCAAAAGTTGTGGCCTTTTAGCCAAACTCAATTTCTTTTCTAGATCTTTAACTCTAGTAGCTCATTATAAATCAAAATAGAGAGAAAGGGGTTATAGTATAAATGTCACGATCTAAAATCTCATTAAGCCATGATGACACCTAACCCCTACTCATCAGTTGAATCAATTAAAAAGTAACCACATTATCAAGCCATTATGACAAAAAATAGAGTACAACAAAATAATATAAAAATGAGATATATTTCAAAGTACTATAACCTGAAACTATACTCTACAACCTCAAGAACTGATGTCACGGGTCATGAGCTATTAAGAATAAAACATATAACTCTGAATTAGAAAGGTACAACATTTTTTTGAAATACAACATTGAGTAAATGACTCTAAGATATCAAGAACTAGCAGTCAATCTGTTTTCGAACATCTTGTTTACCAGCCTTTGATAAGTTGCACCACCATTCATTAAACCAAAGGACATCATACTGTAACAATATGTGTCATAGCTAGTGACAAAACAAGTTTTCTCCTGGTCCTCCGGGTCCATTTGAATCTAGTTATACCTGGAGTACGAATCAAGGAAACTCATTATTTCATGCTCGGTCGTGATATCGATCATTCGATTGATGTTCGGCATCGGAAAAAAGTCTTTCGGATATGCTTTATTCGCATTGAAATCGATGCACATTCTAAACTTATTTTGCTTCTTAGGTACCATGACCATGTTCTCCAACCATTCTAGATAGCTTACTTTCCGGATTGAACCTATCTTTAGCAGTCTGGCCACCTTTTCCTTCACAAACATGTTTTTCTCCTCTGAAATGGGATGCCTCTTTTGCTTCACTAGGGCTTGTGGATAGCTAAATCTGGCGAGATACATGTTATATCAAGATGGGATCAAGTGAAACAGTCGGCATTAGATTTAAGAAAATTAGTGAGCTTGTTTTTTACCTCGGGACTCAGTTATGTGCCCAAATATACTTTTCTCTCTGGGAAATTGATTAAAAGGATGACTTGTTTGAGCTCTTCTACCATAGATTTAGTCACATCCCCGATCATTTGAGATGTAGAAGGATCTTGGTACCTGATATTGCTCCTTATTTGTCTCAGCAGCCTTCAGAATCCTTTCCTCGATGTCATTCCTGAGAAAGGACTCCGATTTTTATAATTGCTCGCAGACTTTTGGTCGCAGATATGACATATATCTCTTTCGCGACCAACAAGTCACCCTTAATTAGTCTAATCCCGAATAGTGTTGGGAACTTCATCACTTGATGGAACGTTAAGGGAACTACTCTCATCGCGTGTATCCACGATTTTTTCGGGATGACATTGTATCCCGTGTCTCCATCGTATCCCTTGGGCCATGTCTCCATCAAGGACAACAAACTAGGTAAGCTCGACCACTCCTTCAGCATTTGTGGTCAGTTGAATGTAATAACCCTCATAGTGAATTTTAGATTTTTATGCATTTTGATTATTTTACCCTTTTTCATAATTGTATTATGGTATTTGTAGTCTGCGAGAGTGGGTGACACAGTTATCCAGGTGTTTGGTTAAGTTCTACCTGAGTTTTGCATTTTGAAAGTTTTAGTATACTGTTAACTTCGATCAACATTCATTGATAACATCCTGCGTTGGTAAATAAAATGATTTCATTGAGATCGGATTATCAATTTTAGTTTAGTAGCATATTTGGTTTGTGTTCACGGAATTTTGTGTGAATTATGAGGGTCAATTCAAAAAAAAATTGGTTGAGGTTGGTTGCTGGTGCCAACTGAATTTCTTCTTCGCTTTTGCGAGGAGGGCGTTACGTTCGCGAAGTAGGGAGGAGGTTGGTCTTTATGTTCGCGATGGAGGCCCGCGTTTGGGAAGGGTTATTGGTCTGAGTCCGGGCGGGGCATTTTGTTCTACGCGAACATAACTAGTCTATCGCGAACGCGATGAGTTCAGGTCGGGGGTCTTCGTGAATGCGATGGCAGTCCGGCGTTCGCGAAGAAGGAATTGCTGGCACTATTTTAAAATCTCATTTTTGACTCAAATCCCCATAACTCAATTTTTGGAATTTGAGAGCTCGATTTTGGGAGACTCAAAAGAGGATTTTCGAGGTTTAATCATTAGGTAAGTTTCTTATACTTCTTCTATACACTTTTCAATTTATTTTATAATTTCACCTTCGAATTTTGATTTTCAACTTGAAATTTTGAGGTTTTTTCTGTAAAGTTAGAATGGTTTTTGATGATTTCAGGGTCAATTTTAACTCTGCATTCAATGAAATTTTATATTTGAACTCCTTACGCTTTTGGTAAATTAATTTTCTAATAAAATTCTAATTTTTGCCTTATGGGATTGGGGTGGACTTTTTGAATTCAGATTAGAACCATAGCAATATGAGTATTGTTGGACTCATGTTACATGTATAACTTGTTATTGGTAGATTGGGTGCGTCGAAAGTCATTCAAAAAGGGATGGATCATGTGTGATCATGTAGAGGCTTGCGATTCAGCTTCGAGGCAAGTTATGACTTGACTTTCTTCAGACTTTGCTTGAGTGAGGACTTATCGTGTAAAACATGCTATGGGTTGGATGAATTTGTGGATTTGAGTACTAAATAAGATGAATTATCATTGTGATGTCCAATTTGAGGCTTATATTATTTTGGCTGACAAGGAACTTAGATTCCTAGCTTGATATTAAGGCTCGTGGCCTGCGTTCATGGATTTGTTATGATTATGAGATTTTGGACATATTTGTTGCATCTGGCTTACTTTTACTTTCGTTTTTATGCATATTCATTCATTTCATGATACATGAAAATAATTGACTGATAAATGTTTTGAAAGAAATGAAAAGAAAGAAACATATGATTTTGGTTCCAATTCGAGTTCAGGTCATTGATACTGATTATTAGTCTCGATTTGAGTCTGAGTCATTGATATTTATTTTAGTCCAGGTTCAATTCCGAGCATGATATATGAATCTTGTGAATTTCTCATAGGTCTCATCTCACAGCACACTACTGGAGAGGGTGGATATCGATATGCATTGACTATTGCATATCATTGCATTGCATTATCATTTGGATTGTTGTTGTGATTGAGATAAACTATACTATTTATTGATATTGAATTGCTGAAACTTTTCTGCGCGCATGGTTATTTTAGTATTCTTTATTCGATATAGTATCTACTTAAGGCCAGTCGGCTATGATGCCTACTCAATACAAGTGGACCGTTCTCACTCCTACTTTTCCGCATCCTTCTGATGTAAATTCTGGTAGAGTGGATCCCACGACCAAATTTCGTGCTTCTGGATATTATTTGAAATTATGGTGAGCTCTTAACTTTAGAGATTGATCCAGTTTCTTCTATCTTTTATTTCTGTCTCATCTACTTGCTGGATAATTTTGATATTTCAGTTTTGACATTTGATTTTAGAAGTCGCTCTTGTACTTGTAATAACCGAGTCTTGGAATTTCTAATGTATTATTTCCTTTCCATTTTGAGGATATTTGGAGTTATTATTAGATATTTGTATCGATGTTCTATTGTTTGCCTTCATTTTATGTTGTTCGTGTTTGTCGATTTGGCTTACCTACCATAATTGGGTTGGGATAGGTGTCATTACAACCTTTGTAGTTTTGGGTCGTGACATTGAATCTCTCTTCGAGTAGTTGCGGTAAACATGTTGAACCCAACTAATAGCTCGGTCACCGATACCACTTCATTCGATAGCTCCATCTTCTCGAGAAATTATTTGTGGATGATGTTCGTCGAGCTTCCTGGATCTATCATCACATGTTCAACATTGAGGGGTAGCTAAACCCTATTGAAATAGGGTATGTGTAAGCACCTAGGTAGCCAGCTTTAGGTGTGGTGGTGTTTTCCGGGACCAGGGGAGATAGAACTTCAACTTGTTCGAAATGTCTTCCTCATAAATCCTAGAGACAAAGTGAGGAATGGATCGGTCCTCAAGTCATTGTTAGGACCAAAAAATGTGGAAGCAGTTAAAATTTAATTTGTTCCGGGGAAGAAGGAGCTCAATCGAAGGACTGACATCCTCGTCTCTAGAAGCGATTGTTTCAGAAGGCTTATTGGAAGATACCCTCGAGGGAAAGGGAAGAAACGCGTTGAAGACAAGGGAGGAATCGTACTTATGTGGCGTGGATAAAAAGACAAAAGAGACAAAGTGTAAGGGTCAGGTGCGCGAACAAGCCCTTACGGACCTAAACGCGCACCGTAGGAATTTAGCTGGCATTACTAACGGTATCACCACGTGTCCCCCTATTATTGGTCTTAGTACTTTGGGGCTCGATTGGAGCTTTCTTATATATTGGTTAATGCTTCACCTTTGTAACCTATAAATAATTTACCCCACTCATTTGTAAAGGCATTCTGAATTCTAGCAATACAATAGCAATATATTATTTTCTTGAGCATCAAGATGGTTCTTACTTTACTTAAGTTTTTATCCAACATATTGATACAAGGACACCTTCGGAGCAAAGACTAGAGTTCCTAAAAACGCCTACAGATACATTTGAACACTCGGATCCATACCCATTACTCTTTATTTCGCGTTATTTATTTTGCATATCAATCAATCAATATTTAAACTGTTAGACAACGAACTTAAAAAGAGTTAGATAAGACGCGTGCTCTTGATCTCATATAAATTCAACTGTATCGTATTTAGGGTAATCATATACCAAGCGGTGTGCTATTCTAATTTCACTAATATTTTTAACCACTCAAATCTGGTGTGCTATTCTAATTTCACTAATATTTTTAACCTCTCAAATCTGGTGTGCTATTCTGATTTCACTAATAACTTATTTTTCAAATTTTGTTTTCTTTACTTTTCCCCATTTGCTGGCAGATGCAGCTCTCCGCAAATAAATATACTATTCGCAGACCCACCCCTCCTCTGTTAACACATAAAAATGGAGTGGAAAAGAAAAAAGCAACTCCATTTTTATAGGAAAGTCATTATATCGATTAAAAAAATAAAAAATAGTATCATGATTTTAAATGAGTAAAAAATAAAAAGATAAAAATTAATAATGTAAAAGTAATTAGAATAGGCATTTAAAAACCTCAATTAGGATAAACGTAGCAATGAAAAATGTCCATCGTTCAAAGTTAAGAAATAATTTATTTTTTAAAGAAAAGTTTTATTTTTTAATTCCCAAGGCTTATAACTCTAACATGACCACTAAAGGTAATGGTGGAGTAGTAAGTACCCCTCCATTCTTCACTAGAGTATAAAGTCGCATTTGGCAGAGTGGAAGTTCCTGATACGAATATGAATTAGTCGGACCCTAAATCGAATATCGGACGGCAAATAATAAAAAAAAATAGCTACTGTCACATGTGCAGTTAGAAATGCACATGTGCTACATAGTCCAGCCTTGCTAATAAATTCATCTAAAACCCCAATTGGCCTGAGAAGCAGTGTGAGAGTAATTAGTATTTCTTGTCAATTTTCTCTGAAAGCTCCATCTAACTGAAGAAGAAGCCAACATGCTGAGTGTAGCTTCAAGGTTAGTCCTCTCATCAATCTTTCTTTCAAACAACTTAGTAATCTTATTATATGCATGTGAAAACAACGGTTCAGTTGAATTTATAGAACTCGTTCTAGATCCGCTTCAAACGACAAGTCTATCGTCAAAAATTTGAATACAGCTACCTAGATGTGGATCCAAATCTATTGTTGTTGTTATTTGCTATATGTAGGCGTTTGGTATCTAAAGTTAAATTAAAAGAAGTGTGTTGAGAAATTGAAATTGTGCTTGGATATGCATAGTTGAAAGTTTGTGAGTTTTTTTCATTCGAAAAATAATTTCAATATATAACCAAACGCTATTTAATCAGATGTTATTTCTCTCATTCTCTGTTCTTGTAGTTGGAAATGGTCAATATTTAATCAAAAACAAGGTCATTCAATTCGTGCAGTCCAATAATTTAGGATTATATGAATCCTGGCCCATACCAATCACTTTAGGTGACAAATACTAGATAGTTAGGTTGAATTTGGACCGATTAAGATGAGCTAAGTTAATAAATGGATGTGTTATTGATTCGCTCGAGAGTTATTTGGGCTGAAATAAGCTAAAATGTGAGTTATAATTCAACCATCCAACTCTTACTAAAAGTTTTAATTAATTTATGTGTTCTTTTGTAATTTTTTGGTACTTTATAAAATTATTAGTATTTCGTTATCATGACTATATATATAACATATCAAATAGGGTGAAAATCATTTACACCCCAACTTTGTTTTAAAAATCAAACTCTCCCCTCAACTTTGAAAAATAATCATTCTCCCTCCTTTATCATATGTAATGTCTATTTTATCCTTGACATTCATTTCTCCATTTATGTAAAAAAATATATATTATATTATATGTAATATTTTATTTTTTAATCTAAGTATTTATAGTTTTTTATTTTAGTTCATTACTATTATAAGTAGAATAATTCTTTTATAAATTTATTGTAAAATTAAATATTATTTTTTATAATTATTATTCTAATATCATATGCATTAAATATATATGTATATATATGAATTTAAACTTGAAATCTCAAGATGAATTTTGAACCTCCTAAATCACTGAGCCAACCTCTACTCCTGTATTAAATGAATTCAAAATATATATATATATATATATATATATATATATATATATATAATATATATATATACACACACACTAAAATTAAAAAAATACCTTTTATATACAATATAATTTTTTATCGAGGGAATTCGGGTGAATACCCTCGCCCACTCTTAGATACGCTCCTGCATATTTCTTTAACTTTCACTTATCTCTTATTCTATACTGTCTATATAGATAAACGAATTTTGATTGTCAATGATGAAATATTTTCTAATATAATTTAAAATTTATTTATAATATAAATAAATATTTTTTTAAGATTTTTTAAAATAAAATATAATTTTATTTTTATTAATTATTTTCTTGTTACATGCATCAAAATATATTTATAAATTTTATTATATTATAGTTTTTATTATTATTAATAAAATTATTTTTTAATTATGTTCCTTTATTTTATTATAGAACGACATTAGCTTTTATATTCAATCAAATTTTTTCCTTCTTTTTTTTCAGCAAAAATAGTATTTTTATAGACAATTTGTTATATAGATTAAAAAACAAAAATATCATAATTTTAAAGAAGTAAAAAAAAAAAGAAGATAATAATTGATAATGTAAGGGTAGAATAGATATTTAGGAAAATAAATTAGGAAAAAGGGGGGAGAATGATTATTTTTCAAAGTTGAGGGGAGAGTTTGACTTTTAAAACAAAGTTGAGGGGTGTAAATGATTTCCACCCTATCAAATAAGAAAAATATCTTTTTTTAAAATATTTTGATAAAATTTCTCATGAATCAATTTGGCTAGGTATAAGTTCAAACTTTGATGGATTGAAATGAACTAAGGGCCTATTTGGATTGACTTATTTTAAGTGTTTTTAAGTCAAAAACACTTTTAAGCACTTTTAAATAAAATAAAAATGTACTTTTAATCACTTATTTTTAAGGTAAAAATGTAAAAATATAAAAATAAACCAAAAGGCATAAGTTAAAATTTCTACTAACTTATTACTTTTAACTTATAAATCAAAAGCTATATAGCTCAATCTACTAAGCTAATAAATAAATTGTCAATTATCAATCCAAACTTAAATAGATTCAAGAAATTATAATTTTATTAGCGAATTTTGTCACCACTATCAATAATGTATTGGGTTTTGTTTCATTTTCTCTCATATTGGGCACCTTATCTTTACATCTCATTTTTTTGTTTTCTTGTGTTTAACTTTAAATTTATAATTTTTTTTTCTTTGATTTTCTAATCGATTGTACCACATAAAAATGACAACAATAACAACATATTCAATAGTATAATTTTATGAATAAAATTTGAAAAGAGTGAAATTTATAAAGTTTTACTTTTATTTTATGAGGATAGCTAGAAAAGTTATTTTCGGCCTCAATTAAAGTAAAATCACACATAAAATGAAAGGGAAGGAATATAATTTAATGTCACATGACCGTTGATCTTCTTGGAGAGAACAAAAATACAAGATTTTGTGTTTGGTGAGCACATGCAAAGACCACTTATATATACCAGTAATCATAAAAAGAAATGACGAAGAATATTATTTTATTAGCATGGACAAATATTGCATGTCAGGTATCTTAATTTGTGGTAGTAAAGACAAGGAGCACAATATTTTTTAATCATACACATATGGAATATAAAATTTAAGATTCATTGAGATGTGCATCAATTTAAGATTTTAAAAATGTTAGAGATACGATATCTCGATTTATTAATTTAGCAGAATTTGTTACAATCGGACAAAACAAATACGTGTGAAATAGCAGAATTTGTTACATTGGGACACAACAATTTCTATTAATTTACTCCTTTCTTTATTTATATATATTTTTTTTTTTTAAAATAGATTGACTTGTCATATTTCTTAAGAAGTAATAAATAAAATAATTAATTTTATTATATCACTTTTTAAATATTATAAATTCAATGCTTTGAGAAATGTATTGAAAAATAACTATAGTTAATAATAAAGACAAATTAAGAACTAAGAGGTCGTTTGGTGTGAGGTATAAGGTATAATAGTCCCCGAATAAAATGCAGGATTATTTTATCCCTTGTTTGGTTGGAGGTATTAGTTAATCTTGGGATTATTTATCACACTGTTTATACCACAGTGATGAGATAAGTTGTCTCATATACATGATGAGATAACTAATTCCGTGATTAATTATCTCGGAATAACTTGTTCCCAACCAAATGACCCCTACGTGATAAATTAATTTTTAATTTTTTTAAACTGAACAAATAAGTATGAATATTTAACTTTTAGTACAGTGGAGAAAGAGAGTTTATGAATTTGGTTGATACTCCAATTTCTAATCTGAAAGGAGGAGAAACTAGAGGCTTTTTTCTAAAGAAAAAGAAACAGACAGAGTAGCTTTTAAGTTAACAATTGACATAACAATTGCTTTGTTTTGATTTTTTTTCCAAACACATCAACTGTTTTATAAAAATCAAATTTCCAGATTTAAACAATGACTATTTACATTCTCTGAAGCTAATATGACTTAGACATCTAGCTAACCAAAAAGGTGGTTTTGTCATATCGTAGTCTCACGCTAAGGGTGTGTTTGGTATGGCGGAAAATGTTTTCCTATTTCCTCATGTTCGTTTGGCTTAAAATTTTGAAAAATATTTTCTCTAGGAAAACAAGTTCCTTCAAAATAAGGAAAATGACTTCCTTAATCAAAGTAGAGAAAACAAGTTGCAATGTTCATACCACTCTTAAAATCACATTTTTCATGAAAAACATTTTCCTCCATGCCGAAGACACCCTAAGTAGTTGTTCCTTGTCCAGCATATATGGCCCTTTGGCTTACATTGTGCACTACAAGATGTACTTTCAAAGTAGTAGCTAACTTTGCCAAGTAATTTGCGACCTTGTTAGCTTCTCTATAGCAGTGCGTGAAGTTAACATTTATGTTATCCACTAAGGCTAATGTATCCTCATTAATAGGCTTAGAGTGAGATTGCTAGTTGTTCTTGTTCCTTAGCATATCCACCACTATCATAGAGTCAAGCTAAATCGCACCCTGTCTAACGCCATTGTCCTTTAGCCATCGTCCAACATTTCTGGCTGCCATGGCTTTGATGATTGTTGCACTGTAAAGGGACACCAAAAGCATACAATAAATTTCCATCTGTATTGATCTTAATCCTTCCTGTTTGAGGCATATTCCAAGTCACCAATTTGCTGATAGCCTTTGGTCTTATAAGCCTTTCCACCACATCACAAAATTGATTCTATTGATATTCCATCTTGAGGTTAGGGAATATATGCTTTATCCATAGCTGCTTTTAGGTACCACATAATTTGCTGCTCCATTCTCCTTGGGCAGAATCTATCCTGATTGCCATATCTACAAGCACATCTTGCTCTCCACATCTCTCAACATATAACGATTGGTATAACTTGAATAATCGTCTTGTGGACAGCATTCTTCGCATGAGTTTGCCACCATTCCTGTAAGAAGATTCTGGCTGGCCTGACTTGATATTAGCTTTGCTTTGATTAATCTGTTAACTTTTGTGTCATAAATAATTATTTTATCCAATATAAATTAAGTTCAGCACTTCAAAATAATTTTTGAGCAGTTGGAATTTAAAAGTTATACTTAAATTCAGTCAATCCAAATGGTGTTGAAATATTTATTTACATGTTTAACTTATTAGGCTTTTGAAAAGCTTGCTGAGAATCAATTTATTTGATCACACTCTTTTATCCTATTTGTGACTCCTCCTCATGAATACTACCACAAACAGAAGTCATCAAACTTTAGACAAATTAACATTAATTCTTAATTTTGTTTTAATGTTTAAAAATCGACTATCGGAGGATGGTGATTCCTGGAAATTTAGTATTGTTTCTTTTTATATTAAAAAGAGTTGTTAATTTATCCAAAACTGAAAGTAAGTTAATTTTGTGAATGTAAAAGGAAACTAGAAGGCAAGGTGGCGCTGATCACAGGGGCAGCAAGCGGCATTGGAAAAGAAACTGCGGCAAAATTCATCAATAACGGGGCCAAAGTCGTAATAGCAGATGTACAAAAGCAGCTCGGCCAAGAAACGGCCTCTGAGCTCGGACCAAACGCATCCTTTGTGGTCTGCGATGTTACGAAAGAATCCGATGTCTCCAACGCCGTGGATTTCACCGTCTCCAGCCACGGACAGCTCGACATTATGTACAACAATGCAGGTATTCAGAGACGAATTCAGCATATAAACAATGCACATAACCAGCATGCTAACTAGTACTACTATTTTTACCAGCTTACCTGTTCCTATTATTTATCATACAGAGTAACTCATACTACCTGTTTGTTTGTCTGGTTTTGACTTGACACGGAGTTTTTTTAAAAAAAAAACTTTTGAATTTTGTGGTCATAAACTAAAGGTACCGAGAATGTACCAAAATATCTTTTGATTTTGTAGTCTTAAGCATGTCATGTGAAAAGTTGAAATTAAAGAGTTAACACAAAAAGAAAAGAGACATTATTTTTTAAATGGACTAAAAAGGAAAGTAAGAAAAACAAATTGAAACGAAAGGAGAATTACCTTCTAAGTGATCATTTGACTATGTAAATAGTTTTTTTACATGTCAGGGCATAAAATTTTGACTGGCTTTTAAATTCTGAATCCTTCTCTTTTCGTAGGTGTCGCATGTCGTACTCCACGGAACATAGCTGACCTTGACCTTGATGCATTCGACCGGATCATGGCTATCAATGTCCGAGGGACGATAGCAGGAATTAAGCACGCAGCTCGGGTGATGATCCCACGTAAAACCGGTTCCATAGTGTGCACAGCTAGTGTCACTGGGGTGATGGGAGGTCTAGCGCAGCCCACATATTCAACAACCAAATCCTGTGTGATCGGGATCATGAAATCCGTAACAGCAGATCTATGCCAGCACGGAATCAGAATCAATTGCGTATCACCATTTGCAATTCCAACCCCGTTCTATATCGATGAGATGAAAGCGTACTACCCGGGTGTGGAACCTGAAGTTCTTGTTAAAATGTTGCATCGCACGAGTGAGTTGAAAGGAGCCTACTGTGAGCCAATTGATGTAGCTAATGCTGCACTGTTTTTGGCTAGTGATGATGCCAAGTATGTTAGTGGCCACAACTTGGTGATAGATGGAGGTTTCACCTCCTATAAAAGTTTAAACTTCCCCATGTCTGATCAAGAATAGTACTCCTTCCATTTCAATGTAAGTGTCATGGTTTGACTGAACACGGAGTTTAAGAAATAAAATGAGACTTTTGAATTTTATGATTTTAAATTAAAGATGTGTATAGTCCTTTAATCTTGTGGTCTTAAATTTGCCAGATAGGATGTTGGAATTTGAAAACTTAACAAATATAGGAAGATACACTTATTTTGGGACAGACTAAAAAGGAAAAATAAGACGGACGGAGGGAGTAACACTCTACAAAGGTGTTACTAGGATTCAGTCAGGCACTTTGATGATTTTCAAATGCCCAATGCAACTCTTCTTCATCATCAATAATGTTTCAGTTGGCAGCTGATTGTCCAAGTTTGTTCTGATGGGAATTCAGTAAATTGGCATTTTATTTGCAAATGCAGATGCGCATTATGATGAGTTTAAATGCTTTGTTTCTTCTCTATAATTCATTATTGAATAGAGTTGCACTCCTAAACCAAAGATCTTGTCATAAAAACCGTTGCAAGTTGACAAAAAATTAAAGAGACAAAGCAGAATTTGTGCTTGAGCAGGGTCCCAAAACACATGCAAATCTAGAATTTTAAGTTTGTGGGTTCCAATAAAATAAATTAATATGTCTTTTATGTTGTAAATATGTTGAATGTCCATGTGGCAACATTATTAGAGCCATAACAAATGACAATTTTATAAAGTCTTTGTCATCACACAAATGACTAATATAGCTTAGATTAATGCCACATGCATTGTCTTAGTGGCCAAAATTAAGCCCATATATATCATCCTCTTTGTAACATGATGAAGAAGAGATATGCATAAATAAATATAGAAAAGCTATTCAACACTCTCTCTCTACTTTGATTTTCTTTTCCCTTAAATATTTGATAGTATTTTACAATAAGTTATCAGCACGAGACTCCGCCATCTCGAGCTACTTAGACAGGTAAAAAATGTCCAATATTTCTAAACTTGAATTTGTTGCTCTGGATATATCGAGCAAATGCTACTCGTCGTGGGCACTTGATGCTGAAATCCACTTAGATGCGATGGGTCTGGCAGACACCATCAAAGATAATAACCAGGCATCTAGTCAAGACCATGCCAAAACGATGATATTTCTCCGCCACCATCTTGATGAGGGGTTGAAAATGCAATACCTCACTATTAAAAACCCTCTTATCCTGTGGAATAATTTAAAAGATAGATATGACCACCTGAAGTTGGTCATTCTTCCACAGGCACATCATGATTGGTTTAATCTGAGGTTACAAGATTTTAAAAGTATAACTGAATATAATTCTTCGATGTATAGAATTATATCGCACTTAAACTTATGCGGAGAAGAGGTCATTGAACATGCTAAGCTTGAGAAAATATACTCCACATTCCCTGCCTCGAATATGCTCCTGCAACAGCAATATCGAGAAATGGGCTTTAAAAAATATTTTGAATTACTTTCACATCTTCTTATTGTTGAGCAGCATAACGACCTATTGATGAAAAATCATGAGAGTCGAGCCACTGGTTCTATGCCACTCCCTGAAGTGAATCAACAAATTATAATCAGCGAGAAAGAGGTCGTGGCCCCAGTCATGGTCGTGGCTGTGGTCGAAAAAGAAATTATAATCATGATGGTCGTCTTGCACCAAAAAATGACCAGCAATATAAAAAGAAGGGTGAAAAACATGAAGTTGTGCAAAAGAAAGATTCAGAAAGTATATGTCATAGATGTGAAGGAATGGGGCACTGGTCACGTACGTGTCGATCATCCAAACGTCTGGTTCAGCAGTATCAGGCATCCTTGAAAAGGAGTGATAATAATCCAGAAGCAAACTTTATTTCTGAAGATAATGTTGAGCCCATACATAGGCTGGGTAACAATGCGGAAGCAAGTTTTATCTCTGAAGATAATGTTGATCCCATGCATCTGGACGTAGTTGATTTCTTTGAATTCCCTGAAGGAAAAATGATCAGTGATGAGCCTGCTATAATCTAGATAGTCTTCTGTTTGTTTATCCTTGTCGATATGTTTATTTTATTTTTTTTCTTTCAACTCTTGTAAATAAATAAAGTTTGTATAACAATCATGTTTGATAGTAACTTTACTTTGTTTATATTTCTTTGTTTTGAAGAAAATATGGATATGCCTCAAATTTTATTTGGATCTCCAAATCATGAGGATATTTGCGTAATTGACAGTGGAACAACGCATGCCATATTTAAAGATGAGAAATACTTTTCTTCCTTGCTTAGAAAGAAAGCAAATGTTACTACAATTTCTGGTAATTCAAAATTGATTAAAGGCTCCGGAAGAGCTACTATATTTCTGCTTAAGACAAAACTTGTTATAGAAGATGCATTGTTCTCTTCTAAATCCCCAAGAAACTTGTTAAGTTTTAAAGATATCCGTCGAAATGGATATCATGTTGAGACACTAAATGAAATAAATATGGAATACCTTGGTATAACCAAAAGTGTCTCAGGCCAGAAATATGTTTTGGAGAAATTATCAACCTTATCTTCTGGCCTATATTATGCAGAAATTAGTATAATTGAAGCACATTCGATCATAAACCAGAAGCTTACTGATTTAAATACTTTTGTGCTATGGCATGACCGAATAGGTCATCCTGAATCAATAATGATGAGACGAATTCTTGAAAATTCAACTGGATATCTATTAAGAACCTGAAGATTCTTACAAATGATGAATTTTCATGTGTTGCTTGTTATCAAGGCAAGTTAATTGCCAGGCCATCACCAATGAAGATTGGCATCGAATCCCCTGGCTTTTTAGAACGTATACATGGGGACATATGTGGACCTATTCATCCGCTTAGTGGATCGTTTAGATATTTTATGGTCCTAATAGATGCATCTTCAAGATGGTCACATGTGTGCCTCTTGTCATCTCGCAACCTGGCGTTTGCGAAGTTATTGGCACAAATAATACGATTAAGGGCGCAATTTCCAGATTATCCAATTAAGGTTATTCGCCTGGACAATGCTGGAGAATTTACATCCCAAACTTTTAATGATTATTATTTATCAATTGGGATAAGAATTGAACATCATGTTGCTCATGTCCATACTCAAAATGGCCTTGCAGAGTCATTTATTAAGCGCCTACAACTGATAGCAAGACCACTGCTTATGAAAATAAAAATGTCCACTACTATTTGGGGCCATGCTATCCTACATGCAGCAACACTCATTCGTCTCAGACCGACTCATTATAATAAATACTCTCCGTCACAATTAGTATTTGGTCATGAGCCAAATATAGCTCATCTACGAATTTTTGATTGTGCGGTATACGTGCCTATAGCACCACCATAGCGTACTAAGATGGGACCTCAACGAAGGTTAGGTATATATGTTGAGTTTGACTCACCCTCCATAATTCACTACCTTGAACCATTGACATGAGATTTATTCACTGCTCGATTTGCAGACTGTCGGTTTGATGAAACAAATTTCCCGCAATTAGGGGGAGAGAAAAAGGAACACACAAGAGAAAATTTGTGGAGAGTTTCATCACTATCTCATTTTGATCCACGTGCTCCGATATGTGAGCAGGAGGTCCAGAAGATCATCCACTTACAAAAAATAGTAAATCAAATGCCAGATGCATTTACTGATTTGAAACGGATAACTAAGTCGCATATTCCTGCAGTGAATGTGCCTATCAGAATTGACGTCCCAAAAGAACCATCTACTAGTGTCATACCTTCTGAATCCCAAACACGCCTGAAGCGTGGTAGACCATTGGGCTCAAAGGATAAAAATCCTAGAAAAAGAAGTACAAGAAATGATAAATATGACACTACAAAAGAATCTCATGAAGAGATTCAAGATCTGATTAATCCTGATATTCCTGAAGAAATCAGTGAACCCGAGACTCAAGTGAATGAAGAACTTTCGATAAGTTCTATCGGTGATGGAATGAATTTAGATCGATCAAAAATTATGGTGGATAATGTTTTTGCATATAATGTTGCACTTAATCTTATGCAAGACTGTGGAGATCTTGAGCCTCAATCCATCGAAGAATGTCGATGAAGACGTGATTGGCCAAAATGGAAAGAGGCAATTCAATCAGAATTGGACTCACTTGCTAAACGTGAAGTTTTTGGACCTGTAGTCCAAACCCCTAATGGTGTAAAACCAGTTGGCTATAAATGAGTCTTTGTACGAAAGCAAAATGAAAGAAATGAAATTATAAGATACAAGGCACGCCTTTTTGCACAAGGATTTTCTCAAAGACGCGACATCGACTATAAAAAAATATATTCACCGGTTATGGATGCAATAACTTTTAGATACCTCATCGGTTTAGTTGTACATGAAAACCTTGAAATACATCCAATGGACGTAGTTACAACTTATCTTTATGGTTCACTTGATAATGAATTTATATGAGAATTCTGGAAGGATTTAAACTGCCTGAAGCACGTAATCCTAAGTCTCGAGATATGTTCTCAATCAGATTGTAAAGATCATTGTATGGTCTAAAATAATCAGGGCGCATGTGGTATAATCTCCTCAGTGAGTACTTGATAAATGAAGGTTAAATAAATGATGTCATTTGTCCTTGTATTTTTATTAAGAAAATGGCATGTGAGTTTGTCATACTCGTCGTCTATATTGATGACATAAACCTCATTGGAACCCCTAAAGAGGTCCAAAAGGAGATTGAATATCTAAAGAAAGAATTTGAGATGAAAAATCTTAAAAAGATAAAACTTTGTCTCGATCTGCAAATTAAACATTTAGCGGACGGGGTCTTCATCTACCAATCTGCCTACACTGAGAAGATTTTAAAACGATTTTACATGGACAAAGCACATCCATTAAGTACTCCAATGATTATTCGATCACTTGAAGTGAATAAAGACCCGTTTCGACCCCCAGAAGAGAATAAAGAACTTCTTGGTCTTGAAGTATCATATCTCAGTGCTATAGGCGCATCTATGTATCTTGCTAATGCAACCAGACCTAATATAGCATTTTCTGTTAATTTGCTAGCAAGGTATAATTCTTCTCCAACGCGAAGACATTGAAATTGTGTCAAACATATCCTGCGATATCTAAAGGGGACTATAGATATGGGTATGTTTTATACTAACTAAAATTGTGCAGATCTTGTTGGTCATGTAGATGGAGGTTATTTATCGGACCCACATAAAGCTCGATCTCAAATAGTCTATCTGTTTACATGCGGAGGAACTGCTATATCATGGCGATCTACAAAGTAGTCAATTGTTGCTACTCCTTCAAACCATGCTGAGATAATAGCGATTCATGAAACGAGTAGAGAATGTGTGTGGTTGAGATCGATGATACAGTTCATCAAAGAAAGATGCGGCCTGGAGTGTGGTGTCAAAGTACCCACGGTCATATTTGAAGACAATGTTGCGTGCATAGCCCAATTGAAAGGAGGCTTCATAAAAGGAGATAGAACTAGGCATATCTCACCGAAGTTATTCTTCACACATGATCTTCAGAAGAACGGTGATATTAATGTACAACAAATTCATTCCAGTGATAATCCAGCGGACTTATTCACCAAATCTTTACCAACCTCAGCTCTTGAGAAGATGGTACACAAGATTGGAATGCGAAGGCTCCATCACTTGAAACGTGGCTTTCATCAGGGGGAGTAAGAATACGCGTTGTACTCTTTTTTCCTTAACCAAGGTTTTATCCCACTGGATTTTTTCTTGGTAAGGTTTTTAATGAGGCAACAAGCAATGCATATTATAGATAACTATGTATCATATCTTTTATTTTGCATGGACATCCAAGGGGGAGTGTTGTAAATATGTTGAATGCCCATGTGGCAATATTATTAGAGCCATAACAAATGGCAATTTTATAAAGTCTTTGTCATCACACAAATGACTAATATAACTTAGATTAATGCCACATTGATTGTCTTAGTAGCCAAAATTAAGCCCATATATATCAACCTCTTTGTAACATGATGAAGAAGAGATATGCATAAATAAATATAGAAAAGCTATTCAACACTCTCTCTCTAATTTGATTTTCTTTTCCCTTAAATATTTGCTAGTATTTTATAATATTTTAGAAGTAATAGGGGAAAGGATTTTTACTAAAAATAGTAAGACGGAAGAACTAGACATTTTAGAACTAAAAAGAGGAAGGCGAGAGGGATTCAATCCCAGGATAGAGGCTGAAGGCATTTTGGAGGCTTCCTTTTTGCCATTGAACCAACCGCTACTTTAGTTATGGGTTTCCATCCGTAATTATTTATTTCCTTAATATATTTTTTCATATAATTACAAAATTTACGGTAGCGGGTGGGGTTCCCGAAAACCTCCTCCCACTGTAAATCCGCCCTTGTCCAAAAAGTGTTTCAAGGGAAAACTACTTATTTAAGCTTTTGCTACTACTCCTTTCTTTCCAGAGGAAGTACACACATCCAACAACAATAATTGTTGAACATTTCTTCTGTCACATTCCTTCCATTAACATGAGACATCATCCATTGCAACTCGTTATCCCAGCTAAATGCAGCTCTTTTGTAATTTTGCCAGAGTAAGAACTTATTCCACACTTCGAGGGTGTTTGAATTGACTTATTTTAAGTGTTTTTGATTTTTAAGATTTTTTTTATTTTTGGAGGTGTTTGACAAAGACAAAAAGTGCTTTAAAATACCAAAAAAAAAGTTAAAAGCCAAAAGTTGATTGCTACCTATTTTTGACTTTTAGCTTTTAGTTTATAAGTCACTTTAAAAAAGCCAATTCAAACACTCTCTTCGGCTGAGAATGCACACCATTAAAAAGAGGGA
The DNA here is from genome assembly GCA_003996215.1 of Jaltomata sinuosa. Classification (NCBI taxonomy): domain Eukaryota; kingdom Viridiplantae; phylum Streptophyta; class Magnoliopsida; order Solanales; family Solanaceae; genus Jaltomata; species Jaltomata sinuosa. Next base: position 237,061 of record QJPP01001826.1, on the reverse strand, counting down.
AAAGGACACTCCATGGCCATTCGGTCATATTATTTCCACCAAAATGGCCATTTTCAAAGTTATGCAATGGGGTAGCCACTCGGCCAAACTATTTTCAGTTTGTAGCCATCGAGTATAAATGTGTATAGAAACTGTATAATTATTGTATACAATATGTATATGTATAATATTTCTATTGAATATGTACAAGATGTGTATCAAAATTGTGTAATTATTATATAAAATATGTATCGGTATAAGATTTTTATAAGACCTGTATAATTATTACATATAATATGTATTTTGTATATGATATATGTAGAAATTGTATCATTGTTGTAGAAAATGTGTATGAAAACTATATTATTGTCGTAAAAATTATGTATATGTATCATTATTGTATAAATGTGTATAAAAAATATGTAATTATTGTATATAATTGTATCATTGTTGTAGAGAATATGTATCTGCATAAAATGTGTATAAAACATGTATTATTGTTGTTGAAAAAATATATATATATATATATATATATGTATCATTATATGTATAAAGTATATTTTTTTATAACAAATAAAATACACTCTTTTTGTATTTAATTGATAAAAAGGAGAATAATAATTACTGTATTGTAAATTTGTATTTGATAGTTAAAAAAACTATAAATTTTATGTGATTATTTTTTGGTAGAATTAAAAATAATAATAGGAGAGCTATTTTTTTCAAAAAAATAATAATAAAGCAGAGGAAAAAAAAGAGCAGCAACAGCTGCCGAAAAAATGTCAAAAAAAAGGACTCAGCCGTCAAAAGTTAACCAATTTCAGCCAATAATGACGACTCCAACTAAAAAAATGCTAGAAAGTGGGATTTTAATCCCTTGACTATTTTGGTGAAATATTTTGGCCTACATGTCATTCTTGTCCATTCCCCTTAAAAAGAGGTGGTCAGTTGACTCTTCATATACCTCACACAATGGGCAAGTATTTTGCTCAATAAGCCCCCACTTCATAAGTGTTGAAATTTGATTTAGTTCTTGTAATAAATTTTAGCCTAATAAGTTATTTAGATTAGGATGAATTTGAATTTTGAATTTTAATTAGGTTGTTTTGGTTGTTGAGATATGTTAGGTTTTTTTGAATTTTAAATTATGCATATTTTTGTTCTAAGTTCGCTATTGAAAATACCCTAATGCTTAATAAAATTATTGAAAGTCATTTCAATCCATTGGGGAATCGTTCGGTAAAGTGTATAAGAATAATACTTAATAGAGTGTATTAATAATGTTGAGATTAGTAGTGTTGTGATTGATAGTACTGAGATTATTTTTTATCCGATATTTGATTTGATGTATTAAAAATAACATGTATTGCTATATTTCTAAAAAAATATTGTTTGTTTTACAAAAATACCTTCTACATTAGTCCTTCTCTAATGTAACAACTTCTTTTTCAAGTATGTATATTAGATAGTCAATATAACTTAATTGTTGCACTTACTATCAAACAATTAAATGCAGGATTAAAGAAATAATCGCAATTGATAATTCAAATTAAGATAGAAATATTCTTCAAACGTCAATATTCATGGTTTCTCACAATTTCAGAACGTGAAATTTAGCTCCACACAAACATGAAGAAAAATAACAATTCATACAAAAAAATATAAAATTGAATAGCATGAAAAAGATAAGGTAAAACCAATAAACTTCGACCTTCACAACGACTCCTAACTCTTCTCTAATAAAAAATTGAGTAAAAATTATTTTTAGAGAAGATACTATTTCAAGAAAATGGCCAAATGCCTCCCCAACCTATATCCGAAATTTCAACTACACAATTCAACTTTATAGGGATTTTATTACCCCCTAAATATTTTTAAAGTGGAATAATATATACCCACCTAAATGCTGACGTGTTAAGTGAGCGTATTTCACTCCCTTTGAGAGAGTGAGCACCAAAAATAAATATTAAATCTTTATTTTTATTATTTCTTTTATATATATATATTAATTATTATTTTTTTAAATTATTTATTTTTCTTTCTTCTTCATAATTTCTCCACCACTCACCACCCTAAGTCCGCCGCCGCCGCTGCCACCACCATCTCCAACGGATCCACCACTTCTCCATTCTTTTTCACCTTCCCCATTTTTTCTCCATACAAATTTCTCACTCTTTTTTCTTCTCCCGTTGTCTAATTCCCACAAAATTCAAGAATCAAATATCAAAAAATCAAGAATCTACCCCCACCTCCTATTCAAATCGTCATCCCCTACCCCACCCCACTAGTCGTCGCCGCCACCACTTCTCTTTCTCTTCTCCTCAACGTGCTTACACCCAATTTCAAAATTAACAATCAACTATTAAAGTACTATTTCGAAGCTATTATAATAAGCTTTCTGTTAACAAAATTTATTCAAACAATATAAATAATGTTGGAGACCTCTAAATTCATTTTCAAAACATCCTCATCGGAAAATCTTGACCGACGAAAAAGAGAAAGAAAAAAAAAAGTATTTTTGTTCTGGATTCTAAAATTGCAGAAAACAAGAAGAACGAGAATGAAAAGAAAAGAAGAAAAAACATAGCTTTTGGGATTGAAGAAAAGAAGAAGAAAAAGAGGAGAAAGGGGGGAAAAGAATACACCCATGAGTGCACTCCCAACCTATACCTGAATGCTTGGATCATCACCACAAATATACACAAGAATGCTTGAATTATCACCACAAATGCGTAATCAGTGGGGTGAAAAAGATGAAAAGAGAAAAAGTAGGAGAAAAGAGAAAAGAGAAAAGAAAAAAATCGTTGGGGTGAGGGAGATGAAAAGGGTTTATGACATGTCATTAGTGGAGTCTAATCTTTAAGAGGGAAAAGGAAAAGTAGAAGTGGGGCCCGCGCGTGTAAACACGTTACCCAATTTATTTGGTTTATGTGAACATATCAGTACTCAGGAGTGTATTAAATAGAGAAATAAAATATTCAGGGGGGGAGGGTGATAGGACACCCGTGAAGTTGGAGTGTGTAGTTGAAATTTCGGGTATAGATTGGGGGAGAGGGGGGTTTAGGCTATTTTCTGGACTATTTCTGAAATAAGTTTATGCTTAAGTAATTATCTTTGGAAGCTATAGCATATTTAGCTGCAAGTTTGGAAAAAAAAAAAGAAACAAAGGAAGGCCAATAATATATTTGTCTAAGCTTGTGTTTGAACATGCAATATGAACTCATGATTTTAAATTAGCGTTTGAACATCAAATTGGGGATCATGATTTCAAATCTAAAATTCTTCAAAAAGCATGATTTGAGATCAAATTCTCCAAAAAGCATGATTTGTGATTTCAAATCATGTTTTCAACTTTTTAAAGTATAAAACTTGACCTATAAGTTTATATTTTATAAATAAAAAAGATCAATTATTTAAATTTTACAAAAAAAGAAGACCCATGCTCGACGTGAAGAGATTGTTCGTACCATGTGAAAGTCTTATATGCAAAAATAGCTAGTCACTACTATTGTTGACTAGTGAATCTTTATAAAATTATGTGTATTTGAAAGTTTGTAAATTGTAAACATTAATTTATAAAAAGAACATGGAGATATGTGATTTATCAATCGGCGTCTTAGAATATTCCTATATCTTGTTTATGAACAATGATTTGTTCATTTGGTAAGATTATGTAAGAATGATTTTTTTTTGATAGTTCTCACAACTTGTTGGGTTTTTATGTTTATAAAAAAAATATAACTTAAGAAATCCAAATTGCATGTCCAAACAAAAACTTCAACTTCATATCAATTTGATTTCATATCATGATTTTATATTTTTTATATTAAATCATGATTTCATACGGCATGTCCAAACTGACACTAAAGTTTATCAATATTGATTATAATAATTTGAAAATAATAATTCAAATTTGGCTTAAATCGAATACTCCGTTCAAAAAGAATGACCCTTTTCTTTTTTGGCAAGACTTTAATTCCAAGTTTCTACTTGACATATTTAAGATCATAAGATTAAAGAGTATTTTGATATATTTGATATAATTTTAATTTAAAACCGTAATATTCAAAATTTTTCTTTATTTTCTTAAATTTTATATCAAATCTACGCCATTCTTTTTTAAACTAAAAATAGGGATGCAATTCCTAAATTAAGGTCGAGGGTAGGTACCCCAGGCAGAAGAAAAAGAGGAGGCGCCAAAAGGGTACCTCCATTGAGGATAAGGAAACACGAAACACTCCATTTCCCTTTCTTTCTTTACTCTTCACTCTTCTCCAATTGCATAAATATGGCAACCTGCTGGTTCACTGCAGGCTCTTCACTCTCCTCTCTAACATCTCACCGCCTATTTACTTCTTCTTCTTCCTTATTTATTCCTAAAGCTGTACATCAAAAATCATCATCTTCTCCGAATCATTCCCCTTCAGAGGTAAATTAATTACATGTCTCGTTTTTGTTGTCTTTCTCTATTTCTAGTTAAGCATTGTCTTTTTTATTCAATTTTAATTTCTATTATTCCCCTTTTTTGGCCCAATTTCGGTTTATGATTTAACATTACTCGTTGAGTTGCGAGACTGCAATTCGTAGGAATTAGTAATGTTATACGTCTCGAGGTTAGTGCAAAAAAATGACAAAATGAAGAGAAGTTCAACATTTTGGGTTCACTGGATTTTACTATGTATGTTCATAAGAAAGAACACGATGTGTCATTTTTTTTTGTAAGGTAGTTGATACCAGTGGCGGAGTTAGAATTTTTATTAAGGGGTTCAAAATATAAAAAGGTAAGCACAAGAAGAAATCAAGGGGATTCACATCTATTATATATATATAAAATAATAATTTTGACCTTATATATGTACAATGTAATTTTTTGATGAATGGTACTGTCTCCGCCCCTGGTAGACACTAGAAAGATATAAGCATAGGATGTGAATGATTATATTCTTCATTATCCAAATGTGAAGGAATATACTGATAAAAAGATTGTAAGATAATTAGAGAAGTTGGGATTCACAAATTTGGTTATCACTTGAATGAAAAAGATATAACCAGTAAAAGAAAGTTTCGGTGAAGGAAACGCCCAATTGTTGTTGTTACTGGCTCCTTCCAATATGTTTGATGATTCATACAGCCTGAATTGCTCTCATGAGTTTGTGTTTTTCAATACTTGTGGCAGTGCCGCTTGTCACATTACTGTGTTATAATTTAGGAAAAGGTATTTTCTTTTTGTTCATGAGGAAAGATTTTATCTAACAAGAAAAGGATGGATTCAGAAAGCAGTTGGTAAACAAAACTTCCTATGGAGATCAAAACACGAAAGGCATTTAGCAAATAAAGATGGAAGAAGCAGTAAAAATGAAACGGGACGACCTCAACCGACTGCATTTAAATCGTCTGGTCTGCAGAGGAAAGGAGCAGGAAAGGGAGCTCCATTTGAGTCAAAGGAGCCGCAGGTACAATGACAGTCATAATACTTCTTCTGTTTGTGTTGTCTTGGTGTCTGTTTTTCTTTCTCATTCATGAGAGTTATTAAGCAGAAATAGCAGGGTGACAGAAAGGGGCGGGGGGTGGGGGTGGGGCCGGGGTTGAGAACCTGAAAAGCCTTTTTATTCTTCTCATGCTTTGGTTCTTCCATAGTTTTGATCACACAGTATCTGCACATAAGAGTCATTAATTTGCCTGGTTGGGTACCATATGCTTTTTCTTCTACTTTTTACTTTTGTACTCCCCTTTCACGGTACTAGAAAACAGCAGCAATATTCTTGAGATTGATTTTTCTAGTTATTGGGCTGTTCTCATTGACAAGATCAAAGTTCACTTGGATGTTGATACTTCTAGGTTCTTTCCGTTTTAGGTTTCATTCACCTGTTCTTTTTGTCCTTAGTAGTTGTATCATTGTGTTATATTATTGTGGTGCTGGTAAGTCCTTTCCACTTTATCATGTCCCAAAAAAAAGTTACATGTTGTCTTCAGTTGTTCTATACCACTTTATCTAAATTGGTTTTCTTTTCCAGGTCGATACTGGTATCATTGAAGATGCAGCTTTTCTTAATGCAGTTGTGAAGGTAAATATGTGGTTAAATGACTATTTTTATTATGCTCATTTCCTTTTAAGGCCTCTTCTTTAAAGCTCAATATTTCTTTTTCACTTTGCTAATTGTTTTACTGAATTTTATCTGTTTTCTCTCTTTCTGCGATTATTATTTGTGGAGACTTGAACCTTTAACTCCTACCAAGTATATCCTTTAGCTCCTACCCACATTCTATAATGTGATAAAGATACCAATTAGTGTTCCAAAGACTTTACCCTTTTATTTATGCCAAATAGCTCAGGAATAATATGTACGGAATAGAAAAATTCCAACCTCCCAAGTAAAGAACTGTTACAAATAATGAAGAAACTAGTAGATTCAGATATGAAGCGATGTAAAATAACTGAAGTTTCCTCTTTCCTGATCTCCATTACCCTGAAAATCCTTTTTCATCGCTCTCAGCGGATCAAGTCGAATAGTTAAGTTTAACAATCTTAAGCAGCTCTAAGGTAAAGATGACATTCAGGCTCACTGTACTATGTTATTCTTAGATCCAGCAAAATCATTGATATTGGTTTCAGAGTCACCGACCCTTACTGCTAAAACCGTAGCAAACTGTTGATCTCAGCTCATCCTCGCTCAGTGATCTCTTCACTACTGTGTTTAGGAGTTGAGACTAAATTCCTGTTATCTGATGCCCAAGCCAACCAACAACATAATCTGATCTTAATATTGTATGCTAGCCTAAAAAAAAGCTGTTGGTGGCTCCTCTTTTGTATGTTTCAGTAGCTCTTGCAATCGACGTAAGTTGACCTTCAATATTTTAGTATTAAGGTCTAAAAGCCAGCCTTAACTACTCAAATATTTTAAAAAGTTGACTATACCATAGTCTTAAGTACCATGAAATATCATATATATCGGAACTCCATTGAGTTTATGAACATATTGGAAGCAAAGAGGAAAATGATGATAACTCACTATACAATACTTCTATTCAATCTGTCAACAGTTGTAAATTTAATGGGAGTGAAGAACATCCAGGATATATCGACATTAAAAGACATAAAATGTTGACTATGATTCCTTTAGATCTATTATGGCATAATTCCAAGCTGCTCTATCCGTCTTGTCACCTTAAACACTTATAAATGCTTGAGGTTCACAACATGTGTTTCTTCACCTTGCTTGCATAGAGGTTTTGTTTGCTTAGGTCTAAAATAGAAATAATATTCTATAATTTCTCCCATTAAATTTGAAGCTATTTCTTACAGTCAAAAGAATTGGTGTCCAAATCGTTATATTTGCATTTAAATATGTTTAGGGTCTTTCATTTAATATTGTTTAGGCCATGTTTTATTCTATTGAGTAGTTTTCTAAGATGATTTCTGTGAAATGATATTGAATAAAATATATTTGGGGCCTGAAAAGATAGAAATTAATGGACATGAACAAAGAATTAAGGGTAGATCATGCGAGGTGGGTGGGCTGGTCAATTTGATTAAAAATAGAGAACTCTTAGCTTTCTTTTTAGAGCGGATCAGGGATGATATAGGGGAGGTCAATTCCAAAGCTCACCTAGACCATTTCCATTCCTATTAATAGTTGGTCTATACATGGCAAAAGAATTTTTTGGTTAGTCTACAGTCCTAAAGTTTAGGGATGACCATGGGATGGGACCTCGCTCAACCTGCCTAATCCCTCCCCGAAAATAAGGGCTTGAACCGTCTGTTTTGCCCTATGGGGTCCAGGTTTGGACAAAAATCAGACCCTGCCAAAAAACATGGTTTAGTCTTGAACAAAAACAATAACCTTCAGCTAGCCCATGACTGGCCCTTCTGGCCATTATTTTGATATTAGTCATATCACTGATTTATTCATTTGAAAGTAATTTGCATTTTGATATTTTATTTAGATTGGTTAACAATGATAAAATGTTAGACTACGTTATAGCTATTTACTTGTTATTATTGTGTGCTCATAGCTATTAACTTTTTTATCTAAGTCACATGCATTCTCAAATAGACTAAGCTTATTTCGTTCTAATTAATTTATTTTTGATACAAAAGTTGATGAATATTCAATAATATGATTGTTAAATTTGATGAGAAAATTGGATACAAGTTTTGATGGGGACCATTTACTGCCCAAAACTCCCTTACTCGAATTTGGCTGGGTGTAGATTTGAGAATAAGATTGTGTAGTCTTGAGCAGGGATATAGGTTTCTGAGCCTTTAAAGATATATGGTCTTGTGCCTCCCTAGAACAGATTTTTTTAAAACTAAATGGTTCAGTTCTTCCAGTTGGAAGATAATGTAAATTTACCATGTGAAACTAATTACTGACTTCTATATACTTCTGCTGTTATGTTGCGTAGAGTGCCTAGACCTCCATAAACAACAACAACAACAACATACCCAGTGTAGTTCCACAAAGTGGGGTCTGAGGAGGGTAGAGTAGAGACCTCCATAAACAATAAATGTCAATTTTCTTTTTTTAGCATCAGAAGGTATATCAACTATATGAATAGTCATATCACATATATCTGCATGTGCAGTTGATTTTGATATTTTTATAATGCAATGGACTCACTTTTTCTTCTCCATCATGTTTATCTCTAGGTTTTCTGTACACACACTGCTCCAGATTATTCCCTCCCATGGCAGAAGCAAAGACAATTTGCAAGTACCGGAAGGCATGTAATTCCAGCTTTCTCTCAACTTTAGTGCTTCCTTTAAAAGTTGTGACTTGTGAGAAAAAGTAAAATTTCTTGCAAAGAGTAGTTTTCGATTGGGCCTAAAGGCGTTTGATTCTCATTATATTGCCAATTATACATAGAAGACAGAATTTGCTAGGGGATTGGTGCATACAAATATTGTGCCTATTTAAAAATCTGCATATACAGATCTGCGCCATTGAGTTATAATAACAAATAATCTCAAGAAAACTTCACTCTCCATCCCATTTTATATGGTAAGTGTTTGAATATACACAGACTTTAAGATATTAATTTGACTTAATTGTTATGTTAGTAGTAGTAGAAGAAAATATAGGCTAACAGGTTGAAAGTTAGTTTCACAAGGAAAAAACCACATCAAGATTTGTAACATATATAATTAAATGATTTTAAATTCCTGAAAGTTGTGCTACTAGTATACAATAATATTGTTAGTGTAATGATGTCAAACATTTTGGGGTGTCCCAAAATGGAAATGGTGTCATCTAAATTTGGGTGGAGGGAGTATTGACTATTGAAGCATTAACTAAAGTTTTTCCTAGCATGTTTATTGCATATATCATAATAGGATGACCTTTGAAAAGAATTTCAGTAGAAATAATTTACATAAACAGTAGAAAAAGCATATTTTGGTTATTCTATATCATATTTGTATAGACGAGGGTTTCAGTGTTACTTATACAGACAAAGTTAATTTTTGTACCGATGAGGGGAGCATTCATGTGCATTCCTGTTATTTGGAGTACTTATGAGAAATTAGTTAGTGTAAAAGATTGGGTGCTCTCTGTAAATAATCATGTTTTGTAAAGAATAATGTTTTTGAATGATGATCTCTACTTTTTTAATGCAGTTTGCATGTTGAATTATCTCCTTCATATTAATAAAATGTATCAGATGTATATTAATTACCATAGTTTAGAGTTATGTTGCTACATCTGACAATGCATGTGTTTCTCTGTGGCAATTAAGAATCTCAAGTAAGTTTCGTTAAGAAATTATTAACTATTGGCTATTAGAAATATTAACTATAGGACATGGAATGAAGTTGGTTCCTGTTAATTACTTTTAAGGAATTGTTGGTTTGTACAATAATTCACTGTTATGTGTGTATCTGTTACATCTTTTAGGAAAGGGAGTGGGAGTGTCCACAAGTCTGACTGTTGTTTGTTCTGTACAGTGCTTTCATGATTGGTGACGGGAAACTCTTGACAAATGCACATTGTGTTGAACATGGTACCCAGGTAAAGTTTTGCCTTTGCTATGTAGACAATATTCCCACTAACTGACTTCTATGTGCCTATTTCTGTCTCCTCCTTTCTTCTTTGAATGAAAGAAACCCTGAAGTTTTCTCAATCTGCTTTTATTAGGATAATAATTTTTTATCATAAGGGAAAAAAAATTCTCTTGAAAACTTTTTTCTTCATTATATAACACAAAGCCTTAAACTAATGCAAACATGTCATGATAATTGAATATCAGGACCAGTAAATCATAATGTTTCTCTTTTTTGATATCCGAGAAATCCTAGAGGGCCCGCGGCTCAAAGTTTGGAGTTTGGTGGATAACGGTCCCACCCTCTACCCTTCTCCACTTAAATGCTAGGCTTTTGTTTGTGGCGGGGTTCGAACCTATGACATGTGCCTGAACCATACATCACACGCTGTGCTTTCACCACTAGACCGAAGCCCTGGGGAAATTTTTTGGTCATTCACAAAATACCAGGCTTTCCTTATTCTGTTCTGTTATGTGAACGCTCAAGTGTAGATTTTATTGGATTCAACACTTCTTTGCCCAGTCAAGAGCATATCTAGGTCATCCAGAACCACGGTCCTCAGATCAGTACTGAATTTTGGGGAAATTGTTTTTGCATGCACTTTAATTCTTATTTTTGTAAAAGGTGAATCCGTGAAGGAAGCAAACTTTTTTTGGTCATATTTCTTCAAATAATTTGTTATAGAAAAGAAAAAGACTGGAAGATGTAGAAGAGGAAAAGTAACAGGCAATTTGCTTTCTTTAGTTTTTAGGCTTTGGACTGTGACTTCCACAATATATAAGATTGCACTTCTTTTCTAGGTTTTTGAACTTTATTGCAGTTTTTCATCCTAGTAAACACTTTTTTTTGTCAAAAACTTGCTGTTAAGGGATCTAAATGCATGGAAACAATATGGTAAATGAAAATTTCGGTGCACTTTTCTCTCTAATTACAGTGATAGGGGTGTTGGGACCACTCAAATGCAAAAAGAACTGGACATAAAAGAAAGTTGTGGCACTTAGCAAAGTCCTAAAGAAATATAATTTGGCTTTAAAGAAATTTAAAGAGGTCACATATGGGTTATCTAACCCTAAGAAAATATATCCCACCTAATCCACATCACCACGTCAAGATTCATCCTTTTGGATAATTTGGACAAATCGTCAAAGTCCCTTTTCAAGCCATACTTTTATTACTCCCTGTTCTCTAAATGACATCTAATTTGCTAATCATAAGGGGTGGAGATCTCTTGCAAGTTTTGAAGATTTTTCTTACCCACATCGTTATCAATTTCTTTAGTATATGTAAATTTAAAATGCACTTTTAGCTGAAGTGTCCTTTTGGTGGCAGGTTAAAGTGAAGAGAAGGGGAGATGACACTAAATATGTTGCCAAGGTATGCTTTTCATGATAACTTGTGAATCCCTATATTACCTGGGAATCTTCTTGTAAATCTTCTTTTTTTATTGGGTAGAAGTCTTAAGGATGCAAACTTGGTGAGGTAGATAAAAAGTACCCAGCCCAACTGTTTGCTGATCTAAACCAAGAATTCTACTTGGGGTCTGGTAAGAGCAAATGTGACCCACTCCAATTTGCCGGTTTACCATGGGGCTCATTGGGTTAGTTTAGTTAGTTGATAACATACATTTCCTGTCAGTTGGAACTTAAATTAGGAGCCTCCAGCTAATTTCCTTAAAATTGCATTTGATATTATGATTACATTTATAAGATGGAAATTTTATGCTTATGGGAAGTAAGATGTTGCTAAAGAATGAAAACTGGCTATTTTTTCCTTAAACAAACTTGTGGAGCTTCAGTTGGCTTTTTGATAAAAAACAATCGATTTTGTTTTATCAATGCGTAGATTAAGTGGTGCAGTTCCAGGTATTGGCATAGTTATAATGCGGCAAAATAAAGCAACAGAGTTATATTTTTTAATTAGCCATAAGGAATCTTCAAGAAGCAAGGATAAGGAGAAGGAGAAAGGGAAGGACAAAGATAAGGATCGGGAAAAGGATCGTGATCGTCACCGTCGAGGTCGGAGTGAGAGGCGGAGGACCAGAGATAGAGATGATGATGCTGACGATTTTCATCATAGAAGTCGGGATTACGACAGGCACAAAGATTATGACAGAAATAGAGATGAGAGGCACAAACATAGGTCAAAATCTTTTTTTTTTGAAATAGGTAACTTTTGTATTCACACAAAAAACTCCTCAGAGAACTGATGAGGTGGGATTTACAAACCCCCAGGGGGTAACATCAAAACAAAACAACTTTTGAACTTTACAATTGGCCAATGAACTCCACTAAGCTATCTGCCTCCCCCCTATGTCCTGTTTACACCAAAAGTATAGAAGACTAAGACGTCTCATCTTGATCTTCTGGATGTTGCTAGCTTTCCCTTCATAGCATCTCTCGTTTCTTTCCCTCCATGGTGTCCACCATGCAAGCTGGGATACTTTTCCACCACTCCTCCTTTGATCCTGTCTTCCCTATTTCTTGCCAGTGAGTTAGCACTTCAAAAGTTGTCCTAGGCATTGTCCAGTTCACCCTAAGTATACATAAGAACATGTTCCACAGATCTGTGGCTATTTTGCAGTGCAGAAACAAATGACCATTTACCTCAGCCTCAAGTCCACACATGTAGCACCTTGAGCGGATCTGTATACCTCTCCTCTGTAACACTTCATGGGTCAGACAAGCTCTTCTAATCACCAACCACACAAAGCATGACACTTTCAATGGTATCTTGACCTTCCAGATTAGTTTCCAGGGCCACACAGTTGTTTTATGACAAGGAGAGAGAGGAAAGGCATTGACACATGTCTAAATCCTATGACAGAGGTAGAGAGAAAGGCATGGACGCAGATCTCTCTCAAGGGGAAGATCTGGGCATAGTTCAACATCACGGCCTCGCTCTCGGTCTCGTTCATGCTTCAAAAGGTAGCTTGTTCCTTATATAAAATTTAAATTGTTTTTTCGGGAGAGATAGGATTAGGAACGAAGAAATTTGGGACAAGGTGGGAGGGACTTCCGTGGTGGACAAGGCGAAGGAAGCGAGAGGGCATGTGAAGAGGAGATGCTCAAATGCCTCAGTGAGGAGGTATGAGAGGTTGGCCATGGTGGGTCTGAGGAGATAGAGGTAGGCCGAAGAAGTATTGGGGAGAGGTGATTAGACAAGACATGTCACACCTGCAGCTTACTGACTCTAGATAAAAAGATATGGAGGTCCAGGATTAGGGTAGAAGGTTAGTAGATAGTCGAACATTGTCTAGTTTTCCTTATCAGTATTATTATTGTTATTACTCTCCTATTATCTTAGTCTTCGGTTTTTATTATTACCTATTGTTTCCGTTGCTTAGGTTATCGTATTAATTGTTGTTGCTACGGTTCTTTTCTCTATTACTTTTATCATGACGTCTTCACTACTGTATTTCCTTTCATACCTTCTTGAAATGCTTTACTTGAGCTGAGGGTCTATCGGAAACAATCTCTCTACCTTCACATGATAGGGGAAAGGTCTGCTTACACACCACCCTCCCCAAACCCCACTTGTGGGATTACATTGCGCATGATGTTGTTGTTGTACTGGATGTGAAAATAGGTATCAAATGGACTTGTTTCTCTTTTCGATGTGGTTTAATCACAAGCTAAAATTACTTGTCTATTGTTTGAGTGTGCACATTATGGGTGGTCAAGTTGTCTGAGTTGAGATTGTGCCTGAGCCTTAGGTGCTACTGAAAGACGTTAACTTCACCAAATCCAGTAAAAGAGATATGCTAACTACTGCTTAGAAGTTTCTGTTTCATCTGGGTCTTGTGCTATTTTTTATTTTTGAAATAAAGAACTACGGTCTTCTAGTTATCAGTGGCTCCATTCCTTACCCTCTGCATATACAACAACCATCCCCGCTGGAGCTCCTGAAACTTTTCCAATTTTAAACAATTGTTAGATTAATTAAATAGGTCCCTCCTGGTTATCAAAAAGATTAAGTAGGCCCCTTCTTTTTTTTTCTTTTGTAAGGAAAATAATAAATTGAATTTGCAGTCTTGACAACCAGTAAGTACTTTAAGACAATGCATTTAGTGATGCCTGCTAAATGTTAGACTATAATTGGAACAAAAGGACGCTACGAGTATTCCTTAACAAGATCTCTTTTATGATGTTGAGAATCATAGGCTAGGTGAGTATAGGTCAGATCATTGGAAAATTAGTTTCTATAGATTAAAAGCAGTGTCTAACTTTACATAATGTGATTGGTTTTTGGTTTCAGGAGTATCTTTAACAAGATATCTTTTATGATGTTGAAAATGGAAGCTAAGTGAGATGACTACATATAGGCCAGTCCATTGAAAAGATTAGTGTTCTTAGATGAAAAGTCCTGTCAAAAGTGCTAAATTGTCATTGAGTTTTGGTGCTTAATTTCAACATCTATTGAATGCAGGTTCTAGCTAGAGGAGTGGAGTGTGACATAGCCTTGCTATCTGTGGAAAGCAAGGACTTCTGGAAAGGAGCTGAGCCCCTCCGCTTTGGACACTTGCCTCATCTGCAGGTGCGTCTCACATTCCTCTGTACAGATCAGTTCTGGTGCCAATTATATGCATGTCCTTTGGAAGATTTGTTTTCTCGTTTATGTTAATTTTGTTACATACAATTTTTGCCAATCAAACTTGATTTTGGAGGAATATATCTTGGATTTGCCAATGTTCTATTATTGGGTTGAGATTTTTTTCTGATATGAATGATTCTGTGTGTCTTATCATGCCACCAGTTTGGTATTTATTATGTTAGGCTTCAATTGAAGATTAGTTGTGACACCCCAGATTAGGATTAGAAGTCCCACATCGGCAAAACACAGGAGATTGCTGGGTATATAAGTAAGCAGGCTTTACATCCTAGTAACGTGTTTTAAAGCCGTGCGGGTCTAGGCCCAGAGCGGACAATATCACTAGCGGGTTGGGCCGTTACAAATGGTATCAGAGCACTCCCGTGTCAGCCTTGTCGATGTGGGCCAGAGTTCAAACTGAGTTTAGGCAAATCCCGGTAAGGCGGGGCAAACCTCAGTCCTGAGTCTAGGCAAATCCCATACGGTGGGGCAAACCTCAGCGAGGACGCTGAGTCCATAAGAGGTGGTGTATGTGACACCCCAGATTAGGATTAGAAGTCCCACATCGGCGAAACACATGAGAGATGCTGGGTATATAAGTAAGCAGGCCTTACACCCTAATGACGCGTTTTAAAGCCGTGTGGGTATAGGCCCAGAGCGGACAATATCACTAACGGGTTGGGCCGATACATTAGTAGTTGACTCTTAGTTTTCCTTGGATGTATTATTCGGTAACAAGTAATAATAGAAAACTACATGAGATTTGGTAAATATTTGCTCGGAGAACTTGATGAGTTTTTAGGAATAGCTAATTTTTGGCTCATAAAGATTGTAAAACCTCTTACTGCCATATTCGTGTGTGTGTGTGTGTGCGCGCGTGTATTTGTGTATATAAATGTTATTTGAAGTTTGCTGAATTGTTTTCTTATTCTTAAATTGTCCTATTCAATTGATTTCTTGACTTATTAGTACCCAAACTTAAATCTGCCTAGTACTGTTGCAATCTACATAGTTATTATTCTTAAGCTGGAAGTTACTTCTGACTTGCAGGATGCTGTAACTGTTGTAGGTTATCCACTTGGAGGAGATACCATTTCTGTGACCAAAGGGGTGGTATCACGAGTAGAGGTTTGTGTTGTTTGGTTTTCATTTTAATGTTGCATCATTTTATCTGTACAACTAGTCAGTGACTGAATCTTTTCATCTTCATTAAAAGTTTGTATTGCTTTACTCACCAGTGCTGCTCATTTGTCATTTTCTGGGCACACTATCTCAATAATCATGTTATGATTGCTATTTCTCTGACCACATCAATATTGAAGATTAGTGGTTTGCTAGAGCGTGAACTGTGAAATCTTAACTCTGGAACCTCCATAAATAATAGTAAATGATTTTCACAATATTTATTACTGACATGGTATAGAAACAATTAAGAGATACCACACAAATTGTCGTGTCTCCTTCCAAAACTAGGATTGAAGTGTATGGCTGTTCGTTGACCATAGATCAGTTTCCTCAGCCATAACTATATTGTGCAAACTATTTTTATTGCATTACCTAGTCAGTGGGCAAAATGACATTTCATCAATGACCTCCAGCAATTTAGCATGTTGATGGAATCTTAGGAGCTATGCTGAATATCCATTCTTCTTTGTGATAATTACTTTTTGTTCTTTTTTAATCTTCTTTTACATTTTATTGTTTTGTTTATTATACTGCCCACTTTTTAGAGGTCGTGGTTACAGTTAAAGTTTTGCAAGCGTATAGTGGTCTCCTATTCGTCTTATGCCAAAAACGAAGTTAACAGCTTCCTTGGAGTTGGTTCTGAGATGATATGTGAATAGAGGAAATTGTTAGAAAATAAGGCAATCTTCCCTTTTACTCCTACGATTAATACGACAATATAGTATTTTGTTCTCGTAAATGTTGAATACTTGTGCTAACTTATATATTGGTCTTCGTCATTAGGTCACATCATATGCTCATGGATCATCTGAGCTTCTGGGCATTCAAATAGATGCAGCAATAAATCCTGGTAAATATGGACATTGATGATGTGACTGTTGCTCTATAACACTAAGCATGCCCAATAAATTTGCTTCTATTAATCTAACTTGTTATATATCTTATAGAAAACATAAAGAAAAAGAAAATCTAACATGTTTATAACTTCTTCCATGTGCTTGTATGAGGATCACGGGGTTGTACTTTCTCGCTTTACTGTAGTTTCTGCTACTAATAGCAACTGTTTTAGGTAATAGTGGTGGCCCTGCATTCAATGATGATGGAGAGTGCATAGGGGTGGCATTTCAGGTAGTTTCTTGTCAGAATTTGATAATGCTATTGTGATGTTACATTGTTACTAAGTTCTGGCTTCTTTTTGGATTTACCATTTGGTCTGCAAAATGTAATATCTATATCAAAATTGGATTGCAGCTTTTTCTTTTCGAGTTTCAAATTGTTCTGTCTACTTAATTGCCCTAGTTCTTTATTCTGCGCTACTTTTATAACCATTGATTGGGAAAGGCAATTTTTGAAGCTAGCCCGAAATCTTGCCTCAAGGCAGACCATAGATACTACCATGGGGAAACTGGGGAATGGTAATTGCCTCTAAAGTCAGATGCTCATCAATAATACTTTATTTGCTTATTTGGATGTTTTCTTGTTACATGTTCTACTTTAGAAGTTCAAACTTCCTGAAACCAAACATCTTATGTTCACCCTTTGATCAGCGCATGAATCATTTGTCTTGTGCTTCCCCCCCTTGAAAACATTGTTATGATCATGCTGCTTCTTCGACAAACTGCCGAGTCTTTGACTCTTTTCTGGATAATCATGTTTTATATCAGGTTCTTTTTGAAGTTTGTGCTTTCCTTTAGGATATATGTTTTCACAAGACAAGTCCTTTAGGTTTACAGGTCAGATGACGTTGAAAATATTGGTTATGTTATACCAACTACGGTAGTGTCTCATTTTCTGGAAGACTATGAAAGGAACGGGAAGTACAGTGGTGAGTCTCTCTCCTTCTTTTGTGAAAGTATGTATTCTCACTATTCTATGTTGGGGAACTACCTAAATCTCCAGGATTTTGCAAACTCGTTTCCAATTTCTTATTCAGTTTGGTATACAAGGATTTTGATTTTCTGAAATGACACGTATTGACCACTGCGTGAATCACGGGGAAAGAACTTTCAATTCAACCCGCTTGGGTTTGAATCCTGTGATTAGGTTTTTACATGCGTCAACCTAAATATCTGAGCCATGGGCGTTTATCTTGATGCTTCTTGGTTCTGTAAGATAAGCAAGGGTGGGTTTATGAGGGTTTTTTGCTAAAGAATTTCAAAAGTCGGTACTCCATGTGCCCTTCATATACAACACTATCACAATTAGGGCAAGCAAAGAGTTTTATCTTTTACGAAGATGTTTTATTTCTTAAATATTTATAATAAAAAATGATTTTGATTCATAATTCCTTTCTAAGCATTTCAGTTCTGAGCCATGGACATTTATCTGGCAGCAAGCTCTGATGCTTCTTGGTTCATCAAGATAAGCAAGGGTGGGTTTATGAGGGGTTTTTTGCTAAAGAATCTCAAAATTTGGTACCCCATGTGCCCCTTTCTATAAAACACTATCACAATTAGGGCAAGCAAAGAGTTTTATCTTTTACTAAGATGTCTTATTTTCTTAAATATCTATAATTATAAATGATTTTTGATTCATATCCTTTTTATGTAGTTTCTTAGTATCTAACTTTTCATCTAAAAAGATAGAAGAATCGTGTCGGAATGCAAACTGATTATAGATGATTTGACCCTCTTGCTCCAAACACCTTCGTTGTTCTTGATACAGAGCGAGTATTTAAAATGTGATAGATAAAGGGCCACATTTGAGATTCATTTACGAGAGAGAGAGAAGGGGTGGGACAGCAGGAGGCGAGCGGGGCCATTATTTTTCCTCTGTGCCTTATTATAAAAGATGAGTTCGTTTATTATGTTTGCTTCCCTTAAATCTTAATCCTTAAGCACAAAAGTAAATCGTCTATTATGTAGTGGTGTGTGACCCCTGAAAACAATATAAAAACTAGTATTACCTAATTATTGTTTGTTCTTATGGTTGCTGCCAATTGCATGGCTGTTTTATAATTATGTCAAACATAGGCTGAAGTTTTAACGTGTAAGTTTCAAACTTTTGTACTAGTTACTAATTTGTTGATTATTTATTGTTGACTGCAAACCATTCATTCATTTATGGGGTGCCTATTTTTGTTCTCTATTATTTTGGAGTAAATTCATTTATAAACAACATTATTGCATAGTGAATTTGGCATTTAGTTGTGTTTGGAAGCCTGAAGATTATCTCCCAGCCAAATATCTAGTTAACCAAAAAAAAGAATAAGAAAGAATTATCCCTTGAGCCAATTTCAGCAACATCTTTACAGAATTGCCATAACAACCCCCTCGCCCCCACAAAGCCTCTTTTCTTTTTCTTTTATTTTGCTAAAGCTGCAGCACATAGTAGTTTATCTAATTTGTTAATTCCATCCTTATGCATTAAAGAACTACCAGTGCTCCATATGATTTGGAAGCTTCTTTTGCCTGTAGGTTTTCACAGCTTATCTAACAGTATTATGATTTCAGGTTTTCCTTCCCTTGGGGTATTGTTGCAAAAATTGGAGAATCCAGCACTACGTGCCTGCTTGAGAGTTCCTTCGAATGAGGTCTGGATTTGTACCTAGATATATGAAGAAGTCCTCACTAGTTCCATAAGCTTTTTATCAAAGATGTCTTTCTTTCTGCAGTTCCCTCTTTTCCTGGTAATTGTGTTTTGTAGAGGAAGGGAAAGAAGGGAGGGAGGGGGAGGGGCATATTTGAACCAATGAAACCATTTTTCGTCTTTATTTAGCTGTTCGTTTGTTCTTGTTTCCTTATAGAACTGTACAAGTCCTCAAACAACTTTGTTAATACTAGAGAGGGAATGGGTACTGCAGCAACATGAATAGTGTGAGAGTGGAGGAAGGATCCAGTGGCTAAATTCCTACAAAGAGACAGAAAAGGGGGTTGTTCTGGCTAGAATTCAGCAAATCTTTGCTTAGGACCTTATATCTGAGAGAAAAAGTGGATAATTGAATAAAAACACTGCCATCTCCAGTTACACAGAGCCAGTAGCAAAGTAATTTAAAGAAAATAGAATAAGTGGGTGTTTGGATGGGCTTATAGCTTTTGGCTTATAAGTCAAAAGCCATAAATTAGAGTTTCTAACTTATGGCTTTTGACTTATTTTTGCCTTTTTAGCTTAAAAATAAGTGCTTAAAAGCAGTTTTTTATTTTACCCAAACACTCCAAAAGTGCTTAAAAGCTATTCTGGCTTAAAAACACTTAAAATAAACCAATCCAAACAGGCCCTAAGTGTCATTAGGCTGGTAACTTGGGAAAATTGACTTCATCTGGGCAGGGATTGAGCTGAGCAAAGGTAGCTCTTCTTGATGATGAATCCTCCGGGCCAACATCTTTCTACACATAACGAGCTGTCTTGAGTGGAAAATTTGGAAATGCCCTGATTGAGTAACATCAATAATATCCTCTTCTGTGACGTCTCCAGATCTCGTTGAAGGAACCATTATGAGCATTCAAGTCTCTAACTGCGTCCTACTCCTTCAAATTGGTCAATCATGGTATTAGGTGATATAACCTGTCAATTGAGTCCATTTATCAGATTTTCTAATTTATGCCTCATCTGAAAGCAAACCTATTTTGCATTTGTCAACTGAAGATACCTGGGCAGATCATGTGTTTGAGATAGTCAAGTAGAGTGTCTACTGATAAATTTGTATGGAGAACTTAATCACTAATCTATAGATGTCCTTGTCTAATACATGCTGGGTAATTGTTTTGCAGGGTGTACTCGTACGGAAAATCGAGCCTACTTCTGATGTTAGCAATGTTTTGAAAGAGGTACTGTCCATTTATTACCATTCACGAATCTTTTCTGACTTTCTAAATATTTTGCTGATCAGTGTTATCAAAGGCGCGCTTAAGCCCTGAAGTGAGGCTCAAAATCTGTTGAGCGCTTTACCTCGCTTAATGTGCGCTTTAGTGTCGTCATCAAGGTGCTAAGACATACTTTTCCTTGCCAATGAGCCTCTTCTAAGAGGCAGCACTAAACTATTGATATTTCACTTTATCGTAATTTATTTGATCATATACTTGTCATTCATGCTTATAAGTATTAGTCTTGGACTAAACATATATATTTGCATCTTTTCTCCCTTTGTGCCTTTTTGCATTAAAGCTCACACTTTATTTGCGCTTAAAGCCCCTACGTACCTTAGAGATTTTTTGCGCATTTTGCTTTTAATAACACTGTTGCTGATATGCATGATTCTTCTCTAAGACATTTGAGTGTTCTCTTTCATTCTGTTTTACTTATTAGTGTCCTCAAAACTTATAGTTATTAATGGATGGAAGGACCATTAGAATAAGCAATGTTTTGAATGGGAAGGGAGAGATTGATGTGTAGCTGAGAAGCGTAACATTGAATTGTTTTTCATGAGAAGCTTGCTGAAAGTAATTACTTATAATAAAAGTCTTGAATCATTTTTGGCATAAAACTGTAGTATGATAGTTTCTTTTATTTTGTTGTTTCTGCATTCATTTCTGTCAATTAGCTTAATGTGTTAACTGTCAAGTGTTTGTCCTGATTTTCTTACCATATTTGGATTTTCTGTTCTCTTAAAGGAAAGGCAAAACATTTACCATAATTGGTTTTAATTTTTCCTAAAAGGAAAATATAAATTGTTCGTATTTGGCTAATCCTTTTCTGGAAGAAAAAGGTTTAACGCTCTATAAATTGATGATCCTTCCTTCTCACTTTACAACATCCACAGTATAGTCCTTAAGAGTGTCTTGTTTGGGGCTAGAACAAAAAGTCTTTTAAGAGTGAATTTTGTGAGGTTATTCTCTCGGTATTTTTGTACTCCTTTATATTAGTGAGTTGCTCATATGTTGGTAATTAACCATACCTATCAGATTCCTGATCCATGTATTGCGGGACTCTAATCCCGTAGATGATGGGACACCATTCTGAAAATACACTTTTTATGGAATGTGACTTCCTAATTCCACTATTCATGGTATTACAATAATTACCATCAATAACAACTAGTAGTGCGGATTAGGGATCCAGTCGGTGCCATTTGTATTATGTCACTCAACATTGATAAACATGTGCTACAAATGTAATTTCTGCAATTCATAATTAATCTCTTCGTTAAAAGTGAAGATGGATTCCATGAAAATGAGTGATGCACACGAGTATCCCTTCTGAGTTTGGGGAGCATGGTGCACTATAGATGTGTTTCTACAACTCATAAGTGATCTCCTCATGGAAAAATGAAGATCACGCTATGAGAATGTGAGATTGGACAGGAGTATCCTTTCTGAGTTGGGGGATCATGTTACAAAAGATAGAGGTATTATCCTGGGACCAGCTTAATAACTTGGAGATGAAGAGCATAGTGTATATTTGATCATTTTAGTTAGTCCTACCTACTTCGCATCTGTGTATACCTGTCTCTTTGGAAGGTCTAATTTTTCCATTATCATTAGGATGTTATTTTGGTAACATCACATAGTTTCATATCAATTTGTTCATCTTTTCAGGGAGACGTGATTGTTAGCTTTGATGGTGTTCGTGTCGGGAGTGAAGGGACAGTGCCATTTCGATCAAGTGAACGCATTGCATTTCGCTATCTCATCAGTAAAAAGTAAAACTTAATTACTTCCAGAGAAATTAGATTTGCATTTAAGCACAATCCTCAGGGCAATTCTATGTTGACAAAAATTATTCACTTCATTTTCAGTTTGAATGGCTAACTTTGGAACTGCATGTTAAGTGGTAATACCAATTTGTAAGACACTGCCTTGATGTTGCTCTGTTTCTGCATCATTTGATTTTTCTTTGTCTACTGGGATCATTATCGTTTTCTATACAATCAGGGTTAAATTGAAATTTCTTTGCACTTATTCTATTTCCTTGGTGACCTTGAACTGTAGATTGGTTAATGCTCATAATCCACTGAATCCTTAGCATAAATTTGACTTTCGTCATGCTCCCTACCCATATTACCCCCTCTTTGTTAAGTTTGCACCTATTCCTGTTTATATGTTAACAAAAGCCTCGTCCTCTTCAGGTTCACCGGTGATGTAGCCGAACTTGGTATTATTAGAGCTGGGGAATTCCTGAAAGTTCAAGCAGTTTTGAGGCCACGTGTGCATTTGGTATGTTAGCGGACCCTTAGTTTCTTTATTGGCGTCATTGCTTGAATCGCTGTATAATTGATTTAAATCTGTTGCTCTTATCTGGAGGTTCCTTATCACATAGAAGGCGGTCAACCTTCATACCTAATAGTTGCCGGCTTGGTGTTTACACCACTATCCGAACCCTTAATAGAGTAAGTTTTACTAGATATCCTTGTATTTTCTTAATGATGGGGAAAGCATTCCCATTTCTCTCTAATATATTCTGGTCTACCAATTCTCAGCCCTGATAGCAATTGTTCATTCTTTGTTTGTCAGGGAAGAATGTGAAGATACCATAGGGGTGAGTCTATCAAATGGATGTTTCTCACAAGATTAACAAGCATTCCCCTGTGATTTAAATTAACTGTTTCTTTGAATTCTGTCAGCTAAAACTATTGACAAAGGCTCGATACTCTTTTGCAAAGTTTGAAGGGGAACAGATTGTCATACTATCACAGGTATGTTAAGATAAAATTTCAGCTTTTGACAATCAATCTGCAGCTACTCTGTCAAGAAAAGAAAAACAAAAGAGAATCTGCCACCTGCTGTTTTCCGTATATGAATTGAAACTTTGGTCACACCCCCCAGCCCTGAGCCAGAGCTGGGAGCGCAGGAGTTAGCGAAACTAAACTTTGGGGAAAAATATGTTGTCATGGAAGTGAAAAAATGGGTAAATAGGTTTTAGCATAGTTCACTAGTTTTCCCAATGCCACCTCTTTTATGATGCTGACGGATTAAATCTAAGGAACACTATGTTGTTAATCGTTATTTTACTTATAGGTCCTGGCGAATGAAGTGAATATTGGGTACGAGGACTTAAGCAATGAGCAGGCAAGTTATTTTTTCCACTTTGATTGTATAATCCTATCCAGTTGCATCAAGAAGAACAATTGTTGTGTACATCAAAATTCCATTTTCAGTCATTTATATTATTATATATCTTGAAAGAGATCTCAAATAACAATTTCGTGGCAGATCTTGAAGTTGAATGGGACTCGAATTAGGAACATTCACCATTTGGCTCATCTAGTGGATTGTAAGTGTTGGTATAGATAATGATTTGATTTTTCTTACTTTTAACTCAAGTCATTAAAATGCTCATATTTGTATATTCACGCAGCTTGCAAGGATAAGTACCTAGTGTTCGAATTTGAAGACAACTTTCTGGTTGTTCTAGAAAGGGAGGCAGCCTCGTCTGCGTCATCTAGTATTCTTAAAGACTATGGCATTCCAGCTGAAAGATCGTCGGATCTCTTGGAATCATATATTGATTCCATCGTACCTGATGAAGCAACCGATCAATACGAGTATGGTGATAGTCCAGTATCTAATTCAGAATTTGGTTACGATGGACTTCTTTGGGCTTGATCATGAAATGTGAAGTTCAATCTAAGCTTCTCACTTGGAACTATATATTGTTCCTTTCATACTTCACAGGGAAAAAGAACACAGATGATCAGGCAACATTGACCATGCAGATTCTGTATGGCAGGTGTTTAGTTTGTTGTCTCCTTTGTCAAAGCTATTGCAAGATTGGCCTCCAACATGGATAACGTTCTATACAAATGAAGTGAACAACAAAAATATCCCGAGGTTTGTGCATTAGACAAACACATTTTTTTTTACGTGTAGGGAGGATTTAGTCTCTCTTAAAGAGTAATTTTTACTTGATGTAATCCAGATGGTGTATAACCCTTTTAACATGATTCATCACTTATTTATTTTGTAATTGACATGATTCAATTTTGACAATAATTTATAAAGGAGATACCCCTTTGTTTCGCAAATAGTTCTGTTTATGTAAAACAACATTCCAAGGAAAAACAAACTTTTAGAAACATTAGTTTCACATTTGCACTTTTTAAGGTCTAGTTAGTTTATTTGACTGAGCTTGGTTGGTGGAATTAGGGTCTTTTCACATTTCTTAACTAAAAGAAGTAAGAGGCTATTCTCTTAATTGTGGTAGAATGAAGGAAAAATTACATAACTTACCAAACATCCATGCCTAATTACGTTTCATATCAATAGTCTAATTCAATTACAATTTGCAACAAAGAATTTAAAACTATTGGTATTTGTATTTGTATGCCTTTATCTCAATCAACACTAAACTGTAGTTGTATTTGTATGTCGAGATTTCACAAAATATACCAAACGGATTTGTATTTGTATGTCGAGATTAACGGATTTGTATTTGTATGTTGAGATTTTATGGAATTGTATTTGTACGTCGAGATTACTCTATTATATTTGTATGCGAGATTATGCAATTAGTATAGAAAGTGTTGGTACGGAGGCCTCATTAAGTTCCTATTAGTTGTTGTTTTTGAAAGTTACACCAGAATGAAAGCAAGACTTCTGAAATTTACACCAGAATGAAAGCAAGACTTCTGAAATTTACACCAGAATGAAAGCAAGACTTCGAAAGCTTGCAAGACTTGAACCATTAGGCGAGCTAATCAGTCTTTGCTTTGCCAGAAAATCTCTACCCACTCTTCAATTTATTAACTTTTGGGGTAAACAGCATCCAATTTCATATCTTAAGCATGATTAAAGTCAAGGGAAGGATTGCAACTAGATAGTAGGCAAAGGGGTTTGTCTCCTTGAAAAAAATATTCACAAGTTTCTTACAACACCTTCATTCACTGGTCTTCCTCCTTCCAAACTGTTCAGCGGACACGAAGTCGAACGTCTCTTTAGTTCAAAAATGGATAATTTGAGATCCATTGAATTTAGATTATGAAGCGTGAGTGTCTTTTTATTTATTATTCATGAGATAGTGTTTTGGAGAGATATTGGAATGGAATTCCTATTGTATGACATCACAAATCAATCTAACACGTAAATTTGTCTGCTCTCACCATTGTTTTCTCAACAAAGGCATTCTTCCATTACAGTATATTTCCTCTGTCCCAATTTATATGACTCACTTTTCTTTTTAGTCAATCTCAAAAAGAATGACACGTTTCTATATTTAGTAACAATTTAATGTCCATTTTGCTCTTAATAAAATAATTTATAGCTCCACAAACATCTATAACTTATTTTCGACAACAAGTTTCAAAAACCTTTCTTTCTTAAACTGTGTCAATTCAAACTATCTCACATAATTGGGATAGAAGGAATAATGCGGAACATGCCTTTTTCGGACAGTTTTCATGTGTGGTTGGGGTTTGGGTTTGGGGTTTGGGTTTGGGTTTTGGGGGGGGGGGTCAAAGACCATGTAAAGTCACATCAAATAGACAATCCCATCGAATTGAGTAAATAAACCGATTTATTTTGGATGATATGATTTTATAGTCATTCGTAGAATGTCTAAATGGAAGTTTTAAAAGTTTTTCCTCCTTTTGGTTGGATTTTTGTAGTTGTGGACCCAATTCATGTGTAGAAAAGGAGTTTATTCTTTCAGAAAGAAGAAAAGAAGTGATTATAAGGGGTCGAAACAATTTATTATAGACAACTAAAATATCTTACAGCTTTGAACAACCTCATGGTTAGATAACTTTTATCACTTATAAATGTAGAGTTTTCCAATCTCACACACACACACACACAATATAGTATATGGAACACTTCGTCTACAAAAAGGCTTCGACCAAATTAGAAATTGCTCAAATTGCATGCACCGAGTAATTAATTTCCCATTGTTCTTAAGACGTACTCCCTCCATCCTATATTAGTTGGTCACTTTTTTTTTTATACGCATCTTAAGAAATTACAAATAAAAAGATAATTTTTCTCATTCATCCATTAATAAATTTTTTGAAACTTTACAAATAAGTGTTCACACTTTCAAAAAAAATTAATTGCAAGGGTTAATATAAGAAAAAAATAATTAATTCTCTCTTTATTTAGTAATGTGACCAATTCGACAATTAATATGGAATAACTATTTTTTATAAGGTGGCTAACTAATATGGGACATAAGAATTAGTTATAAGTATATTATTTTATTAAATTGCTTATGTAAACGTGAAGATGACACATAACATAACCAAAGAAAGAGTTGACATATTGAGTATTGACCTGTGACCAAGAAAATCTATGAATGGACAATCTCACATTACATAGAAATTGGATCTCATATTATATACGAAAAGGATCAAAAATACTCTTAGAGTGTGTTTGGTATGGAGAAAAATATTTTTTGGAAAATGTTTTTTTAATTTTTTTGTGTTTGATTAGTCAAAAGATTTGAAAAATATTTTCTTTAAAGAAAATGACTTCAAAATAACTTCATATTTTCCTCCAAAATAAAAAAAAATGACTTCTCTAATGAAAGTAGGGAAAATAAGTCTTCACCTTCATAACATCCCAATCCCACCCACTCCACCCTCCTACTCCCACCTCTACCTCCACCCCCTACCTTTACCTCACACAATTTAAAAAAAAATATTTTTTCTATTTCACCCCATCTCCACCCACCCCACCCCCACCCCCACCTCCACCTCCACCCCACATCAATTTTTTAAAATTATTTTCAGTTCCTTCTTTAAAAAATAAAATTAACTTTTTTTAAAAAAGTAATTTTTTTTGTATCTCACCTCACCCATCCACCCACTTCACTTTAATACCCGCCCCCCTCTACACACACATACATCCCACCACCACACTACCTCCACCCACTCAAACTCAATTTTTTATTTTCAAAAAAATACATTTTTTTGTTAAAAAAAGTAATATTTTTGTACCCAATCCTCACCCCATCCCACTCCACCCCCACCCCCACCCCCACCTTACCCTACCACCTCCAGCCCACCCCACCCTACCATCTCCACCCCACCCAAAATTTATTTATTTTTATTTTTAAAATTACTTATTTTTTTTAAAAAAAAATATTTTGGTACCCCGTCCCTCTCCACCCCACCCTACCACCTCCACCTCACCCAAAATTTATTTATTTTTATTTTTAAAATTACTTATTTTTTTTAAAAAAATAATATTTTTGGTACCCCGCCCCTCTCCACCCCCAACCCCACCTCCCACCCCAGTCCCCTCAATTCCACCCCACCCAAAATTTATTTTTTAAATTTATTTTTAAAAAATTACTTATTTTTTTTAGAAAGTAATATTTTTGGTCCCCCCTATCCCCCAGCGCCTCTCTGCTCCCCTCCAAAAAAAAATTTAAAAAAGTTTTTTTTAAAAAAAAAGTAATTTTTTTAGTTATCCGCTCCCCACCCACTCACCCACCTCACCCCAACCCCGACCTACCCCCTAGAAAATATTTTCTACTCTTTAATCAAAAATAAAAAAAATATTCTTTGAAAAATGTGTTTTCACTCATCAATCAAACAATAGAAAAGATTTTTTGAAAAAGATTTTCCACTCACCAACCAAACATGAGAAAATAAGTAAGAAACCAACTTATTTTTCATAAAAAATATTTTCATTCATACCAAACACACCCTTAATGTATGCAATCAATCATAAGCCACGTAGCTAAAATAAATAGTTTTTTTTAAGTACCTTTTTGAACAATATTTTTGAGAAAATACATTTAGAAACATTTCTTAAAAGTTTGACTAAACTAATTGATGCTCAATTTTTTTAAAAAATTAATTAGTCAAACATAAAATATTTCTCACAGAAAATATTTTAAAAAAAAAATATTTTTGAAACAATTTTTTTTAAATAAGTTAATTTTAAAAGTTTGGCCAAATAGACAACAATCTTATTTTTATCCATTTCAATTTTGCAAAGGTCCTAGTATCCCTCGAACAATTTTACAGCCTTTCTTGTTCAATCTTAGTTCTAAAAAAGTCTTTAAATTGACTTATTTTTAAGTGTTTTTGGCTTTTAATTTTTTTTTTTAATTTTTGGAGGTGTTTGGCAAAGGCAAAAAGTGCTTAAAAACACTTTACTTTAGGATTAAAAAGTATAAAAAAAGCTAAAAGTCAAAAATTGATTGCTACCTACTTTAGCTTATAAGTCACTTAAAAAAAGTCAATCCAAATAGCCTCTAAGAAAAAAAATGGTAAATCCTGCACCAATCATCTTTTTTAATAAAAGAGACCATTGGGTCTTGGCCATTTAAACAAAAAAAAATTATTCGCCACGTGTCAAATCATTTAATTTATATTTTTATTTATGTTTTTTCTTACTTCAATTCATTTCTTTTTTTTCTTTTTTTCCCTCTCTCCTCCTTTATTCCTCTGTTCTAACCCTCATCCCTTCTGCTCCTTGCTGGCGACCCCACCTTTTTGCTCCTCCAATATAATATAAGACTTTTAGTGGTAATATATTTTCATTTAGTGAAAATTGAGTTAATTCAGAATCGTTAAAGTCTTTAGCGATATTTATATTGAGTGTTGATTATAAATACTCATATTGTATTATTGTTACTAAATATAATATAGTAAACATTATATTATTGCTTCAAAATTCTTTATTTGTTGTAGTGCACACCGCTGACCAACCTTCGATGATGTCACTATTTCATTTTGTTTTTTATTATGGTTTTTTGAGAGAAATACAAATTAAATAGTAAAATAGAAAATATGAATTAAAAACTCTTATATTAATTTTTATCATAAGCCTTTATACTCCTCGTATAACTAACGTACTAGACTCCTATTAAAACTAAGAAACTGAATATTCTACTAAATCAATTATTAAACTTCTCATATAACTAAACAACTAATTATTCTAAAAAATTGTAGCAGTACAGATGCAATATCTAACACTCCTCTTTGCTTCTGTTGCTATAATCTAGTAGATTTGGTCCTCCTCACTTTCTTCTTGCATTAGTAGTGCTTGCGAGTTGTTTTAATCTTTGAACTTGCACACTTTTGTAACATGACCTGTTTTTTTGCAATTTTCACATATTGCATTAGATCTCTATCAATAAAAAATTTTCAAGTGTTTTTTCTTTTTGCAGTATTTGCAAGGAGGATAATCAACTTTTTTCTTTTGGTGCTTTACATAAAAAATACTTTTATCAACTTTATCTTGTTTAAAAGCTCTTCTTTGCTCTTGTGCTTGAAGAACACTTATTAATTTTGTAGGAAAGATGATAGAGAAATCTTTAGACTCTTCTAGTGTGGATATTCTTTACCCAAATCTCTCTGAAATAGTGATAAGATTTTTTTTAACTATTATCTTTAAAGTCCTCGTCGAGCACCTGATTTTATTGACAATCAAAGAGATTCTGTCAGAATACTTAGTAATGGTCTCACCCTGATGGATTCTAAGAGATTCAAAATCTCTTTCAAATTCAAGATCTGATTTTGTCTGCCTCGTTCACTTTTTTGATACTCCTTTTCGAGTTTATCCCAAACTTCTTTCGTTATCTCATATGCAATGATTTCAGAGTAGATAGAATCTATAACTAAATTTTGGATTACAATTTTGGCTTTGCATCTTCTGATTTTCTCCTTTGAAAGAGTTTTGATTTGACTAGAAGTTGAATTTTCAGGGAGCGGTTGTAAAGGTGATTCTTCCATTATAATTTTTCACAAATCATAAGCTTCAAGATAAGACCTCATCTTCACTGCCCAAATTTGATAATTATCATCAATAAAAATTTGTGGAGTAATCAAAGAAAGACCATTGCATGCCATATTAGAGAAGATAGAATTTACAACTAAATTTTGGATTAAAATTTTGGCTTTGCATCTTCTGATTTTCTCTTTTGAAAGAATTTTGTTGGCAAGAAGTAGGATTTTCAGGAAATAGTTGTAAAGGTGATTTTTCTATTACAATTTCTCACAAATCATAAGCTTCAAGATAAGATTTCATCTTCACTGTCCAAATTTGATAATTTTCATCAGTAAAGATTTGTGGAGCAATCAAAGAAAGACCTTGCTTGCCATAGTTGATAAAAATAGGTTAAAAGTAATATGACTTAAAAATTGGTTAAAACTGATATTGCTTGAAAATAGTCCCAAGCGTTAAAAATAAGCACGGATTAAAATAGGCATGAATTAAAAGTGTTTGAAAGTTCTTTTTCAATGAATGCACATATACATTAAGATCATAAAGACACTGATACCACTGTTATGATTTTTGGAGAGAAATGCAAACAGTAAAATAGAAAATATAAATGAAAAACTTTCTTACTTAATGTACTAATCTTCAATTGATAATTAAACATTTAAGAGCAAAATTCAACACTTAACTTACTACTAATCTTAAATTCTACTGAAGATTCAACACTTAGCTTACTACTAATCTTAAATTCTACTGAAGATTCAACACTTAGCTTACTACTAATCTTAAATTCTCCTCCTCACATTACAGAGAAATTAGATCTCATATTGCCTTTAATTTAACTAACCAACATTCACATCCCTTCATGTCTAAGGTTCTAAAATCTTTCACTCAACAAAAGCAATAAATGATTATTCAGAGAAGAGTGTTGATATGTGTGGCTATGTTTTGGGCATCAAATGCAATCCCATAAAGTCCTCTCCTTGATAGCCCCACACAGTAGAGTCCATTCTTCCCCTTCCAATGTTCTGGAAATTCTGGCTTTGGTAGTCCATCTTCATTCAGTAGATAATCATCTCCCTACACAATAAAACACACCAATGCCATGCCATTAATTATACAACGACATACTCAGTGTAATCTCATAAGTGAAGTTTGGGGAGAGTGGTGTATATATGCAGACCTTATCATTACCTTATGAGAGTAAATGGGTTGTTTCCGTTTGACCCTCGTCTCTAATGTCATTAATTATTCATTACAATGTATGGTGATAAGAAGAAGCAACCGGGTAAGATAAATGTTTCACATGGTCACTCACATTTACTCAATGTAATAGTAAAAAAAATTAATTACTTTAACATGTGAAATTTCATTAATTTTTTAACATTAAAATTATAATGAGCAAAATTTAATTACTTTTTAACATTTTAAAAGTCAAAGTGAAAGAGTTATTCTGCAACTGCTTAGTTCATCTGCATTTATTGTCATTTTCTTCAAAAACAAAAGTAGAGAAACAGAGGAAAAGGACAAAACAGGGAGAAGACAAGTTTATTAGGAGTCCTTGGGTGCATGAATAAGGATAATAATTTCGGGATTAATTTTATCCTACCTTTTGTACTAAAACATGGAATTAGTTATCCCCGTAGAACCGTAGAAGGCGGAATAACTATTCTCATGTTCCTATCTTTCCATTTTTTTACCCATTTCATGGGTAAAGTCTCCCAACTATATTTGAAAATGAATTGGTTATCCATAAAGAGAAAGAAAGTTCTATTCTAGTTCCACTTCTTGCTCTTTCAATTCAAAAAGACTTGTCGGAAATCCCCAATTCATAAGATATTTTTATCTATCCCATCCCGCATATCAAACGACCCGTTAGAGTATAAAACAAAAATA
Source organism: Jaltomata sinuosa (assembly GCA_003996215.1). Lineage (NCBI taxonomy): Eukaryota > Viridiplantae > Streptophyta > Magnoliopsida > Solanales > Solanaceae > Jaltomata > Jaltomata sinuosa. The sequence continues at coordinate 204,835 of QJPP01001826.1, read as the reverse complement.
AGTTACATACCTGAAGCCAGTTGTGAGTAGTTCTCTTGAAGCCAGTAGCAAAGACAATTACATCAAATTGATGAGATTTACCATTCTCAAACACAGCATCATTTCCTCCTATGCTTGCCATTGCAGGTAACACCTGTCACCATCATTTTGTTTCATCACTTTCTGCATGAACATTGTACTTCTTTTCTTTTTTTATTGCTTTTCTTCAAAGGTTTGAAATAAAATAAAACTAAAAATACATATGCATGAAATCTATCAATAATTAGAGTAGTTACCTGGATTTCACCAGACTTGACCTTTTTATATGTCCCCACATCAAAGACTGGGTACTTGCCATACTTTAGTTTAGAAGCAAAGGGTCCCTCTTTTGGCCTTTTCACCCCATAATACTTGCTTATATCTCCATACATTAACTTGCTTAACATCACCATTATGGTATCCACCATTGTGAGTGCAACCTTATACTTCAACAAGGTCAGCCCCAAATATCCCATTTCTCTTGATATCAAGTGCATCTGTAAGATCATACAAAGGGATTAGGTCGGTTCAAGGGTAAAGCCACTAAAGCAAATTATCAATACAAAATACTGGTGCAGTACTTGGCCTGGTGCCACCAGATCGCAAGTTTTGGTGACAAAAACATATTAATCTGATATATATAACGAGTGAAATACTAAAATAAAAATTGATTAATTAATTACCGGGCTTCGAACGATGATGGAAGTGTTAGCACCATGGTTAGCAAGATCAAGTGCAATTTCCATGCCAGAATTTCCACAACCAACAACCAAGACATTTTTACCCTTAAACTTCTCACCATTTTTGTATTGAGTAGAATGAATAGCCTCACCTTTGAAACTTTTCAATCCAGGAACATGAGGGATAAAAGGGTAACTAGCTTCTCCAGTAGCCACAACAAGAAAGTTACAAAAGTACTCCTCCATTTCACCAGAATTACCATTTCTAACCTTAACATTCCATTTTCCTTGTACAAATTTTGCAGACTCAACTGTCCTCTTGTACAAAGGGGTGATATTAAAACAAGAAACATAGTCATCCAAGTATTGGATGAATTCTTTTTTGGGTACATAAGTAGGAGAAGAAGAAGGAAATGGAATGTGAGGAAGTTGACAAAATTGTTTGGCTAAATGAAGGTGAACTCTATCATAGGCATATTTTTTCCACATGGGAGAGAAACAATCTTCTTTTTCAAGAAGGAGATTTGGTATAGACAACTTTTTTAGGCATGCAGCTGTGGCAAGGCCAGCAGGGCCTGCCCCAACAATGATCACTACAGGTTCTTGATGAGGAGTTAGTGTTGCCATGGCTGCTGAATTAAAAATTGATCAACACAAAAATGAGAAGAAAATTTGTTTGGGGTTGAGAGAAGAAAAAGAAGAAGATGGATTTATATATATACACAAGGAGTTCTTAAAGTACTTGCTAACAACTTTTGGACTCATTTAGATTCTTTTTTGACTATTTGAGATTTCATTTATGGTGACTTGATCATGTTTATTTTCCTTTGTTTTTTTTGGGTTTGGTAGATTAATTATGTTTAGCCTGAATCCATATGGAGACCGTTTAAGTTTGACCACATTTTTCACTTAGATATCTATACTGAGATTTGCATCATTTAAACACCTGAACTAGCTAGAATCTGATTGTGTTATTTTGATATTTTTCATTGACTTGGTTACTTGTGTTTTTATTAAGATTTGCACCATTTAAACACATGTACTAGAATCTGATTGTGTTATTTTGATATTTTTCGCTGATTTGATAACTTGTGTGATTTTCACATCAAACAAACACGTGAAGAGTCTAAAAACAACCTCTCCCTCCAAATTTTATATTTAACCTTCAAATTTATAAAATTATATTTTAGCCTTAATTCTTAACTATAATACCCATATTCGTTCTTCATTTTTTTTTACATAATTCTATCTATCTCTCTAATTTTCCCCCCACCGGCCCCCCTCTAAAATTGCTATCAATGATCTGGGGGTGAAGTATCAATTTACGTTATATTTTGTTTCTATTTTTATACCAACGTTTGGTACACTGATTTTATGTCTTACATAATTAAATTCTCGTATTTAATTTTATTATTTTAGAACTAAAAATTCAATTTTCATAAATTATATTGGCTCCTAAAATATTTAAAAGGCAAGTGGCTTATACTGAGATACTATCAAACTGAAAGCGGCGAGAGCACTAATGCCACCGGGTAACAATTGCCAGAGCCCCTTGAAATCATTGAAACATTAAGAAAATCTTTTAAAAGAATGTAATTTCATTTTTTATGCAAAATTTTACTATATAATTTGCAAGTTTAGAAGTAAAAATGAAAACTTGAAAATTACAAATTATAATAAAAATTATATACATATTGTATGGGGAGAAATTGAATCAAGGACAAGTGGTGCTTCCTGAGGAGTTTACGTTGGGAGCACGACCCCGAGGGGCCATTTCAGGATCAAGAAGGAAAACGCTTCTGGCAAAAGAAGACAAGATGAAGCACCCGTCTGATGACACGCCAGAAAAGGACAAGGCCTGCCAGACTCTGCAGGGTCGCGGGCGGACCTATGCCAGGAGCAAGGATGCCAGACTACAAGCTGGCATGACCCCTAGCTAGGAAAGACGCGTGGCCTAACCACACAGGCAGAAGATCTTTAGGGCCTAATCGAAAAAACCCATATTAGCCAAGGCCCGACTATAAATATTGATCCTAACTCACTTGTAAAGGGATCCGATTCTCCTCTGTTCTCGCCCCTCTCTCACTTTGAATATCAATACAATATTAGTTACTTGCTCCTTAAGTTGTTCTATTGTTCTTAACTGTTGGATAATTGTTTATTCTTTAATACCTCTCGAAGGCTCGATTTTGTTCTCGGTTGCTCTTGAGAACATCCTCGGCCAACCTAGTTTGTGCCCTTTATTTGCTTTCTATTGCCTATTCGCCATTACTTATTGTCTTTTCCCTATTATTGCCTTTCCTTGACATTGAACATACTAACCGCTAACAAATCGATAACACGCGCAAGATTGAATCGTAACGCATGCTCTTGACTTACCTACAAATTCAACTGTACCAAATTCGAGATAAAACACATAAAAAGTCAAAGTAGTATTTAATAAAATATAAAGTTTTTAGTCTAGGATTTTTGAAAAATTGTTTAACTTATATCATTTATTATTTTAGTGTCCAAATATTTAAATATTTTAATACAAATTAACAAGACAGTAAATTGAAAATCCCCTAAAATCAACCTTAACCCGACCCTTTAAGGACCGACTCACCAGGAACTAGTAGTGGTCCAGTTCGGTTCCCCCGAAAATTCACCTAACCAAAACGTCTACTGTCGGGTTCGGCCAGAACCAGTTCATATGCATATTACCCCACCCCGCACCCTGCAGGTTCTGTCCCGTCCCACTTGACAACCTTAGTTTTTATGTAAATAAAATAACTGGTTGACTCTTCTTTTCATGCATATCATTCCTCTGTGAGTTAAACAAAGATCAATATATGTATCATGAATTCAAAAGCCAATATTTGACTCTAATGCATGATTCAATCACACCTATTTTTACTCAAAGACTTAGTAAGTGATTGGGAGAGAAAAAAATATATCAATTTTCTTATGTTTTATAGGTCAAATATTTTTCTCTCAAAACAAGCTTATTAAAAATGAGGAAAATGAGTTCGATGAAAGTAGGGAGAACAAGTTCTACTAGTGACATTCCACATTGATTGTGTCTCCCCTCCCCAATAGCCCTTTTTCCCACCATCCCATACCCCTACCTCTCCACTCCGACTTCCCATGATATTTTTGCATACCTACCAAACACAAGAATATAAGTTGAAAATCCACTTATTTTCTAGAAAATATTTTTCAATTTCTTTCGTACCGAACACACTCTTTGTTTTAGTTTGAAAAGGTTTATCCTTTCTTTTTTATTCTCTTTCTTTCTTTTTATCCATTCTTTTCTACTTTTTTTATTCTCGGTTTTTTCTTTATTTTTCTCTCCTCATTATTCATTTCCCAAATCATGTTATTTTTTATTTTCTTTTTTTACCATAATTAATTTTTCCTTATTTTTTTGTTTTCTATTTGTTTTTCAATTTATTTATTTCTTGTTCCTTTCTAATTTTTCTTTCACTTTTTTTCTCCATAATCTAATTTTATTGATTATTTTTTACATTTTTTAAATTCTTTTTTTATATAATAAAAAGATAACTGATATGGTAAACATTTTTTTTCTCCTTTTCTTTATTTTGTTTTATCTTTTTGTTTAATCTTTCTTCTCCTTTTTTGTTCATATATTTTCTTCTCAAATCATATTATTCTTTATTGTTCATCATAATCTAATTTCATTCTCAATTTTATTTTTTATTTATTTATTTCTTGTTTTTCTAATTTTATTTAATACCTTTTTTGTTTTAATTTTTTCTTTATAATCTGATTTCATTCATTTCTTTTGGTTATTTTTCTTTATTTTTATTTTCTAGAAAATATTTTTCATGAAAAATATTTTTTTATACCGAACACACTCTTTGTTTTAGTTTGAAAAGGTTTAGCCTTTTCTTTATTCTCTTTCTTTCTTTTTTTTCTTCTTTTTTTCTACTTTTCTTAATCTCATTTTTTTCTATCTTTTTTTCTCCTTTATTATTCATTTCCCATATCATGTTATTTTCTAAAAAAAAATTCACCATAATTAATTTTGCGTTATTTTTTTCTTTCCTATTTATTTTTCAATTTATGTATTTCTTGTTCCTTTCTAAAAAAAATTCTCCATAATCTAGTTTTATTAATTTTTTTTGCTCTTTTTTATCCTTTTTTTATATAATAAAAAAATAACAGATATGGCAAACATTGATTTATTCTTTCTCCTTTTTTTGTTTTATCTGTTTTAAAAAAATAATCTTTTTCTCCTTTTTTGTTCATATATTTTCTTCTTAAATCATATTATTCTTTAATTTTGTTCACCATAATCTAATTTCATATATTTTATTCTATTTTTTTATTTTCTTTCTTGCTGGTTTTTTTTATTAAATCAAAATCTTTGATAGATTCTGGCTCCTAGTTTTATACGAGAAGAACTTGTTGAATTTTTGGGAATACACTTACATCGGGTGAAATGTCCTTAAGGATAGTATTTTAGACACGCCTCAAGCTACGAGAATTTTGGTGATTTCAAATTATTTCCCATACACTTTTGATTTATGACCACAAGGAAAATCAATCCTGCGCCAGGCAAGAGAGCACCAAAATGGGGTTTTGCCACTGAATCAACAACTCTTTTTACTTATGAATTTTCAACTATTAATTTTTTATATAATTAATAGATTCTCAATATAATAGGATTCGGACAAAAAATAGTGAATTTATGGAATTTCTACCCCTATTAACTAGTCTATGTAATTTGTAATGAAAATAATCCTTAAAATTTCTGAATGTTCATTTTCAGACGCTTGTATTTATTGGCATTCATATACCTTAAGAATTAATCAAAATGGAACCACATGCATAAAAAGGAAGTACTTATAATAATTATGAATGTAATTTAGGCCAAACACGTCTCTCTCTATAGTTATAATGATTTCAGTACCACATAAGCCCAGCTAGCTGTGATCACGTAGGATAAAATCTATCCAATGTCTGCTACACTTTCAACCTTTTTATTACTTCTCCCTCCGTTCATTTTTGCTTGTCACATTTCGCTTTAAGAAACTCAATTTGACTAAATTTCAAAGCTAAATTGAATTAGATTAATTTAATATTTTAAATTTAAAATTTAGATATAAAAAATTTGCTATAAATTACAATATTTTCATATAAATATGATGAAAAATACATCTTAAAATGTTGGTCAAAAAATTTGTGCAGTTTAACCCCGAGAAGTAAAATAATGACAAGTAAAAATAGACGGAAAGAGTAACATTTAGCAGAAATATTCAAGATTACTTGTGCTTGTTGAATATGTTTTTTGTTATTCTCGTGAAATTTTCGTCGATTATCCCTTTTTAGAATTAACTACTATTTAGTATGGTTCTTAAGTTTTATAAGCTATTGAAAATACTAGGGGAAATGCAATTTAACGTTTTGGCTATAAGGTTACACAATATATGAGCAAATAGTAAATCTAAGTTTAATATTATTCGAAAGAATAATTTTTCAAGGATTATATTGTGCAATTTTTTTAATTAGAGACAAAATTTAGTTAATAACTTAAAGAAAAGGGGGAACATTTGCATAAATGATCGTGTTGTTCTAGACCTATCTTCTCCTCAAAAGCTTTTACTTGGACAGATTTATATCTAACTTTATGGAGAAATTATTAAATTAATGGATGTTAGTACAATATATAACAATAATAATATGCTCAATATATTTTCACAAGTAAAATATGGAAAAGAATAGGTGTACACAGACCATATCGTTATCTAACTGAGGTTATTTCTGATACACTTTTAACTCAAGAAAATCAATTTTTTTTTCAGAATGAAATTAATGAATGTCAGTGGTATTTAATTTTAAAAACCAAAAATGTCATGGAGCTTTGTATTGTGAAAAAATAAATTTGACATTCTAGGAATTGTGTTGGACTTAATTAGATAGGAATACTTACAAGTTATCCAACATTAAATCCTGAATACCAAACATTAAATAATTAATGAAGAAGATGGCCTATGAAAGTAAACAATTTTTTGAATTATTATCATAAAGGGCCAAGTATAGAATAGACAGTTACGTTTAAAATCAATGCAATCGACAAAAACAGTTGATCCCATATAAAGGAGTACATTTTTTCACTTACAAATTAATAAGTGTGCATATATATATAATTGGAAACTAATAAGTATAATGTTAGTACTTCTTTTGCTAATATTTATGTAACTTTGTGAACGTTGGTCGGTCCTAATCAACTTTCATTATCATATAATGTGTTAAAATTAATGCAAGTTTAATGATGATTGTGGCTGTTGTGTGTTGAGGAGGGTGGTTGTGTCAAGGCACAATGTTGAAGACTTCAACATAATAATAATAATAATAATAATAATAATAATAATAATAATAATAATAATAATAATAATAATAATAATAATAATAATAATAATAATAATAATAATAATTGTATCTAGTGTATTAATGAATACACTTGTATCAAGTGCATATTTTCTTTGTGTATTCACTGATCTGTATCAAGTGTATCAACGAATGCAATTCTATCAAATTGTATCGGGTTATTTCAACGAATATAATTGTATCAAGTGTATTTGTTCCTTGTGTATTTAATGTATTCAACTATATTTTATCTTTGTTTACATTTGTATCATGTGTTTGTATCAACTAATATAATTGTATCAAAATTTATCAGGTTATATATATCAACAAATACAATTGTATCAATCAAAGAAGAAAAGACTATATCAACATGCATCAATTCAAGAAAAAAAGTGTGTCATGTATTTTTTCTGATACATAAATACAATTGGATGTATCAATGTGTATCAATCCAAGAAAAAAAGATACACATATACATATCTGTCAAATATAATTTGGCAGAAAATAATTGGGCTGGAGATACACAGAGAGAAGGGGAGAGAGGTGAGTGAGAAAAGGGAGAGAGAGAGAGAGAGAGAGGCGAGAGATGGGGAGAGGATAGAGAAATTTTCTATATATCACGACCCAACTACCTGGTCGTGCGGGCACCTACTCTAAGCAACTAAATATGAGAATTCTTACCACCCGATCCAACAGGCAATGCAAAAATTTAAAAGTAAAACAATAAATAACCTTCTTTTAATCAGGAAAACATTCTCAAGATTTTAATACATGAAAAAGCCTTTGCAAAACTCGAATACAACCCTCCCTGGGACCTAGTTTAAACAGATACAAGAGCTACTACAGGAGAAGCACAAGTAAATAAAATAAGTCACAGCTTCCACCATGGAATCAAAGAGTAGAAACTGTTGGAGATCACCATCATCATGTACTTATGAAATATCACTGACCTGCAACCAGACTATATCCAAAAAGATATAGCAAGAGTAGTATCAGTACAAACACATGTACTGGTAGGCATTATCGGTCGATCCGAATCCACTACACACCATCATATAAGAAAAACAAGAGAAATATGAAATGAGTTATAATAATCCAGTCCTTCAACATTAACCCTTACCACCGTGGTATTAACCCTACGAACTTATACACGCTGTCCCAAGTCTTCCTATCCCGTTTCGCTGTCAACTCCACCACCTGGGGACTCTACGCCCTGACACCTATGACTTCCCAAGTCACACTCACCCCCAGACTTCCCATGTAACACTTGCCCCTAGACTTCCCAAGTCACACCTAAACACTTAGACTTCCCAAGTCACCTTAGCTCTAGTACGACTACTATGCCTGACCCGGACCATCATTTCTTTATCTTCGTCAATCACTATGACTCAACAATCAGCAGTAACCCAACTACTCAACGACTAGACCACCCACGATCATACCACTACTTACATATACTGACCCGTCCTGGGCTCCTAAGTCAATTACCTAATATGTAATAACAGTCAGCGACACAATCGCGAACTCTTGGTCTTCTTTCTAACTTATCAACCACATGAAACGGGTTCAATAATCATTTAACAGTGAATGATAATCATGACACTTACCCTTTTTAAGTTATTTGGACCAATTCAGAATCCCTAGACCAACATCTAATTTTAACATGCAATGCCCAGTCTCCTTCAGGACCATCCCCATATTTAAGTATAACAACCCGACCTCTCAAGGACCAATATAATCAATCACAGATTCAACAATCAATTCGGTTCGCTCATGAAACCATCAACAACACAGTCAATAATGCATAATTAAATTCATACCGAGCGTGGTACCCGAGCCAACTGATATAGAATCTGTACCAGGCATGGTACCCAAGCCAATCGTTAGTATCCCGTATAAGGCGTGATATTCGAGTCAATCGAATGTCACACAAAGCCAACATACAATAATTAAGTGAACAAAAACACACTTGTAAAATCAGCAAGCAATAATTAAGTTCATTTCACATAATTGACACCCCAAATACTTGGACATTCATAACTTTATCCTCTAAGCATGCAAGCACGTACATCACTAAGCTAAAGTTACATATATATACATTGCATTTGGTAAGACAAGAACCACCACCTACCCATCAATTGGGTCCATAACACTTTTGAAATTTTATCCGAAGACTAAGTCCCGGTTCACCCTTTAGACACCTAATCAGTCGATACTTCAATTCTGAAACCTTCCTTTTAAGACAAACATAATACAAGGAACATTCCCAAACCTTGAGACTCCAACCCTTCCCGTTGCACCCCACTTCCCTTAATTGATTTATTCTCGAAAGTTCACTATAACCTGTCACATTTACCCATAATACATCCGATTCTTCGAACCTACCCATCAGTCTAATATCCTGAAATCTGGGTACACTTACAAATTAACAAGTATAACCAATTCCGGAAAACAACCACATTCCCCCAACCCCATGATTTCCTCTCCAATCAATCAACCAGACCAAATAACAATCCTCCGGACTCTGTGCCCGAAGGCCTAAACATGAATTCTCCTTTCAGCCTATAACAATAATATGAAATGAAAACTGTCTGGTCTACTCTATGAAAAGAACCTAGCCTATCTGGATGTCAAGCAGCGGCACGCGCGATATTCTGGCTCCGTGAAGGCATTTTCTGACGGAGGACAAGCTCAAAATTCATGGTTTCGCGCCCTTTTCGTTGGAATCCCTCCTCCCCATGGCTCTCAAGCTTTGGAGCAGCCTAGGAGAATTTTTGGAGTAACCCTTGTATGTTTTCCAATCGGGGAGGAGAAGTCTAAAATAAAAATCGTGTTTCCTAATTTCTGCCTCTGTCATACCGCTATAGCGGAGTGACGTCAGCCCGAACGAATTTTAAAATCTAAAATTTTTGTAACGTCAATCCTACTTAAGTCAAAACAAAAATTGATTGGTCCCGGAACCCACGATATGGTGATTTCTAAAATGACGGATCAGATCATTACACTATAAGACCCTAACTATAGCTGTAAATTGTAATTCCTTTAAACTATAGTAAATATATGGCACATATTTACCATATTATTTAGTTTTTCCTAAAATTAATAACTTGAAAATTAAAAGTTAACTCCACCTACCACATCACTTCTAGTTTCAAGTGATATCACTTGACAATACAAAGAATAGAATAATCAGAGAACGTGAGGAAATAATCAAAAGAAACACCAAAGCAATGAAGTAATAGAATTAGAAAAAGAAGGACATGATATGGAAATTTAAAGAAAAAGATCCAAGAATTTCAAGAAAATAGTTATTCTAGATTTGATAAGATTAAAGTATCAGCCTATTGATTATTAAAGGAATCAAACATCTTTACTTGATAAACGAAATCAAAACTTAGATTTGAAATTTGCCCGCGGAGTAATATTATATACACCCTCTGTTCAAAATTATTTGGAGTCAATTTCTTAAATGGTCACTAAACTTCTGCAAACATTCCACTAAAGTAATTTTTATTTTTTTAGAGAAAATATGGTCATTGAATTATGTACATCTTCCCAAATAACTTGAAACTAATAAATAAATAAGAATATGTTTGGGAAGCCACTAGAGAATTGAAATTGGGTTCAATTATCAAGTAATTACCAACTTAGAGGAGAATTGAGTATAATTGGAAGGGTGTAATTGAGAATTGAAAGTAATTACAAAGTTACTTTTTAATTTATTTTCTTTTTAATTTATTTTAATTTTTATTATTTTAGTTTCTTTTTTATTTTTACTTTTAAAAAAAAAAAATTATTTTTTTCCTTTTACATTATTTATCTTTCTTTTTTTTTCTTCTTATTTCCCAACCTATAATTCTTATGATTCAATATAATTGCTCGTATTTTTTATTTTCTTAATTTAGCGCATAACTGCATTATTATTTTAATTTTTGAATTAAAGTAGAATTTCATTATTGAGTGAAATTATAAACTTATTTTTCCCTTTTGTAATATTTACTTAGGTTATGGTGAAACTTATTTTATGTTATATTGGAATTTGATATAAGAGTATTGTATTTTTTTTTAATTTTGAATTTATGTTATATTTTATATTTTAATTTATTTGTTTTAGTAGTATTGACTTGTTATTTTATATTGCATGTCATGCCAAACTGTTAATTATATTCAGTTACACCCAATTCCAATTCTCTAGTGGCTTTTCAAACATATTCTTAATTATTTATTAGTTTCAAGTTATTTGGGAAGATGTACAATGACCATACTTTCCTAAAAAGCTTAAGTCATCGACAAACACCTAAACTTGTCCGGATTATTCACTTGAACACCTCAACCCCTCCTTGTACCTATTGAACACCTCTACCATCCCACATTTAATCCATTTAAGCTTTTTTGCTCACCTGACACATCGTCTGCAAATCACGCCTGAGGAGCGCGTGAACACGATAAATAACCCTAAATTCCAAATTTTTCCTCAAATAAATAACGTTAAATTTCTCCTTCTTCCTCAAATAAATAACCCTAAATTCCAAATTTTTCCAACGACTTTTTTCTCTCTTCTTCCTCTCTTCTGAAGGCTTTTTTCTCTTTGCTCTCATCAAGAATTTCAATTTCTCTCTTCTCTTCTTCCTCTCTATTTGTTTGTTAAATATGTCACAAAATTCAGTAAATATCGAAGACACTGATATATGTAATTGTAGTGATTATTATCGTTTGAAAACTTCAAGGACTCCGTGGAACCCAGGTCATAGATTTTTTGAATGCAAAGTTTTTAAGGTTTGTAACTATCCAAAAATAAATTTTTGATTTTTCTGCATTTTTTCATTCATTACTGTTTTGGCCCTTATTATTTTGGCTTTCGTTGTTTGTAGGAAAATGGTGGATGTAGCTATTTTAGATGGATTGATGCATCGCCTGAGACTGCTGATCATCAATCATCTAGAGTGGTGTCGTGCTTAATGAATCGATTTAATCATGGTGAAAATGTGTATGATCGACTAAAGAAGCAGCTTAAAGATGTTGAAGAAGAGAGGGATAATTTGAAAATGAAATTGAATGAAAATGAAGAGAGTTTGATTGCATTGAACAAGAAACTCAAGGAAGTAAAATTACAGAGGGAATTGGCAAAGCTCAAGTTCAACATACTTCTTGTTATAGTAGTTTGTGTACTAATTGTAAAATTATTCTTTAGTATGGTCTAGGCTTCTTAATATTATGTTGGCAAGAAGTGTAGTAGTATCAAGAAGTGTGTAGTAGTTAGGTAAGAAGTGTAGTAGTTGGGCCATTAGATGGATTTATTTTGACATGGTGAATGTGAATTGGTTGTCCTTGTTTGTATCACATTGAGATGGTAATTTTCTTTATTTTGTGTTCACTAGTTTGTCAATACATAATGTTTTAGCTTATTCAAGAAAATTGCAATAAAAAAGAGTTAGAGTTGCCAAAAATATTCAAAATGTAGAGCAATTCACTACTGCATAAATATATTAAACTGCTCAAAAGTGAGCTCAAATGTGCACATTCACAAACCACAACACAAAGGCACAAAACAAATGTTGCATAAATATGAAACTGCTCAGAATTGAGCTCAATAGCACTACAACATATCACAAAAGCACTAGTGCCTATCAAAAGCTGTTCAAAAATAAAAAATACTAGTTCAAAATGAAAGCATAACCCTCATTAAGTTGCATATTACATAAACTCAAAAAATATCACACGTTTTCTAGATGAACTACTTCTTGGAGGATCCAATTGATGAAGAGGACTTGGCTTGATTTCTCTTCTTTGCTCCCATTTGTTGTAATTGTGAGGTGCTGATTGCATCTTTTCATTCCATTTCAGGACACGGGGTTTAAAATCAATATCTATATTGGTTGGTGAAACACTCTTCAATTTCGAACCTCCATATAAAACTCTCTCAGATGATGTAGCAGGCTGTAAAATAAGAGAAGAAGTATAAGAGACAATAAATAATATAAATTTGAATCAACAATAGTATAGAAGAGTGAACATACATTGAATACTTGAGCTCCAGTTGTAGAATCAGAGTATACACCAAAATCAGTTGTAGGCCTCTTACTTCCTCCATTAGAAACAACAAATGAAGCAGTATTGCATGGCCTCTTGTTGCCTGATAAAGGTGGCACTTGACTAGAAGAAACATCTCTTGCACTGACAAATTGGGTTCCTCTTGCATTAGCTTTTTCCCTCCCCAAGCCTCTACCAGTCCCAAATTGACCTCTACCAGTCCCAACTTAACCTCTACCTCTACCAGTCCCAACTTGATCTCTACCAGTCCCAGCTTGACCTCTACCAGTTTCAACTTCCCCCTTTCTTTGAGGAGCTCTTGGCACAGCTGTTGTGTCACCACAAATAGACCCTGATTGACTTACTGTGTAGGTGCATATGTCTGATTGAAAGTTAATTGTGAAGGACCCTTCATTCCAGACTATATAACATAAATGGGAAAGATTGCATTCATTTTTAATAATATTGATGAATTGTATAATAAAAACCTAATGTAAATAAATATTTAAACATAAACTTACTCTTCTTTGACTGCCATCTTGGGTATCTCTTGGCACAACAGTGGTATCACCACAAACAAAAGTTGATTGAGTTGCATTTCTTTGCCAATTATTTGAGGAGGTAGCATTTGAGGGTGTAGGCTGAGAAGTGCTCCCCATTCCATACTATATCATACAAATAAGTATATCATATTATAACATATATAAGTTTTCAAGAAAATTTAGAAATATGAAAAAGTTTTATGACTTACTCTTGCTGCACACATAGTCCTGTTATGGCCAATTTGCTTGCATCTTGAACAGGTCATCTTGACACTTTTTTTTGACAATTTATCGAATTTTTTTGGCTCATCCTTCCTCTTCCTTCTGTTCTTCCTAGGTCTACCTGACATTTTTCTTGATTTTGGAGGCTCAATTGATGGGTTTGTGATTTCAGGCCACATTCTCATATTGAGAATTGGTTGGATGAAATGACTGTAAGCCTTAAGAAATGTTTCTTTCCTATACCAATGCTCTACATGTTTATCAGGATCTTGATCCAAGTAATAATAAGCACAAATAGCATGAGGGCAAGGAATACCTCTTAACATCCATACCTATAGTCACAATACTTCTTGTCCAAGTGAACAATAAATGTATATCCCTCATCTCTAATTTCAAAATCATGCACCCCATTCCATTGAACTTTACACTTATTAGAATACTCCTTGTTATCTTCCAGTATAGTTCTTGCCATAGGTGCAATATCTGTTATTTATGTTTCAGCAAATTTTATCATGTTTATATGCTTGTTCATTAATTATGCCTGATATCCTCTAACATGGTGATAATGGACTTATGTCTAGCAGCTAAGATTCAAGAATTGAAAGTCTCACACATGTTATTTTCTACTATGTCACACTTAGAATGGGTCTTGAAATATGCCCTACACCATGAAGAGGGATGATGAGACAACAAGTCCTCAGTGATTTCCTTCTTACCTAGTCTAGACATTGCATGCACTTCTTCTCTAAACTTGACTTTAAAGCTAGCTTTTGCACATCTCCAGAACTGCTTTCTTCTTTCTTTTCCTTTTCAATTCACATATCAATTACTCCAAATATGTCTAGCACACATCCTTCTCTCAGCATTTGGTAACAACTCCATCAGGGCAGGAACAAGACCCTACCAAAAGTTATAGCATAAGAAAACTGAAATAGTAGTAAAAAGTTAAAATCAAAACTAAAAATATGAGAAACAATACCTTTTGCTGGTCTGACATTACAGTCAAATCTTTACCAGTGCCCAAATTTAGATCAGCAACGAAAACTTCCAGGATTTGTTTTCTTGATCATGTCTGCATAGTCACATAGTCTGGAAAATTCCAGATTTCAATCACCTATATTCTCATTCATGACTCTCTGTTTAGCCCTATAACACACAGTTTTACCAACATAAAGACCCAACTTGTCTTAACAAATCTTGAATTTTGCAGATCCTTATGTATGGCTGAGACACAATTTTATCTTGAAACTTTCTAGCTATTAACTTTGAATTACACAACTTATTCTTGTTTAAAGGAATGCACTTGTGAATAGGATGGTAGTTCTTCACAATGAAATCACCCGAGTCCCTGTCAATGAAAGATACAGCAGCCACCTACAGATAGAACTTTTGCACTTCACCCTCACTCTATGTCTTTTATTAGGTCTCAACTTCAATTGTCTTCTGTACTCTATAGCATAATCTGCCACGGCTTTTCTAAATTTTTTTGCACCCTCAAAGATCATTCCAAGCTCAAACACAGAAATTTCACAATCTTCATCATACCTTACTTTTTTGCTTCTCCTTCTACAAGGTAGATCTACTCCCCTAACAACATCTACATCAAGCTGCTCTTCACTATCATCACTCCAACAGTCAGAGCTATCAAGATATTCTTCATCTCCACCCAATTTTCCTTCATATTTGTTAGCCTTGTTTTTTCCAATATCCTCAAATCCTCTATCTACACCTCCTGCCAATCCAACTGGTATTTCTACAGTTTCAACATCCTTTTTTCTAGGTTTTTTTTGTTTCTTCTTTCTTGTCTAAAAGCTCTCAACTCCTCATCAACATCTGAGCCATTTTCTGAAGGTATATCCCCTAGATATGAATCACTACTCAAGTAATCTGATACCTCACCTTCTACAGCAACATCTTCTAAGTTATCAGAGTCAAACTGATTATCTTCTATAACAACATCATCTAGGTGAATATTATTTTGTTGGAAAATATTTTCACTCTCACCAATACTCTCTTCTGCTATGTTAGCAGCCCCTCTCTCTTCATTTAGGTTAACAGACTCCCTCTCTTCAGCTAGGTTTACAGCCTCACCAACACCAATATCATCATTTAATGACACATTTTCACTCTCTGTGACTTCTGGTCCAGTTAGATAACCAGTAGGTCCCTCAATGTCAAGTAATGGTTCATCCAATAGATGATTGACAAACAACTCAATGGTGTCCTCATGTTTTAAGTCTTTAACTAGGTCTAGTAAATATAGGTCAGATGGAATCAACTTGAATTATTTAGTCAATAAATCTTGGTGATAAAACCCCCCAACAATGTCATAACCCAATTCTTTAGTATAGTATAACAATTTCAATAAAGAAAAGTGTTCCTTGTCGATATACCTGAGAGCTGGCACACAGTTATCAATATAAATAGGGACATGAATCTCGCGTAACACCCTTCCATGGTGAATGTTGGTAAATATGATCTCCTCCATGGTTAATTGTTAGGTAACCCTGCAAAAATAGAAACAAAAATATTTTAGATGACGGAATATACTCATATAACCCACCAAATAGCTAAAAATCACAACTTTAAAGCATATTAGAAAGGAGAAAAGGGACGAAATATTCTCAAACACATAGAAAGAAAAATTAAAAATCCTAACTTTTTAAACTCATTTTGGAAGACGATTGACAAAATTAAGGAATAATAGCATGATTTAAACCCTAAAATCACTTACACGAAGAAGATTCAAGCACAAAATCCTAGTTTTTTTCTTCGATTAGCACCAAAATAAACTGAATCTAGAGAGAAAATGAAGGGTCGGGGAGAGAGAAAATGGCGTTATGTTTGACGATTAGGGCTTTTGCCCTTTTAGTCAATTAACCTCTTTTTTGGTTTTTTTTTAAATTGACAATTCTACATGGAAATATTAAATACACGTGGAAAGTGTTTAATGGTGATATATTTCACATAAGATGCGCTTATTAACACGCGTCGGAGACCTAACACAAGGTGGGCAAAAAAAGCTTAAATGGATTAAATGTAGGATGGTAGAGGTGTTCAATAGGTACAAGGAGGGGTTGAGGTGTTCAAGTGAATAATCCGGATAAGTTTTGGTGTCTGTCGATGACTTAAGCCTTCCTAAAAAAAATAAAAGTTATTTTAGTGGCATGTTTGCACAAGTTCAGTGACCATTTAGGGAATTGACTCAATTATTTATCACTTTTTAACTTGACACACTCATTAAGAAAACAATAATTGACATAGTGACTTTACCATATTATTCCTACTAATTGGTACTAGTTGAAATTGACTATTTGGTATTTCAAAAAGTCGTAGTAATTAAATTAAGGGTAAAACTAAAAAAATTGTTTTGTCTTTTCTTGATATGTCAAAAATGACAAGTAAAAATGAAAATCAAAAATAAAAATAAGTGACAAGTAATTTTGAACGGAGAGAGTAACAATTAATTATTAACGCGTACTAACCACCTTTTAAGAATACCAAAAAACACTCCCTCCGTTCCTTTTTAATTGTCATGATAAGATTTTGCACAACCATTAAGAAAAATTAATTAGAAATATAATTTGACTCATATACCCCTATTAATCTTTATCTATTTATGTGTCTCTTAATTTTAGAATAATTAATTGCTAAGGGCAAAACTGAAAAATAATAATTAATTCTCTCTTGATTTTGTAAATTGACAAGTATACATGACAACTAAAAAGGAACGAAGAGAGTAATAAAAAATATCAAAAAAATTATTATCTTACTACCTTGAACTAATTCAACAGAATAACATATACTATCAAATGATAAAGAGCAAGAAGAATGTAGGGCTCAAGAATGTGGACTTATCACAATAATGTTGACATAAAAAGGTGAAAATGATTGACTTAGGAAAACAATTGATGGTAAGATTTGCTTCACACACTGAGGACTCAATTTTTAAAGCTCGAAAGACACATCCTTTATCTTGATATATAATCCCTAAATTTAATCATCAGAGTTTTTTTTGTTTCTCATTCAGTGTTTGATATTCACATTAGAATTTTGACTAATTCGAATCCGCACCGCCTAGGAATCATTAGGGGGAAGCGCTTTCTACTACGGATTATTTTATACCCAGAGTTTAAAATCAAAACTTTTAATTAAGTGAGGAGCAGCCTTATCCACTGCACCACATCCTTTGGTGATAATCATCAGAGTTAAGTATTCCTGCATCTGAATTGGTAAATGGTAATGCAAAAGCAAAGCATGAATAATGGGCAGACGTGATGTCATTGTTGGGCCATTAAATCAAATGGCTCATAATGTCATTGGGCTGTTCTTGGACCTTGTCATAATTGTAAGAAGTTTGGGATAATTTTCAAATATATACAACAAGCTAATTAGTTTACAATAAATGTAGTCAAGTTTTTTTTTACAAAAAAAAAGCCTAAAAATGAAGTAGCCATAAAAAAAAGAAGTAGTTGCATGTATATGTAATGTATATGTAATGTATCTATATTGTATAGAAGTTATGTAATATATCAATATTGTATAAATAATGTATAAACATGTATCGATAATGTATAAATAGTGTATAAATATATCTCGATACTATATAAATGATATTTAAACGTGTATCGATATTGTATAAATATATATGTAATGTATCAATCGTTTCAGGCAATATTTGTTAGCATAGAGTCAAAAGAAATTAGGTTGATTTTCTTTAACTACTGTGTGATCCAGTTGCCATTTGATTGAGGTGATTTTACTTTGTTAAATCATCGATTATGTACCAATTATTTCAAACATTTCACAAAAAAATAAAAATAATTTAAAAAAAAATAAAACTAAAAGAAAAACACAAGCAACACTCAGACATGAGCAGTTGTCTATGTGTTAATATCTACGAATTTATTCTTCTCCCATCAGAAAGTGTAACAGACATTCAGCGCTTGAGTGGCAAGCTTTTCTAATCCCAATCAACTCAATTTTTTTTATAAATAGTCTCAAATTTTAGATATGAGCTCCTCTTAATATTTTAAATCTTTTGATATATAATTCACTCGAAATAATTTACGTTTGCGGTGTGCCAAATTTTAAAATTTAAGCTTCGAAGCTCTTTAATTGTGGATTTCAACTTGTGTTAGTTGTGAGCTCGTTTCCCAGCTCTTTCTGGGGAGCTTTACAGGAACAAAAAGCAGTCATAGCCAGAAGAATTCAGTCTCTAAATCAAGAACACTTCAACGAAAAAAGTAATAGAACTAAATGATCGTTCTCGTTGATTTGGGGTTAATTTATACTGTTGTATTGGAATTATATTAATATACTTCTACTGCCTATTGTTTCAATTGACAAAAAATATGTTGTGCTTCAAGCTAATTTCAATATACATATTGCATTATAGAGAGACGAACATTGAAACCGTGAAAGTAATACAGAAAGGCTATTTATTGTAATAATGAAAAGTTGGGTCAAATTTTGGGTTAATAAATTGACCGAGTGGTCATTTCTTCTAATTTTCCCAAGAAATTTTGGCACCATATACCAACTAAGACTCTTTATTGGTATACATTAGCCATGTTTTAGAAAATTGACATAAAATGATCATTTCACACGTTTTGAGCCAACAAAAGTAGCACCCAATGATCCATAAATTAGTGAGTAGAAATAGGACTTAAAATTGTGTATTTTCCATTCTCTCTCCTTCAATGTTTCTCTCTATCTTATTTCTTTCCCTAAAATCTCTCTATTAGCATCGTGAGTCTCTCAAAATAGATACACTTGAATCACTAATCATATCTTTTTGTATATCAAATTTCAATTTATGTGTATACGATACAAAAAAATATTATTTTTTATTTTTGAGATACGTGATGTCTGTTAAAAAATTATGATGTATTTTTTTCTCTATATCAAATATGCAAATTGAGTTATATACGCCTTATGTATAAACATATTAGTTTGTTGATATGTTATAGTTGAAATTTGTATACATATAATGTATACACGTACAAGTTGCCTTTGTTATTATTGTATTTTACACACACGAATTATATACATCTGCTAATAGATTTTTTATATCAGTTGAAATTTGTACACAATGTAGGATTGTCATTTGTTATTGTTGGATTTTGCATACACTTCTTGTATATATCTGTTGATTGATTTTCTACTACGGTTGAAATCTGTATACATATAATGTATAAACTTGTAGGTCTATCCTTTGTTGTTGTTGAATTTTGCATACGCGTCTTGAATACATACACAAATTGGATGCATATGCTAGTGTACTATTTTCAGAAAATTAAATTCATCCACAATTCAAGTGGTCAGTTTTTATCCCTTTTAATCCTATTAATTTTTATCTCTCCTCTCAATACAATAAATTTGAAAATTTAGCTCCACAATTCAAATAGCCAATTTATGTTTTTTCTCCGAATTTTAGAAATACACATAAAATAAAGAAAAAAAATATTTGCTCCAACACATGCTAGTATACTATTTTGAGAAAATTACACTTGTTCATAAATCAAGGATCAATTTTTACCCCTTTTAATCCTATTAATTTTTACCCCTTTCATTCGATAAAATAGTTTTAGTTTTCATTTTACCCCTCTCTTCTAAAGCTTGTATCCTACTACTTTCCCCAAATATATCTGATCTTCTTCTGAAATCTCTCTATCATTATTATCCAATTTTTAGATTGAAAATGATATGGTTTGGGGAGGTATTTCAAAGTTTCATTCACTCTAATCAATATATTTATCATTCTTTATCGATATTGTTGTTGGATTGAAATATTTATTCATTTTTCGGGTTCTCTATCAATATTTCAAAAATAAGGACCTAAAAGCGTCATTAAATACCATTGAAACTTGGTTGGATTTTTTCAATATGTATATTTATAATTTATCTCGATTGAGTGACATTGAATTTTGTTGAAAGCATCTTAAGGAGCTTGAATATTAATTTAAAAATATTTGAAAATGATTCAAGGAATTTGAGCTGAATTTCATATTGAAAACTCCAATTGAAGAAGATTCCATATTTGTATCCCCCACCTATATCATGTGTATATTCTCAAGTATTTATCAGCTTTTTTTGATGTATATTATGTATATCTCTATATATTAATGAAAATCTGTATGTGATATAATTGATACACGATATATAACGTGATATACAAATGGCATAGTGACATCCAGGAGAATGTGTGTAATATATTCTGATATACTCTATATTTAATGTGATATACACATGTCACAATGATATCTAGGTTCCGATTTTGTATATAGACTTGTTCAGGTGTTGTCTACCAATTCCAACTGCATCACTCACATCCGTTTAATCCAATAAAAGAAGAAGAAAGTTTGAATTGATTTATTTTCCTATTGGTTTTTGCTTCTAGTCTTCTCTAATCTGAGATGAAAATAACAATGTTAATTTTTCAAGGAAAATATATATTTCAAGCGTAGAATTAAGAGCTACAAATTTCCAAGGCCATACGAGCCATTCGGTAAAAATTGCACGGCCTAGTCACTTTTAGATTGATTTTTGAAAATAATCATATCTAAAAGTTCATTAAAAGCTGGCCACTTTTGTTACTGAAACAATATGATGGTGTCATGAATTTCGATCCTACACAAGTGAAAAATTCAAGGTATTGTCATAGATTTTAAAATTCATTACATTGTTATGAATTTCAAACTAAACAAAAATGAAATTCCATGAAAGTGTCCAAAATTTTGTCTTGAATATTGCGATGGAGTTTCATATTTTTAAATTCGAAATTCATAACAATTTATGAATTTAAAAAATTAGCTATTTTTCATTAACTTTTGAATTTGTGACCATTTTTCAACTATACAAACATTAAGTTTATGTACATAATTATACAACCATAGGCTACAATAAATAGTGATGAACTGAATTTAATTTCTATACGTAGATAGAGAAGCTGCAAATGAAACATATAGGTAAAACTATCCAAATTTGTTAGTCTGGAAAAAAAAAATACGATTTCAGGAAAAAAAAAATGTTCTAGTGTAGCAAAGCCAATACAAAGGACAATTTGAAATGAAAATTTTGAATAAAATACATGGCACACATCCCTAGGGTTCTGTCTTTACAAGCACCTATCGCGGACAGAAGAGTACTCCCTCCGTTCATTTTCTAATTGAACTTTCACTTTTACTTTGTTATTAACTTTTTTTTTTCTTTTTTACCTTTAGTATTAATTATTTATTCTTCAAATTAAATAAAATAACTATATTAATAATTATTTTCTTAATGAGTGTGTCAAATCAAAAAATGACAAGTAAAAGTGAACGGAGAAAGTAGTATCTAACATATATGATTACATAATGATTGTAAATTTGTTTCCCCCGTCCCACTTTATGATCTAGTTTGACTTGGCACGGAGTTTAAGAAAGAAATGAGGACTTTTGTACTTGTGATCTAAAATAAGTGTCAGATATTTGTGTGATTGTAAATCATTTCATTAAGGGTAAAGTGAACATTTTAAAGTTAAATTGTTACTTAATATAGAAATGTGTCAATTTTTTCGGGACTGATTAAAAAGGAAAGTGAGTCATATAAAGTGAGACGAATGAAGTAATAATGTTGAGGTGAGTAACTTTGCATCCACCGCTAATAATCTGTTCGGTCAATTTTCTAAGATTAATTTATTTTAAAAAATATTCTTAAAAAAATATTTTCCAAACAAATATGTTTGACAAGAAGTAGTTTGTATTTAATTAATTAATTTAAAAATTACTTTTAAGCACCAATTAATGTGTGATTAAATTTTTAAAAATTGCTTTGAAAATTTACTTAATAAATTTTGGAGGAAAACTATCTTTTTAGCTTTAGAAAAATAGTTTTTTCTACTCCCTAAAAATACTTATTTCTCTCCATACTTGGCCAAGCACTTTTCTTTTTTATAATCACTTCATTGAAAAAATAAGTACTTTTGGTTTGTCCTCTCAAAAACTTAGTCAAAAGGACTATTAATCATAAAAAAGAAGTTCCTCCGATTTAATGTGAGAGATTAACTTGTGAATTTTCTTTTCAATTTATATCGTGGTCATGATAGTTTATGTTCTTAGATTACATGATTATTTTATTTAAAAATTTAAATTATTAAATTAAATATTTTTTTATTTAATTCTCATCATGTGCAATTTTTTATTTTTTTTTAAATCACGTATAATTTTTTATTGATAATAGGTGTCAATGAGAGTTAGCGTCCGTTTCGGCATAAATATGTTTTCCCTTTCTTTTAAAACATATTTGTTACGCATTAGAATAATTTTTTTTGTTAGTTTTTGGTGATGGGTTTTTATGCAGAAAAAAATTCAGGTGAAATACATGTTTAAATACAACCTCAACGTCTGAATATCATTTTTCAACTTTAACTTCAAATATTACTTTTTTTAAATATCATTTTATTCATGTTCGGAGACCTACTTAAGCTCAAAACCTTTGTATACTCTAGTATCCGTATTGAATTATGTGATCACTTCATTCAAAAGCTTAAAATTTTGAAGAGATTATATTTTTATTTATTAATTATGTCTTCGAATTTTCGACAGATTTGATCAGTACCACTTCAAGCTCAAAATGAGCATTTCCGGCTAGTCCGAATTTAGTGAACTTCCACTACTAAAACATTTTTTTTTTAGATATTTTGATTGAATCAGTGAGGAAAAAATACTAGTAGTGTAAAAATTAAGGAACTTTTCAGTGTTTCAGTGAGAATTTATTTTTTACCATGCCTTTTATTTTATAGCACTCATTGATTCGCAATGGAAAAAACCTCTATTTCTTCTGGTGTTCACCGTTTATGGTATAGACTATAGTGTTCAAAATCTTAATCGAAACTAAAATATGGAGTCAGGGGTGGGGGTGGGGGTGTTTAATTGGGGGGGGGGGGGAGTGTTCGCATGTCAGATACAAGAATCTCACGGACGAACAATGGCTGGCTGGAAAAAGCCACAAGAAAAGGACACAAGCAACCTATACAACCTCATGTGTTTCTACACAAAAATCCATTCACCAATCCTTGTCCTTTTCATAACCCCATATGCGATTCAGAATTTTCATTAATTCAAAAATACGAAGGAGGACACGAAGAAGCTAATTAAGGGGATTCAATATCTGCTATTTATACATCAAAGATAATTTTAAACTTGTATATACAATATAATTTTCTGTCGATGAACCCCTTGGCCTTACCTGGTTCACTCCCCACATGTTAAGCTGTCTCCTCAGACCATTTCCCAACTAATTTCTGCCCCCTATCATTCTCATCCCCACCCCCTCACTCTCCAATTATCCTTCAATCATAACACCAACTTCTTCAGTATCCCTTCATTCCAAAACTGTTAGCATTAATGGCTTACACTTCAATTTGTACTAGGCTTTTCTTGATTTGGGTTTTTATTTTCTTGGTATGCCAAGATTTTTTTCCTTTATCACTGGCCTTGCACAAAGTATCTTTGTTAAATGTACCAGCTTCTGCTATTTCAGCTGCACCTGCATTGTTACCAAATCCACCTTCATCTTCACCTGCTCTTTCTCCTGATATAAGTCCTCTTTTTCCTTCACCAGGTGGCTCTGAGCTTGCTCCTACTGATTCTTCACTACCCTTAATTCCTTCTAGCCCCAGCCCTCCTAATCCTGATGCTATGATTGCTCCGGGACCTGTTTATATGCCGTTTTCGCCTACTGAGTCTTTGCCGGTTGCCTCTGCAGTTCCTCTGTCGTCGTCATCTCTGTGTACAATGCTGGTCTTAGGTTTGATATCGTCCTGGTTTACGCGGCTCCCCGGTGTCTGAAGGTTCAAAGATGTTTGGTAGTGTCTTGTGAGGTACTTTTTGATGAAGTTTCACACTGTTTTTCCCCTCTGTTAGATTTATGTACTATACTTTTGTCATATTCTTCCTGTAGTGTAAAATTTAGGCTTCATTTCTGTGTTGTATTACATTTTCATCGTCAAATAAGAAGGAAATAAGGACAATTTTGTTTAGTTTGTCTCAAGATCTGCATCCTGGTTCTTTTGTTGAATGAGTATAACATAGTTCATTAAGAATGTAAAACGCAGTGGTGGAGCCACATGTATTCAAGGAGTGTCAACTGATCTGAAAATTTTATTGTGTAGATAGGTAAAAAGAATTTTTATATATATATATATATATATACTATGCGTTGAATTGCCTTGATTTCTTCGCATATTTACTTGTACATATTTCAACAACCCTCGTTTAAAATCCTAGTTTCGCCAGAGTGTATACGCCCACATCGTGTGCACATGCTGATGATTGATGTGATTGTGGAAGTATCCATAAAATGAATCCAGAACTTAAATTTAATAAATGTATATATTACTATACTACAACAAATTGGTCAGACCAATAAGAACATAAAGAATGACTTAGGAGAGTACTAGAATAGCAAATGAAATAAGAGTACTTATGAATCCTACATAATATATTAACTAAATTACTGCTTCTAGACAACAAGACTAGAAAGAATGAAGCAATATTGCACAACAACTAGACTATAGAATGATCAATTGAAGAGCCTCTTCCAGAACCCTTCCTTGAATGTCTTGAGCTCAATGTTGTTTTCCTTCTTTGGAGATGATGTTTTCCGGAACCCCTCTTTTAATGTCTCGAGCTCAATGATGTTTTCCTTCTTTGGAGATGATGCGGCCTTAGTAACACTAACAGTCTTCCTCAGCATAATATTTTCCTCCCTCAGCATATCCATAGCTAAACTGAGCTGCCTGATGACCTCTCGTTTCTCTTCATCTTTCTGCGCTAGAAGCTCTTGCTGAACTCTGCTCTCTTCTTTCAGCTTCTCAATTTCTTCCCTCAGCTTCACTACTTCATCATTGTTCACGTGAAAGCCACTTGATACTTCCATTGTTTCCTTCTCTGATCGGGGGGTTTGTATTTCTTCTTCTTCTTCTAAGTCAGGATCATCGACCTCAGATATATTATCTGATGACTCAGATTCAGGGCCAAAGGCTTCTGAATAGCTGTCATATGATATTTCAGTGGCGCTCATCAGTTTTTTGTGTGGATAATACTTGGTTAAAGACAATGGAGACATCCACGGTGTCACAAGGCGAGTAGTACCAGATTCACACTTGATTTGATCATACTTCTCAGCTAACAAGCGATGGGTCCTATGGAAATCCTCAACCATGTTAATGAGCTGTGGTCGCTTCTTGTAATACATCTCTGCTCTTTGGGCGAAGGAATCTGCATCTTGTTCAACTATCCTCAGCATGGCCTCTGTCTTCTCATCTAGTTCTGCAAGGATTTCCAATTTAAACAAGCTATAATGAGCAGGTCCAGAAACATTGCTAGTTCAGGATAAACAACATTAAATTTAATTTAAAAGAGAGGTGTTTTCTGCATAATGCTAAGGTAGGGGGAAAAGTTAATCATGACTCACTTTCAACATGCTATGATGAAGAGAAATAAAGCCCAAAGCAGAAAAGATACCAACTTCTATGTAAAATTACTCACAAGTCACAACTGCTCTTAAAGTGGTAGACTTTTTGTCAAATAGAACTAATAATTGGTCCACCATATAATTTGGTAATCAAATGATGATTAAAGATTAGAAAAACAGGATAAAATCCCGTTGGAGACGTTTGGATCTGCTTCTAAGTTACCACATCATCAATTGGACCACAATTGAGGGCCCGTCACATGGCATATATATAAAGTAGTTAAGCCATGCCACAGTTGCAATGTACTAAATATGCATAGTTACAACAACAACATACCCAGTATAATCCCACCAGGTGGGTCCGGAGAGTAGAGTATACACAGATCTTATCCCTACCTCGTGGAGTTAGAGAGGTTGTTTCTCAAAGACTCTCGGCTCAAGTAACTCATAAGAAAGCAATTTCTTAAAAAATAGCACACAGTCGCAAAGCAGACATAACAAATATAACAAAATCATTACATAGCATTCAAAAAAAGGAATAGTAACAACAGCAAAATAATATGATAATTGAAGCCAAAAGAAAATGCATAGTTGGTTGTCTACACTATAGTCACCAAGATTTTATTTGATCCTAGCTCACCTATTCAGGATATCATAGATCCCTCCAGCACAAACCCCTACAACCACTGAATAGTTCAAGTGAAGTCCACACCGCCGTGGATGAACATACTAGCTATTGGAGGTTGAAGATGTGCTTTCATTTAGGAAACTAAGGAAAGTGAAAGATTATGGTTCGGGACCTCTCCACTCAACAAGCATTTAATTTGAAAAGGGTCCTAAAGTTAACAACAGATACCAGTATGCACCATTTCAAACAAGTTTGACTATATACCATGGCTGAGTTAAGAAAACTAACCACTCTATTCACTCTGTTTTCAAACATCAAATAACAAATTGATGAATTATGTGTCCAACGACAACATATACTACAAGTGGGGTCTACACTAGTGAGTCTGAGGAGGGTAGGACGTAACCTTCTCCTATCCTTTGTGGGGTAGAAAGGTTGTTTTCAAAATTGAAGAATTTTGTGTAACAAAAGTAAAGTGCGCAAAAGTCACTCAAGGTGAATCAATATCAACACAGTAAGAAACTTTTTTCTTATTTAATTTGTTGAAAATAAATACAAAGAGATAATCTTTTTTTTTGTAAACGATTTAAGAAAACCTAGTTGAAAAATCAAAGTTGTAGCTTTGAAAAGGTATCCAACGGTCATGTGACTACTTAAAGCAAGAACAAAGTTAAAAATCAGAATTTGAATTCTAGTGCTTTCCAAAAGCGGAAAAAAGAAAAGTAATTACTTACCAGATAGAGTTGATTGAAGCCATGGCGAGCGATTTGGAGTTCCCTTCTTCTGACTGTCTAACCACCACCACTGTGACGATAGCTTACCCTTTGCCTCAACCATTTTCTCCTAACAAATCCAACTCCACAACAATACTTATAAATCAACCACAAAGTTTTACGAGACACTGATTAATGAAAACAATAATAACCAAAAACACACACACACAATTTTAAATGGGGAACATTAAAGGGAAGAAGATCCACGGTCAGTCACCAGCTAAATGAAAGATGAAATAAATACACCAATAAGATATGTTTATATAAGCTGCGAAAAACCTAATCCTAGGATGTTTAGGACTATTCCAAACAAAAATTTAAAGTCAGGCCACAAACATAATCAAAAAGAGCATGAGCCATTTGGCAAAAACTTTGACTTTTCTGCATAAGAGTCTTAGGCCAATCCACATTAAAAAAAACAAGTCAAATTAAAACTGCAACAAAACGTACAGCAACTGAAACTGAAAGAGCTTCACCTCACCTGAAGAAATCATCCATCGTACCGAAATCGAACTATACATATAGCCAAAAGGAATTAAAAGTACATTTAAGTAATGCATTATATTCACTAATTCTAAAATCTAGATCTATTTCATGTTTATAATGCAACTCACCTGACAAATTTATCTTCAAAGAAGCTGAAGTTTGAATAAAACTGAAATTTTGACTCTGGAAATCTCCCTCCTTCTCCTCTCTCTCTCACTCTCACCTACCCTACTGTGCTTTGAACACAGGAGAGAGATTGGTGTAGTAGAAATTTAAATGTCCCATTACTCAACGGCCTCGGTTTCTGTACTTTCTCTTATCCCCTGTCCACTTGGAGATTGCCACGTGTTTGCTATTGTACCCATGCCCGGTTAATGGGCCGAGTGGACCCGGGTTTGTAGTTCATTGGGGGAGCGTGCTGATATAGAAAAGGTATAGTATATACAACGGTCGAAATTTGTAATATAAGAAATCTTGTCAATTTTTTTCCTTATAATGATCTAGAGTGGGAAATTTTTTTTGAAAAATACTCAGATGTAAGTAAGCATCACAAACATGTTATCTGCCGGGACCCACTTAGATTAAGCTAGACAGTTTTTTTTTTTTTTTACAAAGTGTTATACTTGAATTAGATATTTACTTGGCGTTTGGCCATGAAAATAATTAAAAAAATTATTTTATTTAAAATTTTTAAAATTAGAGTTGTGTTTAATCATATTTTTTGCAATAAATAATTAGAATTTGAATGTATTTTTATTTAATAAAAATATGAAATATAATTTAAATGGAGTTATTTTTATAAAAAAAAATTATAAAATTGAAAGTGAAACCAGAGTTTTGGGTATTTCTAAATACAAGATGGCTAAACACTGATTTCAAATAAAGTAAAAAAAAAATTGGAAAAAAAATAAAATTTCATGGCCAAATGGGTCCTTAGTTTTTTCGTCAATAAAAAAAGTGTAAACAACATAAAATACAGTAGTTTGGTCCCTAATTACGTTTTATCCCACTACTTTAAAATATTACATTTTTCCCGGTAGTTTAAAAAAGGAAAGGCGTGTATCCTTTGTATTTTCGTGTACCCTGGATACATATAATCTCTTCATTAATGGTAAACCTGTTTCTATTATGGCGCTTTAAAAGGAAATAACAGATTTACAATTAATGAGGAGTAAATCACGCTTCAATCAGTTACAAACGATGATGCAGTATCTTAGTTGCCTCAAACGACTGGAGAATTCAAATTTCAAACGCACTTTCTGCAAGAATTCTCATTCATCTTGCATCATCCAACGCTAATACTGCAAAACAGATAAAGGTTTCCTCATCTTTTATCGAGATAAAGCATGACGTTAATAACGATCTTGCTTAGGCACTCTGGAACGTGGATTGCATCTAATGTGTACGATAAATTCAAAAGTGATGGTATTGTTTTGAATGATTATGATTCCTATGAAGTTCTTATTTCAACGATTTTGAATCATTTGGAGATAGATATATTGAAGTTTGATATACAAGTCAGATACATTGTTGAGAGTAATGAATCGGCAATGGAGATCAGAAATAATATGGGAATGCGACTTTATATGGAGTTGAAGAAGAAGAATTCGAATTTTGGGGTGTATCCATTGATATTAACGACTCAAGAAAAATCAGTCGCTGGCAGCATGTTTGGGGAAATTGCCTACGAACCAAATACGGGCGCAATTGCATGTATAGAAGGGTCTGAAAGTGGTGTTCTTGTGATAACGGGTGATGGTAACGTTGATTCATTAAGTGTGATGGATATGGATGTTGATCATGTGATTACAGACTGTAATCACAAAGTTGTAAGAGTTGACCAACTCTATAAGGATAAAGACACACTTGTGTCGGTGATGGCAAATAATGCAATTGTTAATCGATATCAGTTTAGAACCAAAAGATTAGACAAGAAAAGGTTAGTTCTCTTGAACAATATTGTATCCATCTTTAATGCTTAGATATGGTCGATTCACATTGTTAAAAATGAACTTTATTCTGTTTCTGTAATTATGTACTGTTTAATGTGTATCCAAGTATATAGATATTTGTATGTATCCAAGCATATCAACATGTATCCAGGTATATTTCTATCAAATTTGAATTTTTCGTGTATCCTATTATGTTCTTGTGGACTTGTATCCAGGTAACTTTTTAATTTTATCTGTATCCAATTATATTTGATGTATTTCATGTAGCCAAGCATTTGGTAGATACACAGTATTTGAATTACAAAATAGATATAATAGTCCGAGGCTGTAATTTACACACATGATTGTGATAGACATCTGCATTTTTCTGTCATTCATTTCGTTAGAATAGAGTGTGTTTTTAAAAAAAAGTGTATATTACTTATAAAAGATATACACTAATTAATTTTGCGTATTTCAGTTATTTAAAACGAATATATACATTTTGTTAAGTAATAGATTTATTAAGTTAACTAGTATTTCTCTGTGTGCAGCTATTACCTGATATGTAACTCTGAAGAATGTCCATGGTCGTTCAGATCTTCGAGTCTTAACAATTCG
This sequence comes from Jaltomata sinuosa, assembly GCA_003996215.1. Taxonomy (NCBI): domain Eukaryota; kingdom Viridiplantae; phylum Streptophyta; class Magnoliopsida; order Solanales; family Solanaceae; genus Jaltomata; species Jaltomata sinuosa. Next base: position 174,073 of record QJPP01001826.1, on the reverse strand, counting down.
TCATTTTTTTGGTGAGAAGTTTCGATGATGTGCACACTTGTCAATTGAAGGATAAGGTGTTCAATCAACGTCATGCAACTACTGGATTCATTGGCAGATTAGTTGCGCCAAAGTGTGTCAATCATAAAAGGAAAATCTCACCAAAGGACATTCAAGAAGACCTTAAACGTGACCTAGGAGTTGACATTAATTATATGAAGGCATGGCGTGACAAGGAGCGGGCTATGAAGATGGTGCGGGGGGATCCGATGGATAGTTACCAGCAGTTGCCTGGGTATTTGTACATGCTAGACCAAGTGTATCCAAATTCGTACCTACGTATGAATAAGTCCCCGAGGGATGAGTTCATGTATATATTCATTTCACTGAATCCAATGAGGAGAGGGTTTGAATATTGTAGACCAGTAGTCGTTGTGGACGGGGCTCACATGCGAGGGGCATACCAGGGGACATTTGTATCTGCAAGTACTCTGGATGGTGCAGGTAAAGGATGTATTTTGAATTTTTTTTGATAAACATGTTGATACGTGTTTAATTTTATTTTTAGTGTGATACACATTCCTATCAAAAGAAGTAAATTTGTGTGCAGTTAATTACTTTCTATTTTGAAGTTAACATTAATTTATTTTTCAGGCTGCATATTACCACTTGCGTATGGCGTAGTCGACACTAAAAATGATGCCTCCTGGACGTAGTTTTTTGAACAATTTAAAGGTGCCTTTGGTGAGCGTCCAAACATGTGTATGGTGTCAGAACGTAATGAAAGCATAATTAAGAGTGTTAGCAGAGTGTTTCCAACTATACCACATTATGCATGCATATGGCATCTTTGGAAGAACGTCTGCACGAATTTTCGAAAAAGCAGAGATAGACTAAGTGATGTGTATTACGCGATGGCAAAAGCATACAAGGTAGACGATTTTGATTATCTTATTGGAAAGGTTGACAAGATGGACCATAGAGTGAAAGATTATTTGTTTGAAGCCGAATACGAGAAATGGGCAAGAGTGCATGCGCCAATAAATAGAGGGCGAATGATGACTTTCAATATAGCGGAATGTATCAATGGTTGTTTATTTGATGCACGGGAACTGCCTATTTTTGATTTTCTGGAAAAAGCGCGAATATTATTTGGTGAATGGAATTGCAGTAATGGTGCAAAAGCTAAATATACGAAAACTTCGTTATGTGGTAAATTCCAACAAATGCTAGTACTAAACGAGAGTGAATCGCCACGAATGACGGTATGTGTTTGTACTCATTAAGTTCAAATTGTTTTTAGTTTCAATATTGAATCTGACACAATTTAGTTCGATTAGAGATAATTTGATAGTTTGACCTATGTTCTTTTCAGGTTAGACCGTCATCTGAATTCTTATACACAGTAAGTGTCAATGGAAGAAAGTACATTGTTTGTCTAGAAAGAAAAACATGCTGTTGTGGAAGGTTTCAGTTGGATGAGCTACCATATCCACATGCAATTGCTGTTTTGAAAAGCAAAAAATATTGATGATTTTGGACCTTACTGCTCAGATTACTACAAGCCGGAAACACTCGTAAAGACATATGAGCTGCCTGTGTGTCCACTACCAGACCAAAAGGAGTGGAAGATACCAGAAAGTATTTCAGCCGAGGTGGTTTTGCCACCTATTTACAGGAGGCCACCCAGACGTCCCAAAAAAGGGAGACAAAAGAAGTTCAGTGAAATGCTTTCAAAAAGCAGTAATTGTTGTGGAAGATGTGGCCGTAAAGGTCATAACAGGCGTAGTTGTAGCTATTTTTCAAAGAAGAAGTGAAAGGATCTATTTTTAAATTTTTTATGTTCTGTAGCTTCATAAACTATACATTTATAATAGATAGTAAACTGTATCTCTATTACATTAAACCTAAATACGAAAATAGATGAGCTAATCTTAGTACTTGAAACTTAAAAGTGCACCAAAACTCTTAAAAAGCTAATCAACATTGAATATGTCATGGGCATCTGGATTGATGGGCCGATGGGGTGGCTTTGGTGGATCGTCATTGTCACTGATCAAACCAGAACTCGCTTTAGGGCCGCCGTAATTCCATAAAAGTGCACCATATCTGACATGCTGAAGTTTTACATCAAAGTTGGAGGAAGGAATCTGTTCTCCATCACTTAAAAACTCTGCAAATGATGCTACGTACACTCCACAATCCCTAAACATATTTTAATGGTGTGAGAAAAGGACTATTTTAATCGTTAATTGTGATAATGTATTAAAAAAAAGATGGAAGATACGTACATACTACCGCCTTTTTGTTGAACTATGTCACTGACCCAATGAATGTCAAATGAATCCTGGTCTATTTTTCCACTGTATGCTTCCAGTTTTAACCAATCTGTGCGATCAGTATTGTCATAAAAATTGCTGAGCGACAACCAATGAGGCAACAGGGTGACAAACTTTTTAATTTCTTCCAGCACAATAGCTTTATGCCCGGCTGCCATGTACGAGTCATATACCCGTATGCATCTGTCCCTTAACGCTACAACCGCAAGAACTCAATGTATCTTCCCCCTGCAATTCATTGGAATGTAAACTTCATCAACAGAATACCATGGCAAACCAGCTGGAATCCTCAAACCCTTGATGTAAGAGCACATTGAATCATCTTGCATAGTAGCACTTATATTCAAGTCCTCTGATTGATACTTATGGTATATGTCATCGATCATCGGCTTAAATAAGCACATTTCAGTAGTGTATCTGTAACTGATGGTTGACTGAAGCTTGGCCTTCTTGCGCAGGTAATAAAATACGACATCCATATGCTGAAATTTTGTGACAATCATATAATAGTAAACGAAAAAAAAGTTAAGGAAAAATATAAACTTTGGCAGTCTAGATACATGTATAGTGCCTCTCTGTATATAGATCCAGTGATTAAAAATGTACCTCATCATTCCAGCAACGACCTGGCATTGACATGCGGTAAAACCAATTCTTCTCAGAGACAAGTTTCAGAACAAAGTCCATATCAATAGGCAAAGTTCTAAATTTCACCTTGTAGTGCTCAACATCATCCTTCCTGCAAGTGCATCACCTGATAAGTTAAAGATGTTGTCTAGCAACACTAAATTGGAACTAAATAAAAATAGCAACAAGATTTATTTTTTTCGTGATGCATCATAAGTCCATCCTCAAGACATATGGTGTATGCCTGGAACAGGTCAATATGATGAGGTCCAGATATCTTGTCTTCCTAAAATGGATATTTCAATTGCGTAGTGTGCATTTGAACATCCTTCCCTTTCGAACTTGAACCAAACTCTGTGATATACGGTGACATTTCATATCTTGATGGCTTTTTAGTCCTGGGAGCAGGAGTCTTGGTCTCAGAACTCAAAGTTATTTTTGCCAAAGAGATATGACTTGGGAGGGCACTATCACTGATGAAAAATTGTGTCTCTGTGTCCATACCAACTTGAACTTCTTTCAAAGGGGCAACTTTTAGTGGCCCAGTATATTCACGGGAATGTGTATCCTGTTGTGCAGTAGTTGGATTCCTATCTGATGGTTCATGCGCTGCTGCCTCAGATACATTTCTAACAGGTTCGGGAGCTTCTTCATGAGGCTGTTAAGGTTTAATGTTGAATTAATGTCCAAAAGATTAAGAAAGATAAAAATATTCCAGATTTTGCACGAACAAAATAAAAGGAACGTCTCCTTTTTTATATGCAATAAAAATACAAACAAAATTACCTCATAATCTTTATCTGAAATGAAATCGTCATTTTCACCGTGTGGAATATCTGTATGCTGCTGATGTTCCGAATCATGAGGATTGTTTCCACCTCCATTCCTATTTTCATTGTCTTGATTGTCTTGATTCTGCCAAGTATCATAAATTACTTGCTAATGTAAGGTTTTATATACATATATATTACATTTTGAAAGCAATCTTTCTTTTACCTTGGAATCAGCGGATGACTTTGTTGAAATCGATTTCTTTATTTCTTTGAATTGTGATTCCATATAATCATGAAGAGCTTGAAATCTCTTGTCAACCTATGAATGTCAAAATTTAATGTAAAACACAGTCTTGGTACTAACTATTTCAACCGTACCCAAATTAAAATTTAAATAAACTTACATGTATCTTGAATGAAGTTAGATCCATGACCTCATCCTGTTGGGTTGACCTATTTTCAGGTTGTTGTCTTGCTGCACAACCGTGAACATCCACATTCAGTGGTTGTTTTGGTTCGACGCGATGGCTTAAACTATCAATTGCGTCTTTCTCTCTCTCAGTTTGAGGCTCAGATGCAGTTTTTACCGATTGTATTGGCCTTGTCAGTGGTGTTGCTGATTTGCGACTGTGAGTGCTTGTGTTTCTCGAATTTTTTGGGGCAGAATCAAGCTTTAGCTTCTTTGGTTGGGGATTCGATGACTGACCAACAATAGATTGATTAGACCTCTTTAGTATGTTGAGCTGAGGAGGTGAACTAAAATCATCATATCCGTCAGGAAATGAAGTTGTTGTTGGATGGTCTTCACATCCAGGATCAATGTAGTAAGGCAAATCAAGTTCAGCAACCTCATTGGCAGTAGGTGTAATATTCTGGTGAACTAGCTGCGATGAAGAAAAGAAAGTGTAAACAACATCAACACACTAGTTTACCGTCTAATTACATTTTAACTCAGTAACTTTGGATAATGATAGAATCCAATAATACTTAGATACACATTAAATAATCAAGTAACTACATTATACTTGATACAGATAACAGTAGATCTCAAATATATAAGGATACACATTTAAACAGAAAACAGTTATAAGTATTTGGGTCTTACTTTATTGCCTTTGTTCTTAAACATTCCTTTCATGAGACAATTAAAGCTGCCTTCCTCCTTAACCATACGCCAAATCAAAATTCTTGGAATAAAGTCACCTTCATGAACGGCTAAGTCCTCGTCAACCTCCGAACAACATTCATAAAACCAGATTTGGAGTGCATATGGCATTCCAGTTAATCGATACATTTTCTGTGTAGGATTAATGGATTGCCGGATGATTTGATCAATGATTGAAAAGCTAGCTTGCCCCATGGAAATTGGGTGTATCTGCCATCATCCACCAAATGAAAGTCTCTGTCCTCAATTTCCACCGAATCTCGTTGGGAAAATATAAATGTGTGGATGAAGTATAGAATTGCAATTTTAACTGCATCTTCATCATTATCGCCACATCTTTTTTTATGGAAGCACTTTATCAGATCTCTTTTCTTGACAATGTCCATTTCTGGGAAGTAAGTTGACTTAAGCCTGTTGGTCGGAGCATTGGTGTAGTCAAAATCACCTTCACTGCCGGTGCGTTTGAGTCCTGTAATCAACGCAAACTCAAGCAATGTAAACTTCAAAATAGTTTCGTTTACAAGTATCCAGAACTCGTTTGGGTTGTACTGTTCAACTTCCCGAGTCATAAAGCACCTTGCGAATTGTGCTTGAAATGTACACTTTGGTATATTAAGATATATACCAAACTGTGTCTGTCCAAAAAGTGCCTTCTGTCGATCGGTGAGTTTTTGAGTCAAGTGATCCACGATATCATCATTCCCTGCACTACTCATATGTAATGGGTGCTGAGGAGGGTTTTTGACGAAATATTTGTATTCTTGCGTATATCAAAATGTTTGTCAGACACATTAAAATAGGAGTTAACATTAGAAGAAATGTATAGCAACATGCAACCTTGGATAATTATAGAATCCAAAATTACTTGGATACACATCAAACCAGCAAGTAACTCCATTATACAGGATACAAATAATATTAGATCTCAAATATCTAAGGATACACATTTAAACAGTAAACATCTATAGGTATACTTGGATACATGTTAACACTGTATCCAAGATTATAAGCTTGAATACATTATAACAGTGTTAAGGATACTTCCCAATATCTAAGGATACACATCTAAACAACAAATAGATATAGGTATACTTGGATACATGTTAATATTGGATACAGGTTTGTAAGCTTGGATACATTGTAACAGTGTTAAGGATACATGTTACCAACATCTCAAATAGCAAGTTGCAGTAGTATTTGGTACATGTTAACATAAATTAACCCTGGATACATGTAACACAAGATTTGCTTACAATGTTATCCCTGGATACGTATTGCTTTGTTTTGATTTGAAACTTTAAATTTACAAAAGTTACACATTTACAACTCAGATAGATATATGTATACTTGGATACATGGAAAATAACACTGGATACATGATAACAAGTTGAGGATACACCTAATCAACAAATCACAAACCCAGATAACCAAATCCCCCAGGTTAACTCTCATAATTGGATACATGTTAACAAGATCCCAACGACAAGTAACATTATTCTCGAATAGACTAATAACAATTGGCGTTGGATACATGTATTGTTGGATATATGTTACCTAGGATACATGAAAAGAAACATTGATAACTATGAATCCTTACCTGAACTTTACAATCTGAAACTTTAACTTTGGGGATTTTGTCATCTGGGTTTGAGTCCCTTGTTCTTGATTCCAATTTTTTGTGCAATTCATTCATTTTGACTTGATCGTTTCTAAATTTGGATCTATTTTCAGCAAATTCTTCTTCTTCAAAGTCTCTAACAGCCGGAACAAAGGTCGGAGAAGGCACTTCATTGTTCTCCATTTGAGATATACCTAAATCAAATGAAGGCCATTGTTGGTTACTTGGTATTATCAAGTTATCTGATTCGTTATCCATGAAGGCAATCGTTGATTTGTTATCAAGTAATTGCTCTTATAGATTATGATAACTTAGAACTAAACTATAGTAAAAGTTGAAAATCGAATTTTACCAACCTCAACTATGGAAGATTTTGATCCAGCAGCGCCAAATTTTTTTGAAAAGTGAAGGAAGATCGTGTAGAAGATGGAGTCCTTGCTTGAAGGCGTGATTTGGGGAAAAAAATTTGAGAGGGAGAAAATCCGTTGTCTTTAGATACAGGTTAAGTGATTTTCGGCCCTTTTTTAGGGATTGTGGTGGATACAGTTTTTTAACCATGTAATTTCAATTTAATGGGATAAATATAATTATTTTAAAGTATTGGGATATTTAGTAATTAGGGTAAGGATGTTTGATTATTTATGTAGTTTTCCCATAAAAGTACTTGGGACATTGCGGTGGCAAGACCTTTACAAGTCTTTTTTTAAGCGACAATAACACAAATTCTTTTAATTAGGTGGAAGGCCCCCTATTAGAATTAGCACAAGGATATTAACATAATTTCTCTTATGATAAACTGCTGGAATCAACAGGGACTAAATCCCATTGCTTCTTACATCCATAAAATCCGGAGCTTTGGAGGTCAAAATGTAGCTCCAAATATGATATGAAGAAGCCGTCGATTCAAAGATCCAAAGCTCTTATCTCTTTCAATATCATACAACTAGTGGCGGAGCTAGATTTTTTACTAAGGGGATTCGAAATATAAAAAGTAAACACACAAAGAGGTCAAACGGGATTCAACATGTACTATATATACATTAAAAACAATTTCAACCATGTATAAATGGTGTAATGACAACTCTTATGCATACACTTCAAGAAAGTGAAAATTGGAAGCAATTGCGAAGAAGTTCGCAAATTATATATTAAGCCTCTTTTCAGGAATTCTCTTTTACTTTGGTGCTTTGGATCAAACCTCCTATCCTTTTGTAAAGCTTAATAGTGATGGTTCTTGTTTTGGTGGAAACTCTGGAGGAGGGGGAGTAATCAGAAATTGTGAAGGCAAACTCATCATGGCCTATTCTATATTCCTCTAGGCCAATGAACAATCAATGAAGCAGAGGAAGTGTTTTCTTCTCTGGCCATGATTGGCGTTTAGACAATGGCTACAATATGATCATATTCTGTAAATAACAATTGGGATACTCCTTGGAGGATCGAAGAAACCATTAACAATTCATTCAAATTGTTTCTCATTCTCATAAAGCTCTTTTATCATTGGGAGAATAGATGGCATTGTTTCCTCTCAAAAGTTTTGACGAGATCGATATCGATATCTAACCCTGCATACGCATACAACGAAATCAAGACTTTGCTACAGGAAATGGCCCCTGAACAGATATATACATATTAATGTACTGTACAATCAAAGAAGATTAATGTTTCAAATATTAGAATATTGATCCATTGCTTTTTATTGAAGAACATACTGAAAAAAGAATGAAGCATAATTAGGAATATACAGCCATAAGCAGTTAAGCTTAGTATATTTTATGAACATATACAGAAAGCATCCTAGCAAATAGTGGATGACTAAGTTTGATACTTGATTGCAAAATTGGCAATCCTAGAAACCTATATTCTATGAGAGACGTATACTAAGACAACTTTCAAATTCTGAATTGTGATCACTTGCATGCTTTGATAACGGTATTGGTGTCTCTGGCATGGATTCCCTCCCTCCAAATACGTGGCGCATAAAAGCATCATCAAACTTCCTCCAAAAATACCGAATGGCTTGTGCAGGTCTTTTCAGTAACATTGTCAAGCTGCTTTTTCGAGGAACACCACCTTCATCGTCTTCTAGCCCATGGAGAAGTGGGAGTAGGAGGGAGAATTCGAAAGAACTCATGCTGTTGATATGTTGTGATTGAGGCAGCAAGTACTTTATGAGAGGCTTTGTTAGCAACCCAAACACCTGCAGGGGTACAAAAAAATTGACAGATTCAGCTAACAATTCAACATTTAGTCATGAACAAACATTGTAACACATTAGTAAACGTTTTCAATTGTGTTATATATTAGACCGAACATAAGAGTCCAACCAAAATTACCACAACTGATACGCTAAAACTTAAAAGCATAGGTAGCAAAGGGGTGATGTTGTTTAATTACCATTGTACTGAAGAGGACAATTGCTATGGTGCTGGTGATCATGAGTGCATTTCCCGACAATTGTGTGAGGCCAGATCTCGTAAACTGCAGGCAAAAATCAGGTTTCAATCAGTAATATTTTCGTTATCAAGTAACAACAACATTTCAGTTTCAGATAAAGTCACCCTTCAATGTTTCCACTTTAGAAGAATGAGAAGAGTTCAAGTATGTACCTGGTTATAAGCCAAAGCCATGGAGACAGCACCTCGCATTAGACCAGACCACCATATTGTAACCATGTGCTTGAAGCCAATCTTGTCATTCTTAGATGTCCAAAAATTGGACAACATGGATAAAGGAATCACAAAGCACGCTCGTCCAACCAAAATCAGGGCAAGCAAAACAGAACTCACTGCAACCGATTTTCCAGGACTATGACTAACGGATCTCCATTTCTCGATATCTAAGGCATCCATTCCAACATAAAGGAAAATGAAAGTCTCCGCAATAAATGACATTGTTGCAAAAGTATGCCTTGTTGTCACTTTAGAATCATCGGTCACATTATGCCAAGTATAATGTGACATAACAATCCCACAGAGAAATACGGTAAGAATTCCACTTAAATCAAACAGTTCTGCCATAACATACGAAAGGTAAGCCATGAGTATCATGAGACCAATTTCACGATCCGTTGAGTTCCTTCCATTGTAGATGTTTTTAATTATATAAGCACTTAGCAATCCAATAAGTACTCCCAGCACAGTGCTTGCAGTAAACAGGTACAAAAAATTGCCAGTGAACGCTAAGGCCACCCGTGAGTTGATGTTTGAGAGATCAAATTTCTGGATTGCATGAAAAAGAACCACTGATGTAGCATCATTTACCACACCTTCTCCAAACACAAGACTGTAGAGAAGAGGTGTCTCGTCCTGACTAAGCACCTGTAATGTGCAAACAGAGTCCGTTGCTGAAAATATAGCTCCGATTGCAAGATAATCCTTTAACTCTAGTAAACTGGAATCCATCATCCCGAGTAACTCTACTGCACCAAATGATATGATGGCGAAAGATATCAATGTGCCTACGACACCAAAGAGCAAAATGGTTCCTAAATTCCTGAAAAAATGCTTCTTTTTCACCTGGAAACTGGTAATGTCAAAAAAAAAATCTATTAGTCTCAATAGATTACATTTAACACCTAAAAAGATTATGTTATCTTACGTAGACTAAATAACTTACCCAGCATTGAATATAATGGGCGGTATAACATAAATAAAGAATAGTTGTTCGTCGAATTCTAAAAGACGAGAGCTTTTTCCTTTAGTAGTTAGGAGAATGATGCCTCCTGTACATAAACCCTGCATGTAAAAACAAAATATTATAACGCGACCAAAATTCTTGCGAACAAGAGATAAATTTATACTGTCAGTATATATAAGTTAAATACGTTAAATTAAGAAGAAGACGAAATCTTACAATAAGAAGAGAAGTGATGGACTCATTAATCCATTTGGTTTCTTCAAGAAGATGGCCAATCACAATGCATCCACATAGAAGTGCCACAAAGAGTGTTAAATTTCCCAGCACCTGATCATCCGAACCTGATAACCCTCCCAATGTCGCTAACGCGTCTAATACCATAATGCTATATCTACACAACGAGTCGAGCAAAAATACTTTTCAAAACAAGCTGTTTTTTTAAGCTTAAACTTAATCGTGGGATATTTTCCACCTTATGCCACGTGTCAAACGACCCCTCGACACTAAAAAAAAAAAGAAGGTGAAAAATCTGTCGTGATTTGTAAGTAGAATTCTAGGCTTAAGGAAGTAACGAGAGAGGTAGGGAAGGCTATTTGTAGGAGAGAAAAACTTAGTATTATTCCATATTAGATTAGATTTAGGATTACATAACTGTGAGGAAAATTTAAGGTTAAGAAAATAAACTGATTATTAATCCATATTAGAAACTGATTATTATTCCATATTAGATTAGATTTAGGATAACAAAACTGTGAAGAAATATTATTAACAGGTGACGGTTTTTTATATAATATATAATTTAATTATATATGTACCAAATTTACGAGGTAGATATTTGTTTAATTTTATTTGTCCAAATTTGAACTATCATCGTATTTGAACTACACATTTTTTCTTTTAGAAGGTCTTATTAACCTCTGAACTACTTTAAAATCTTATTAAATGAACACATGTCATTTTTTAATTGGATAATTTAGTAAATGAGTAAATATAATTAATTAAAATTAAAATTAAAATTTAAGCAAATATTTTTAAAATTATCTTCATTTCTTTCTTTGTGAAATAAAGTCAATTTTTTGTTATTTTCCTTTTAGTTACTGGCATTACTGTTGACTTTTCTTTTCTTCAAAAAAAATAAAATTAATGTTATACCTAATAAAATAGGAGTATCATTTAAAAGATTAATCTCATTCTACTAGTATAGAAGCATGAGTCAGAGGCTAGGATCGACATGTTTGTTTCATGTCATATAACTTTTGGATAAGGGAATTTTGGACATCACTTGCAATGTGTCTCTCAACACTGATATCCATTCTACAAGTAGCTACTCCCTTTGAAATTCATCGTCTTGCTAAAATTGAATAGCCACCGCCTATATCCATGTTTGCTTTCTACTATATTTATTTGTTATATTCTATTCATACAAGTAAGTATTTCTACCTTATTTGCATATGCGTGTTTCTTTTCTATTTGATTATCTTTTGAAAAATATTAAGATGTATATAATTCATAGAAAGTCGATGATTTGGAGGGTTTGTGTTTCACACTCTCTTTGGGTTTTGATTAATGCTGATGTAAAAAACAAGAAATCTATCTATTTGGGAAAAGTTTGTAATCAAATTTACATAGTGATCATGTAACACCTCAAGTTTTTCGGGCTAAGATTTGGAACCGTTCTAAGTATGTGGTGGTGCCTGAACCCAATGAGTCATATTATTCCTTGATGTTAATATCAATTCGTGTGTGTGAAAAGTTCAATGGATGTGAATAAAGGTCTTAAGAAACCTCTAGCACAAGTAAGTTGGAAGCTTCTCTACCGACTAAATTTTCATATAACTTTCTAATAGAGTCAACTTCAAACGATCCTTTATACCATTATATGAAGAGTTACATAGATCATGACCCACCAAATTAAAGGTTTTTGAGTCTTCTTTCCAACGCCACCGACCGCGCATCGATCCGAGTCCCGAGTAAAATGTTATGCCTATTTTACTAAACACTGCCAGATCTGCGCGGCCAGCCACGCAAACGAGGTGTCCGCCGTGCGGGCGCACGGGGAAGACAGCACTACTGCTACTTCCGCGCGACCAGCGCGCGGTCAAGGCGCCATCCGCGCGGCCGCGCACGAGAAAACAATAAATAAGCATCCTAAGGTCGGTTTTTTCGAAAATTCTCATTCTTTCTCTCTTCTTTCAAGCCCTAAGTTGGTTTTCTCTACTCCCCCCACCCTCCTACACCAAGGTACGTTCCCCTCATGTATTTCAAGGTATTCCAAATCCTTTATAATCGTTAGTTATGAATTTCTAACGAGATTCTTCACAAAAATCTTAAGGTTTTCAAGAAAGGCTAAGGCTAGGGTTTCTATCCAAAGAGTTCCTTTCCAAATCCTTCTTTTCCAAGGTATGTTGAACAATCCTCTTTCAACTAAATCTATTATGGGTTGATTTCTTGACTATGAAAGCGGTTTTGTACGAGTTTTGAATGTGGGTTGTTGAATCATTTTCGAAAGGAAGATTTATATAAAGTTTGCAAACCCATGCTTATGAAATTACTCTTTGGTTATGAATTTCTTTGAGAATTGAAGATTATTATTGGTAATACGAAACCCTATTATTATGAAAAGCTTTTGGGGCAGATCTAAAGTCATGATTCTTTTGTAAATTATTTTACTATTTAAATCTTGGCTTTTGATGAAAAAAGGAAAATGATTTTTACATCCCTCGATTTTGAAAGTGTTGTTTATGAATTATGAAATCTTCAACCATTGAGGGATATGGTAAATATGTTTAAATCCTTTTAAATGATGGGACTAAGGATGTACGAATTTATGAAATATTTATGGCATGATATGTATGGCTTGCAAGTCTTGGTATGACGATACCAAAGTTATAATGCCTTAAGAATGTTAAGAGTACCAAATGAAGGTTTTGTGAAACGTTTAAAATGTTAAAATATGGGCTGAAGAGGATTAGATGGTTAACCGAGAAGGTATGAGTCGAACGAGGCTCATTACCCGAAATCGTGTTTTGCCGACACGGGTATGAGTCGAACGGGGCTCTTCCCTCTAAGCCGAACGGGGCTCCCTACTATACGCTTGATTTGTTCAGCTCTATGCAGTCATGAGGTGATTATGATATGATGTTCCGATCCTTGCGGCAAACTTGGATTGGAGGCTCAGCCGATCGAGCGATGGCCGGACCCACATTGCCCGTGGGAAACTAAATATCGGTGATACCATCTAGTCCAGAAGTAATGTATATATTAGTGTTTTACTTGTTGATTTGAAATTTCCCCATTTTCTATGTTATGATCTATGTGGTATTTCGACTTGCTTTATAAACTGTGATGTCCCTTCCCCTGGGTTGCATGCCAGTACTCATCGTACTGACCGTCCTCGGACTCTACATCATTTTATGATGTAGGTTCCAAGATACTTTTTCATGGTACTGTGCAGCATTAGGATCGTTCGGGATAATGTCAGCAAGTGGTGAGCCCTCCATCTTTCGGAAGGTGACTTACATATTTACATTGACTCTGATATTCAGTTTTATGGTATTGTCGGGGTCATGTCCCGGCATAGATATTTTATTCTTATGTTAGAGGCTTCGTAGACCTATGTAGATGTTGTTTAAATATTTTGTTCTCAACACTTGGTAAACTCTTGAAATATATTTTTAGATGATTTTCTCAAATGGGCCTTTCTTCCGCAAGTATTTTATTAATTATGCTCATGATGTTATGCTAAGGGGTCTTCTTGGGCCTTCATTGGTCTGGGATGCCCGTTACGTCCAGGGCCTAGTCTCGGGGTATGACAGATCAAGTGTACAATCCATGATCATGATTCTCATATAAGTCGGACCTGTTTCTGTTAAGTAGATTGTACTTATGAAAAATAGAAATTATGTCGATCTAGAATTAAAATTTCTTCAGCTTTTGTCATACCTGAGGTTATACTTAGGGTGTGTTTGGTATGAAAGAAAATGTTTTCCATTGAAAATGTTTTCCTAGAAAATATTTGATGAAAAACAAGTGATTTTTTACTTATTTTCTCATATTTGGTTGGTGAGTGAAAAATATTTTTCGAAAAATATTTTCCTCCATACAAAACACACCCTTAATGATCGTCGTGAAAGGAAGGAAAATAATACCAAAGGTACCCCCCTGCTTCTAAAGCCTAAGGAGAAGAGTGATCATCCAAAAAATAGCTAGGGGAAGGGAGTTAGCTCTTTAGAGGATATATGCAGTATTCATGCTTCGAATTGATGTGTAATATATCTTAGATTAACCAATTATAATTACTGTTAGGTCACTTTCTAAAGACAGGGCTTCATCAGTAAAAGTGGATTTTATTATTGCACAACTTATGCACGAAGAGTAGCGTTAGGTTTTTGCAGGGTACTCAAGTGCCAGTGTGAACCCATAGAGTAAGAAACTCAATAATGTTAGTGTTTCTATGACTGATTTTTAAAAATTCTCTTGATAAGTTGTATATGACCAAAACACACTAATTCTTTACATGTTAAATCAACATTTTGCAGTACACCACCCCACAAAGTGAGTCCTTGAACATTATTAGGAAAATTCTGCATATCACATTTAAATAGCACAGAGTATCACCTATTGATAATTGTCAATGTCATCTCTTATCATACAATATTACGTAGCAATATTGGTTGTAAATTTGTACCATCTTATGCTCAGCTTTTTAGACACTAGAATAATACTTTACTTATTTTAAAGAGATAGGGTGGTTGCTACCTTCTTCTCGGTGGACGGTGTAAGTTAACCATGCTCTCCTTTCAGTTTTAGTACGGGTGAATATGGTGATAATGTACGCTAGATAGTAGATGAAAAAATATCAGTGTAACTTCCAGATTGTGCCATCAATGTTCAACTCTGCAATATTTGGAATATATTTGTAAGAACATGCACAACGGAAGTGATTCTCATGGATCAATCTAACTCACATAATAACTAGATAACATAAATCAAAAACCAAATTGAGAAAGTTGATTACCTGTTGAAGCTTTCACACAATTCGTTCAACTCCTTATTCGCCTTACTCGCCAGATCTATGGTCTTCTACTTATTCCTGATTAACTCTCAAATCAGTACTTGTGTGGACAACTGATATTTTTCCTGAAAAGTGATAATCTGGTGAAGAACAGTACGCTCTTATTTTATACCCAATTTTTAAATTGAGAAGAACGTTTGTATTGATTTCACCAATAACACCAAAAATGTTTTTCCATAAATATGTAAAAACTTTTTTCTCCATAAATAGGTAAAACGTTTTTATCCATAAATATTCTTAAAACGTTTTAATACTCTTTAAATGTTTTCTGTTTTAAAATTTAAAACAAACATTTAGCTTAGTAAAATAATTTACTTCTTCCAGGGCATTCCTTTTCTTTTCAAAATTGATTAATTAATCAGGCATAGTAGGAGCCGTAGATTTATTAACTGAGGCTTCCTATTATGATATTAATCCAAAAATGAATGAATTATAATTGCACTCCTCGATTTAATTTCAAAATCTACCATTACATCTTATTTAACTCCCCATATTAGAATTACCGACACCAATCAATTAAATTAAATTTCTAAAAAATTTAATTCATTGATTAATTTAATCCTTTATTTTTATACTTAACTTATTTCACATGACAGATATTAAATCCACCTGCAGAGTTTTCACGTGAAAACTTATAAGCAACCATAAAGGGGTGTCTTCTATCTCAAGTCCGAGACATGGTTCTACCAACTAATTATTATTTCACTAGTGTGATTTGTTATCATCCAATCTATTAGGAATATATTGACTCATAATAGAGTCACCTTTAAATAGATTAAAATAATAAATTAAACTACATAGATCATAATAATTATATCAAGATTAAGAGTATAAGTACATGTAATGGACTAGAGAAGTTGTTTACTAATATTCAGAATATAAATGAACATCTCTACTTGGTCCGTTCAATACATACAAAATGTACTAGCACAAGAAGTCAGAATATTACCACTCCCATAATTAAGATCAAATTATTTTTAATCTTGTGCTACAATCATCAAGATATTTGTCCTATTTTATCTCTGATTGTGAACAATAATTTATAACTTATAAGAATCGACAATTTTAATCTTCCGTGTATGAGTTAAATAACTCCATACACAAAATCATCTACTGTATAAGTAAAGGACACGCATGTTGACACAATGATCTATTTAAATAAAGACTATATTAAATTAAGAAAATAAAATAAATAGTCTTTACATGGATTGAAAACATAATACTACAACATAAATTACATGGTTAATAGTATATCCTATCAATCTCCCACTTAGACTTATAACCATGCATTCTCAACTCTAACACCCATTTCTTCCACATGCTTATCAAAAACCTTCTGAGTTAAGCCCTTTGTAAATGGGTTCGCCAAATTATTCTTTGACTCAATCTTTAAAACTCTCACATCACCTCTTTGAGTTATATTCTGAATCAAATGATACTTTCTCTCACTATGATTACTTATTTTATGGCTTCGTGGTTCTTTTGAGTTCGCAACTGCACCACTCTTATCACAATAAAGTGTGAGTGGTGCTTGAACTGAAGGAACCACTCCAAGCTCTTTCAGAAAGTTTCCGAGCCAAACAGTCTCCTTAGCCGCCTCAGAGGCAGCTACATATTCGACTTTCATGGTGGAATCAGCAACACATGATTGCTTGATACTCCTCTAAACTATGGCTGCACCTCCCAAAGTAAACACATATCCTGAGGTAGAGTTTCTAGAATTTTTATCTGACTGGAAGTCTGAATCTGTATACCCAATAGGTACAAGATCACCAGAGTGAAAGACAAGCATGTAATCCCTAGTCCTTTTCAGGTACTTGATTATATGTTTGACTGCAGTCCAATATTCTTGTTCAGGATTAGACTGAAATCTACTAACCATGTCAATAACATAGTAAATATCAGGTCTGGTGCACAACATAGCATACATGAGACTCCCTATAGCAGAAGCATAAGGGACCGCCTTCATTCTTTCTATCTCATCAGCCGGTTTGGGCGACTGATCCTTTGATAAAGTAATTCCATGCCTAAAAGGAAGGAATCCCTTTTTGGAATTTTGCATGCTAAACCTTGCAAGAATAGTGTCAATATAAAGTGCTTGAGATAAGCCTAATATCCTTTATCTTCTATCTCGCATGAGCTTGATCCCAAGGATATGAGCCGCTTCTCCCAAGTCTTTCATATCAAAATGTGAGGACAACTACTTCTTAACAGAATTCAACATGTTTATATTATTTCCTATGAGCAAGATGTCATCTACGTACATAATCAAATATGCTACTCTGTCTTTATCCCATTTCTTGTATATGCATGACTCATTTTTATATTGATCAAAATCAAAAGTCTTAATCTAATTATCAAAATAAGTATTACATGCCCTAGATGCCTGTTTTAATCCATATATGAATTTCTTAAGTTTACAAAATTTGTGTTCATGGTCACTTTTCATGAAACCTTTTGGTTATGCCATATAGATGCGCTCATCAAGACTTCCATTTAGAAAAGTCGTCTTGACATCCATTTGCCAAATCTCATAATCATAATGAGCAGCAATGGATAAGAGAATCCTAATGGATTTAAGCATAGCTACTGGCAAAAAGGTTTCCTCATAATCAATTCCTTCTTTTTGAGTGAACCCTTTCGCAACAAGACTAGCCTTAAAAGTTTACACTTTTCCATCCACACCTCTCTTTTT
Organism: Jaltomata sinuosa; assembly: GCA_003996215.1. NCBI lineage: Eukaryota > Viridiplantae > Streptophyta > Magnoliopsida > Solanales > Solanaceae > Jaltomata > Jaltomata sinuosa. The sequence continues at coordinate 156,164 of QJPP01001826.1, read as the reverse complement.
CTTATAGATCCATCTACAGCCAATGGGTTTGACTCCCATAGGTAGTTCTACAAGTTTCCAGACTTGATTTGAGTACATGAACTCTATTTCAGATTTTATAGCAACAATCCACATTTTAGCATCTTTATCATGTAGTGCTTCGGCATAATTAAGGGGTTCTGTATTAGGCTCTTTAGGGATTCTATCGTTTGATTCTCCCAAGAGTGCAAACCGTTCGAATTTTCTAATAACTCTCCCACTACGATGACTAGTCACTACAGGATCCGCTACATCAGGAACCACATTCTGAACACCCTGAACGTTTTCCTCCATAATTGCTGGTTGCTCGACATTACTCCCACTACTTTGAGGTAGTGAGATGTCAGGAGTTTGCTCAAGCGCAACCTCTTCTGCAACCTCTTTCCTATTGACATTTCTCCCACTATGTGAATGCAATGGTATGTCAATAATTGTTTGGGGAATTCGTTCTTGTGTTTTGTTATTCGTTATTCTATTGCTTAGTTCTTGTAAAACAATTTTACGTCTAGGAACATGGTTGATTAAATAATCCTCTTCCAAAAATTTGGCATTTGTCGAGATAATTACCTTTTGTTCCTTAGGACAATAAAATAACCCTCTTTCTTTCCTTTTGGATACCCAATAAAAATGCATATTTCTGTCCTAGATTCCAATTTATCCGTTTTCCCTTTCAGCACATGTGCTGGACAACCCCAAACTCGAATATGCCGCAGATTAGGCTTGCGCTCACTCCACAATTCTAATGGAGTTAAAGGTACCGACTTAGAAGGAACCAAGTTCAGAATATAATTTGCAGTTTCTAATGCATACTTCCAAAAAGAAAAAGGCAAATCTGAATAACTTAACATTGATTTAACCATTTCCATAAAAGTTATATTTCTACGTTCTGCTACACCATTTTGTTGTGGTGTTCTTGGAGCAGAATATTGAGATGTAATTCTGATTTCTGATAAGTATTTAATGAATTCCGTAGAAAGATATTCACCACCACGATCAGATCGTAATGTTTTGATATGTTTATTATGTCGCTTTTCCGTTTCTATCTTAAATTTTTTAAATTTTTCAAAGCATTCAGATTTATAACGCAAAAAATAAACATATCCATATTTTGAGTAATCATCTGTGAAAGTCACAAAATACTCAAAACCACCTCTTGCTTGTATATTTGTGGGGCCACACAAATCAGAATGTATTAATTTCAACTTATTACCGGCTCTATTTCCTTTGGAAGGAAAAGGTCTTTTGGTCATTTTTCCTTCTAAACATGATTCACAAGTTGGAAGTGCCTACACTTTCAATGAACTCAAAGGTCCATCAGAAACCAACCGGGAAATTCTATTTATATTAATATGACCTAGACATAAGTGCCATAAGTATGTTTTATTCAATTTTGAAATACGTTTTCTCTTATTTGATTTATCAATATTATTAAGTTCTGGTGATGGTAGCAAATTGTGAGACACATCAAATACAAACAGATCATCTATTCTAGGAGCAAAAAGTATAAAACGCTTATTATGCTTAATAATTGCACTATTATTAGCAAAAAAAACGTTAAATTCAGTATCCATTATTCAGAAAACAGAAAGCAAATTTCTTTGTAAAGAAGGTACATAGAGAACATCATTCAAAACCAAATTCTTAGTAGTACTAAATGAAAAAAATATATTTCCTACAACTAAGGTTGGTGCTGGCTCCCCATTTGCTTGAAACACGCTAACTTCATTCTAATTTAGGTGCCGCATTTTCTGAAACCCCTGCAAAGAATTGCAGATATGATTAGTGGCTCCCAAATCTATAGCTCAAAACTGGGTAAAAACAGCCGCTAAAAAAGTTTCAACGACATTTAAAAAAAAGTACCTTGTTTGTTCAACTTGGCTAGGTAGCCAGGGCATTGTTTCTTGTGATGAACAGGTTGTTTGCAGTGAAAGAACTTGTACTTAGGCTTAGCCACACCACCATTAGCACCTCCAGGAGTCAAAACCTTACGAGGCTTCCTCTTTTTCTTTTCGCCTTTCGACTTAGAATATAAAGACGAAGGTTTGTCAACCATGAATGTTGCAGGAGTTTGTTGCTTAATGATTGATTCTGCCACTTGCAGTTCATTCAGCAGTTTCGCAAGGGACAAGTCCATCTTATTCATTTTATAGTTTAAGCAAAATTGCTAAAATTGTCCGTCAAAGTCTGTAGGACCATCTCTACCTGAGATTCCTTATCAATTATAGCACCAAGAATTTCTAGCTCATTTAACAGACTCATCATCTTAAGAATGTGTTCCCTTATCAACGATCCTTCAGCCATTTTTGTAGTTAAGAGGGCTTTCATGGCCGTTTATTTTGCAGTACGATTCTGCTCACCGAACATCTCTTTGAGAGATTCGAGCATATCATAAGCAGAGTTCATAGACTGATGTTGATGCTGCAAGACATTCGCCATGGAGGCAAGAATGTAGCATTTTGCCATCTCATCTGCCTTAACCCACTTATCATAAGCTTTAATTTCATCATCAGTAGGATCTGCTGGTTTCATAGGACATTACTCAACCAACACAAATTTAAAATCTTCAGCAGTAAGAACAATATCCAAATTTCGTTTTCAGTCTACATAGTTAGGTCCTTCCAGTTTATTTTGATTCATGATTGAAGTTAGGGGATTGAAAGAAGACATGATTAATCTGTTATATAATTAAAACAGATCATTAGACATGCTGCAACAATGATAAAAATCATAAAAACACATGACACATATAATTCACAGAAACGGCTAGATTCGTTAGGAAAACTTAACTATTCAAGTAAATATATATGAGCATGTAAGATATATTACCACTTAAACAAAAACAGATCCAACTCAGTTAGAGAGTAATCTGTTAATATAAGTTAGGCAAATATCAAACTTCACATAATCTCTTGTTCATTGATTCAACATGTAACTTAGTTGAAAAGTTAAAACAGGTTATCAAAACAAGAGACTAAGAAACAGTAACATACTATACAAGTTTATTCGATGGGGAAGATGACCTACGTCAACATATAAACTCATATAAAATACTGTAATTAACCACTGAAAAACATAAGGAATTAACCCTACCACCAATGGCTAGCAAAAAATATTTTTTTCAGAATTTTTAATTTTTTAGAAAATATTAAAATGCCCAAAAACCCATCAAAATGACTCTGAATGGTCAAAAAAGGCCTAGGTCACGGCATAACAGTGAGTATTGCTCAGTGGGTCACTTTTGATGAACCTACCAAATTTCAGATCAATCGAAGTTCGTCAAAAATTGAAAAACTCCAAAACCGATGAAATTGACAATCATCGGCAAGGCTGCTTGCGAGGGTCAACTGGGCTGCCCGCGTGGTTTGGCCTTACCACTGCACTACTCATAAAGGCTTAGAAGTAACTTAGGGAGTTGGGCAGATTCAAAAATCTTTTCAATTTTTCCCTTAATTCAGAAAAATAGATATGCATAAAATGGTAAAACTGCTTGTGAGGGTGATGTAATGACCGGTTTCGTCGTTACGGGTAAACCATTCGTGCCAAGTTTCGGGTTAGAAAAATTTCAGGTTTGGGAGTTGAAAATTCTAGGCTAAGCTAGGCTCGGTCGGTTTTGGAGCGAGGTATGATCTAGGACAATCCGAGTAAGGATTGGGGTAAATGTCTTGTTTTGAGCTAGGTTTCTTTGTAGCTAAGACATAGAGGAGTCCGAGGGACTTTTCGGAATCGAATTCGGGTAAGTAGAACTCCCGGAATCAAGGTTGACGTGAAGGGGTTGCTTCGGAACGTCGGGAAAATAAGTGTGTCGTAAAATGGCCAAAACTGGGAGATTTTCGGACATTTTACCCGTGACGAGCGCAACCGTCCGCGGTAGCGGCCTCCTCTATAGCGGTGGAAAATACCGCTATAGCGATGGTCAAGGCGGTCAACATCGCTTAAGACTGCTATAGCGGAGCAGGGATCGCTATAGCGGAGCGACAGGATTAGAAAACCAAAAAAACAGGCTTTTAATTTCATTCTCTCCTATTTAACCCCCAAAAACAGACGAGGGTTACTCCAAGAACCCTCCTAGGCTGCTCCAAGGCTTGGGAGCCATGGGGAGGAGGAATTCCGATAAAAGGGATGCAAAACCACAGATTCAGGCTTGCAGAATCATCAGGGAACGCCTTCACAGAGCCAGAAAGGGAATGGAACAGCTGCTCGGCATCCAGGTAGGCTAGGTTTCTTCCAAGAGTAGATTGACCGCTTTCATTTTCGTATTATTGTATAGAATGAAAGGGAGAATCCATGGTTAGGCCTTCGGGCACGGAGTCTGGAGGAAGTTGTTGAATTGTTAGATTGTTGGATTTCTTTGGAAATGATAGAATGGGAATAGGGTGTGGTGATATTCTAGGCATTGCTTAAATTGTGTGTTTTTACTAATAAAATACGGAAACTAGAATATCGAAAGGTTCAGGGAACCAGAAAAGGTTTAGTAATTAACAAATGTGTAAGGAATGGAAGTTCCGGACTAATTGGTATAATTTGGATAATTGTTTGCTTGTGTTCTAAGGCTGGAAGGATTTTTTCAGGTTGTATTTGGTCCTAGGAAGAGGGTCAGGAATAAATATATTTAACTGCATGTTTAAAAAGGGCGAACCGGGGTTAGTCTTTGGACGGAATTTGATGGTTCATAGTGTACCCGGAATGGGGTAGGTGATGGCTTATGATTTTCTGTGAATGTTGTATATTCATGTACTCATGTCTAAGTGATTGTATGTTTTACATTGCTTAGGAAAGTTGTGTGGAATGTCTAGGTTCCTGTTTACAGTCTGTGTTGAACGGTGTTTGCTTGTTGATTTTACAAGTTGTGTGTGTTCATCTATTGACTGTGGTTATTGACATTCGGTTGGCTTGGGTACCACGCCTGGTACAGGTATGCTAACGGTTGGCACGGGTACCACGCCTGGTACAGGTATAACAAATGGTTGGCTCGGGTACCATGCATGGTATGAAATATACTAACGGTTGGCTCGGGTACCACGCCTGGTACGGGATATACTAACGGTTGGCTCGGGTACCACGCCTGGTTCGGGTTACTTTTGTTGCATCATTGCATTTTATCGTTGTGTTGCATTAACTGTTATTGGTTCTGTGAGTATCGGGCCATTTTATTGAAATATGATAATTGCTTATGGTCCGTGAGAGGCCGAGAATTCTGTTATATTTGGTCTTGGTGTAGGCCGGATTATTATATTGTTAGTTTGGTCTTGGTATAGGCCGGGTTAGGGGTGTGCAAAAACCGATTTAACCAATAAACCGAACCGATAAAAATGTTATTGGTTTATCGGTATCGGGTTATTGGGTTAACGGTTTTGTAATTTTTTTTATTGGACTATCGGTTCGATTTTGGTTTTAAGATTTTTTTTAATAGTTAAACCGATAACCCAATAAGATTATATTAAAACTATATTTTTATCCATAATTATAATAGTGACTTTAGATTTTAAATATATGCCCTATTATTTTTTTGCATTTTATAGTTGTTGTCTTAGTGTTGTTGTTTTCTTTCTAAAGATATTGGTTTGGTGGGGTTCTACCTATCAGTGTTATTTTTCTTTTTGAAGGATTGCTAGCGTTGCTATTGCATTCAAGTTTGCTAGTTAACAAGAAAAAAAATAAGTTTGTTTTAGTAATAACATATTTAAATTTGCTTATGCTTGTAATTTGTATAGACTTTTATGCATGAAGATAGTGTATATATGTAAATGAAAATAAGAGAAAGCAAAAAATATTTTGGAAGCATTTTCTTATTGGGTAAATCGAAAACCGAACCGTTAAGGACCAAAACCGATTAACCAAAAACCGGTAATGAATATCTTATTGGTTTGGTTATCGGTTTTGCATGTTGACAAACCGAAAACCGATAAACCAAACCGATAATATACAAAACCAAACCAAATCGACCGATGCGCACCTCTAGGCCGGGTTGTTATATTATATTGTGAGTTTGGTCTTGGTGTAGGCCGTGTTATTGTATTGTGATTTTGGTCTTGGTATAGGTCGGATTGTTATACTATAATGTGGGTTTGGTCTTGGTGTAGGCCGGGTGGTTATATTATGTTATCATTTTGGTCTTGATGTAAGCCGGGTTATTATATTGTTAATTTGGTCTTGGTATAGGCCGGGTTGTTATATTATATTGTGGGTTTGGTCTTGGTGTAGGCCGGGTGGTTATATTATGTTATCATTTTGGTCTTGGTGTAGGTCGGGTTATTATATTGTTAGTTTGGTCTTGGTATAGGCCGGGTTGTTATATTATATTATGAGTTTGGTCTTGGTGTAGGCCGGGTGGTTATATTATATTATCGGTTGGTCTTGGTGTAGGCCAGGTTATTATGTTAATTATTAGTTGGTCTTGGTGTAGACCGGGTTTTCCATGTTAACACTTAGATGCGTTAGGGGGATCCGGGTGAGTCCGGGCTATGTAAAAGAGGTTATAAGTTCACAAACTGTTGTCATTAAGTGTACTAATGGCGGTCAGAAATTATTTGTGGTTAACAAGCTAAGGGTGGGTCTTGGCGTAGACCGGGTAGCTTGTCGAACACTTAGGTGTTATTAGAGGTTCCTTGGAGGGTCCGGGTTTCGGGATTAGAGAGGGATTTAGATATGAATTTGTTGTTGTTATTGAATGTGTCAATGGTTGCTAGGTGAATTCCATGTGATTGGTAAATTGGGAGTAAGACTGAAAGTCTGGGGTCGTAGTTGTTGGTTGTTGTAACCAGGATGGAAAGTTGTCCTAGAGGTTTCGCAAAGGGTCCGGACACTGGTAACTATAATACGGGTATAAGTGGTTTGGTTGGGCAGTTAGCCGGGTTAAGTCTGAATATTTAGTCAAGGAGGTGACTTGGGAAGTCTAGGTGTCAAGGTGACTTGGGAAGTCTAGGTGGCAAGGTGACTTGGTAAATCTAAAGGTTAGGATGGTCGATTCCGAAAGGGGGGATTGATAAAAGTGATGTTGAAAGGGGTGAAGCATTTACCTTGTGCATTTTATCTTGATTTTTATATGATGGTAGAAGTGAATTCGGGTCAGCCAATGATGCCTACCAGTACGTGTGGTTGTACTGATTCTACTCTTACTATACCTTTTTGGGTATAGTCTGGTTGCAGGATTGGTGATGTTTCACAAGTTCAGGATTGCGGTGATCTTCCAGCAACTCCTACTTTCCTTCTATGGTGGGAGTTGTGTCATCTTATGTCATATACTCATCTTGTAGAAGCTCTGGTACCGGCTTAGACTAGGTTCTGGGGAGGTTGTTTCATATTGTAAATGTTTTCCGCAAATTCTTTAAGTCGTTTATTTTTCTAAACTATTTGTAAAAAAGATTTCTCGTGTATTTAAGGGACTTATTTAATGGTTTATTTTCTTTTCCGCATTGCCTGTTGGTTCGGGTGGTAAGGGTTCTCCTATCTAGGTGGATTAGAGTAGGTGCCCGCACGGCCCGATAGTTGGGTCGTGACAGGTGAGATGGACTACCCGAACAGTTTTGCCTTGCCATCACACTACTCGTTAGAGCATGTGAGAAACGACTATGGTTGGGCATAGTCATAACTCATTACAATTTTTTCCTTAATTCAGAAAATTGATTTTCAGGCAATTTCAGAACATGTAACAAAAAAATTCTGTTGAATTGATGACAAACATAGATTCAGAAAATCATTAAAATCATCCAAAGCGATCAACAACATGATTTATATACAGATTATCGAAATATGTAGATCAAATTAAGTAATTTCTTTTTACAGTATCTAGCATATGTAAGAAGACCTCTGACACAAATTGTGAGAACATGCACAACGGAAGCAATTCTCATGGATCAATCCAACTCACATAATAACTAGATAACATAAACCAAAAACAAAATTGAGAAAGTTGATTACATGTTGAAGCTTTCACACAATTCGTTCAACTCCTTATTCGCCTTACTCGCCAAATCTATGGCCTTCTACTAATTCCTGATTAACTCTCAAATCAGTACTTGTGCGGACAAGTGATTTTTTTTCCTGAAAAGTGATAATCTGGTGAAGAACTCATGAATAGTAAAGGCCATTATATGTAATATCCGACTTCTATATAAAGAGGTCTGAAACATAAATAAAACTATCACTTAACTCATCCTCCTCTCTCATATCTCTCAAACCTTTCAATTTCCGCACTTCCCCAACATTGGTATCAGAGCTAGATAGATAGAAAGATATAATCATCATGGATAAAGCTAACTCCGATGAGAAAACTACTGTGCAGGTATACCGATATATTCATGTTATTATATACTGTCATATGAATATGCATAGCTAAACTCATATATTCCTGATAGTCGTGGTTATGGTAGAATAAATTTTATATTCGTTACTATATATTGGAATTATTCAAAGCATGTTATATAGTTTGCTAGGAAATGGGAAAAGAGAGAAAAACTTCTAAGAACAGTACTATCATGAGAGGGAAACCGTTGAGGCAACAAGCCGTGTTAGGGAGTACCAAAAGTATGAGAAATACTGTTTAAGGAAGAAAAGTATCTGCTTAGTACAATCCTAGTAGTGACGAATAAACATGATCTAGAATAATTCAGTTTATAGTAAGCTTATATAAAAGATATCCTATCATAAAATATGACTAGAGGGAATAATTGAGAAAAAAGCATCATAAAAATGACTAGTTTACATGATGAAATGATAAATAACTATAAAACATTAGTGCTATATGCACTAAGAGACATAAAGATAGAAGAATTAAAAAGAACTATCTGGGAAAAGATTTTCAACAAAATAGACGATTTATTAGAACAACAATGGTATGAAATAGACTTAGACAATTTAAATATAGATAATGATTGGGAAAAGTATTCAGACCTAGAAATAGTATATTCAGACTAATGATTAATTACGAATATTTAAGTTATTGGAAAGAAACTATAGATAATATAAATTTATCAATTAACCTAATAAAAGATAATATAGAAGAATACCAAAAAACTCAAGATATAGAATATCTTGAATATATTATAGGATGCGTAGAAGACATACAAAGATTAATTCCTTTAAAAAAGGAATATTATAATAAAGCATTTAATGAATAAATACGAGGAAGAACTAACAGAAATAATTGAACAAAAAAGAAGAGAAATTACACATAGAGAACAAAGACTGAGTGAAAATATATTTGCAGGAGTATGCCATAAATCGATATTGACACAAAGAAAGGAAATATTCTATCTATACATAGAATTACAAAAATTAACATATAAATTACAACACAAATTATAAATGAATAAAGAAGAATATGTGATAGAAGAAAAAACCTTCGAAAATCTAGAAGGAATAAAAATAAAAATAGTACTTTCTAATCTAGGAAGAAGATATAAGAAAATAGGAGAAACTCTAAACCTGATGCTAGAGAGAGAATCAGCTAAATTAGAAGATAGCTTAGCAACTATGGTAAGAATAATGAAAGAAAATGAAGAAATAGATAGAAGAAATGAAATAAATAAAATAAAACAAGAAGCAAAAATAGAAGTACAGAAAATAGAAAATATTAAAAATACAAAAATATTAGAACTAGAAAAAGAATTAGCAATGTTAAAAGAAATATATGAAAATAGACAAAAAGAAAAAGAACAACAAGAAAAATTACAAAATGAAATAAGATCATTTAAAGAAAAATTGCAACTAAAAGAAGATAACGAAGAACATAATTTATCAGAATTAAGAATAGATGAAATAAATGAAACAAATGAAGAACAAAATTCAGAAACAAGTGAAACATACACTGAATTATTAAAAGATATAGAAAAGGATGAAAACATAGAAATAAATATGAGTAAAGTAGAAGAAGAAAAGAACGAAAACATAGAAATAAACATGAGTAAAATAGAAGAAAAACCCAGTACATCAATAAAAAGAGACCCTAAACCAGGTCCAAAATACTATACAAAAAGTTATGGAAACTCAGATAGACAAGAAACGATATGGAAAAAACGGTATAATGAAAAATAGACACCAACTCCATCAATAGAACAATATAACTTCTTGGATCTAGATTGTGTAACAGACACAAATAAAATTATCCAATTATGGATGGGATATATAGCAAAATAATTAATAGACAACAAAATACAAATGGCAGAAGTACCAGGATACATAGAAAGAACATTAATAGGAACAGTAAAATTATGGTTATTAAATCTAACAGAAGAAAGTATAAAAACATTAAGAAATAATAAAAACATGAGTGGCGAAGCGGCAACAACATCAATAGAGATACTACAAAAATATGAAACAACAATAAGAAATGAATTTAGTAGTATGATGACAGAATATGAAGAACAAAATAAAGAAAAAGTCATAAATAGAAATTTAATGATAAAATTAGAAATATGCAACATGTGTTATATAGACGAATATACATGTGCATTTAAAGAATATTATTATAAAGGATCATATAATACAGAAGAAAGTAAGGAAATTAGACAGTTATACTTTACAAAATTACCTGAACCATTTAGTTCAAAAATAATAAAAAATTGGAAAGAAGCAGGACTGACAGATACATTAGGAGCTAGAATAAAATATTTACATCACTGGTATTCCAATACTTGCGAAGAATATAGAGAAAAACTACAAATAGAGAAAACTCTAATAAAAAATCTAGTATGTTGTAACAATAAAGTAGCACCTAAATTCGGGTGTAAGGATGAAATTAATTATTATAAAAATCCATACTCTAGAAATAAGAGATATAAAAAATATAAATCTAAATATAGAAATATAAACCCACAAAGAAAATATTATGTGAAAAACTATAAAACAAAAAGACCTTATAGACCGAAACGGAAGCTAACAGAATGTACATGCTATAACTGCGGAAAACTAGGACATATAGCTAGAAATTGTAGATTACCAAGAAACCCACAAAGAAAACAAATATCAGAAATAATATTCGAAGAAAACGAAAAATATACACAAATAGAGTACATAGACTATGAATTAGATAGCAATGATAGTATATATGAGATATCAGAAGAAGAAAATGAATTAGAACAAATAAATGACTGAGAAAGAGATACAGATAATAAAAAAAAAGAATATCTAGATGAAGAATCTACGGATCAAAAGATAATATTTGATTTCAACATATTTGATCAAATAAAAGGAAAGGAATTAGATTTAAGTGTAGATAAAATATTTAGCATACCAATTATAAGAAATTTGTTTAAAAGACAAAAAGAAGAATACTACGTAGTAAGCCAAAAAGAACATGTAATAGATTGTAAATATACACAAGGAAAAGCAAAAATACCCCTAATAAGCAGAAGAATCATAAATAAAGAAATACAAGATCTAAAAGTAAGAGATCCAATAAAATACGTACACCTAGGAGGAACAGAAATATTAGTAAAAGCTTGTTTTAGAGAGAGAATAGATACACCTATTGAAATATATTTAGCAGATGATAGGATAATAGAACCTATAGAAAAAAGCATAATTAGTGCAGTTAAAGGAAATTTAATATACCAAAATTTTAAATTTATAATAAGTGCTAACTATTCAGTAGCAGTATCAGATAAAAATATAGATAAATCTTTAGTATTATATTGAAAAATGTCAGGAATAGAACTAGCCCCAGGCAGTAAAATATTTACAGCAAGATGTAAAAACTTGTATGTATTAACTACCAAACATAAGATAACAGCAAAAAATAAAATAAATAGGATAAAAATAGAAAACCCCTTTGAAAAGATAGTTACTCTGATAGACAAAAATGAATATAGTTATAAAGAAATAGATTTTGACGAAGATTTAGAGATAGTAAAAGAAAGATTAAGTACATCTAAAAGAATAAACTATGAACCAAGATTAAGCATATCAGGTAGCAGAAGATATGAACCAAGCACAAGTATAAATTACGAACCAGAAATACAAGAATCATCTACAAAAATAATAAAACAATTAAACCAATACTATATAGCAGGAATAATAAACCAACAAAAATGTTTAATATTGATAGATATAGGACAAGAAGAAAATAACATAACAAGAGAATTAGTTATGGAAGAAGATAAGATAAAAGTGAAAAACCAGTCATATCCAGACTTACCAAAAACATTAGTAAATACTAAAGAAATAGTAAAAAAGGAAATAATTATAGGAGGAATACCAAATAAAAATAAAATTTGAAACATACCAAGGAAAAAATATAATATTAGGAATAAAATGGTTAGAAAAAATGAAGCCATATAGTATAGAAAATAAACAATTAATAATAACACATGATAATAAGCAAATAACAATAAAAAGAATTTAAAAAGAAAGAAACTATAAAATGAAGATATATATACTAGCAAAAATAATAGTAGAAGGTTATCATAATAGATATTATACACCAATGATAGATACAGGAGCAGAAGCTAATATATTTAAATATAATTGCTTACCAGAAGAAAAATGGAAAAAGCTAAAAACACCAATAGTAGTAACAGGATTTAATAATGAAGGTAGTATGATTACACATAAAGCAAAAAATATAAAAATACAAATATGGGATAAAATACTAACAATAGAAGAAGTATATAATTACGAACTAACAACAAAAGATATGTTATTAGGAATGCCTTTTTTAGAGAAACTATATCCACACACAATAACGAAAACTCATTGGTGGTTCACAACACCATGTAAACAACAAAGTAGGAGCAAAAAGAGTTAATAACAAAAATAGAAAAATAACAGAATGGATAAAAGGAAGTGAAAAAATAAACCAAAAATTAGAAAATATAAATCAGCTAGATCATAAAATAGAATTAATCATATTCTCAATAGACAAAATAAAAACAATACAAGATAAATTAGAAACATTGTATAGTGAGGAACCATTAAAAGGATGGGAAAACCACAAAACAAAAGTTAAGATAGAACTAATGGAGGAAAATAGTATTATAACCCAAAAACCTTTGAGATATAATTTCAATGATTTAGAAGAATTTAAAATGCATATTAATGAATTACTAGAAAAAACCTACATACAAGAAAGTAATAGTAAACATTCTAGCCCAGCATTCATAGTAAATAAACATAGTGAACAAAAAACAGGAAAAACTAGGATGGTCATAGATTATAGAAATTTAAATGCAAAACCAAAACTTATAACTACCCAATACCAAATAAAATATTAAAAATAAGACAAATACAAGGATATAATTATTTTAGTAAGTTTGACTGTAAATCAGGATTTTACCACCTAAAACTAGAAGATGAATTTAAAAAATTAACAGCTTTTACAGTACCACAAGGATTCTATGAATGGAACGTATTACCGTTTGGATATAAAAATGCACCAGGTAGATACCAACACTTTATGGATAACTACTTTAACCAGCTAGAAAATTGTATAGTCTATATAGACGATATATTACTATACTCTAGAACACAAGAAGAACATATAAGATTATTAGAAAAATTTATACATATCATAGAAATCTCAGGAATCAGTCTAAGCAAAGAAAAGGCAGAAATAATGAAAACCCAAATAGAATTTCTAGGAATACAAATAGATAAAAACAGGATAAAAATGCAAACGCATATAGTACAAAAAATAATTGAATTAGACGAAATGCTTGACACAAAAAAGAAACTACAATCCTTTTTAGGATTAGTTAACCAAGTACGAGAATATATACCTAAGCTAGCAGAAAATTTAAAGCCATTATAGAAAAAATTAAAGAAGGACGTAGAATACCATTTTGATGACACAGATAAAACCCATATAAGGAAAATTAAAAATATGTGTAGACAATTACCAAAACTATATTTTCCAGATGAAAATAAACAATTTACATACATAGTAGAAACAGACTCTAGTGATCATAGCTACGACGGAATATTAAAATATAAATATGAAAATGAAAAAATAGAACATCATTGTAGATATTACTCCGGATCATATATGGAACCACAAATAAAATGGGAAATAAATAGGAAGGAACTATTTGCATTATATAAATGTTTGTTAAACTTCGAACCATATATAGTTTATAATAAGTTTCTTGTAAGAACAGATAATACACAAGTTAAATGGTGGCTTACAAGAAAAATACAAGATTCAGTCACTACAAAAGAAATAAGGAGACTTGTACTCAATATACAAAACTTTACATTTACAATTGAAGTAATTTCAACTAACAAGAATGCAATTGCAGATTACCTATCAAGACAAAAGTACTCAGACGGAGGATAATACTCCAGATATACTCTCAATCCTTACTACGCTTTCTCTGAAAGTGGACAGTTTAGGTACGAGATTACAAAAGATAGAAACGAATGAGCTAAGTCAGCAGCATGACTCTAAACATGCGGAGCTAAGTCGATCGGAAGACTCAAAAATTTCAGAGCTAAAAGGAGACGTTGGGAAACTCCCTAAAACCCATAACGATTTGTTAAATACAGCTGCAGGTACAAGCAAGGCTGCAGAAAACAAAACAGCTAGCACAAAACCATTTACGAATACCAATCTGAACAAGTTATTTGATAAGCCATTTACCCAGAAAAGACAACCCCTTGAGATATCAAGTGTTACGCCTCAGATATCCACATATGCAAATAGCCTCCATAAAGAGAAAAAAATATACAACCATATCACCCAAACTTACATTGAAAAATATCCACAAAATACAAACCTTCCTAAACCTAAAACCCAGATCTACTACTACTACCGAAAGAACACAAGACTATTTAACCCAAAAACTACAAGGCTACAACCGGCTGATAGCACAGCCAAAAATAAATCCAAACTTAGTTAAAACTTGTTATAACTATGGACTCTTAGCACCGTATACACCTACGATGGTGAAGAGATAAGTGGAATTCCGGAACTCCACAAAGCTTTCATTACATATAAAAGAATTACAAAAGGAAATTTATTTTTTATTAAATTCTATACGGCACCAGCAGAGATACTGTATGATGAAATAAAACCCCTAATTCAGGTAGTCAAAATAGGCCTGACTAGGGAAATGATTATAACAGAAGATATATCGCAACAAGCAGAGATACTAAAAGTTGAGATACCAAACTTTTATGCAAATAAGAGGATAATTGGTATATCAACTATTATCCAAGAATTAGCTACAAATTATCTACAAGGCAATGCCATCTGGAGTTATTATTCCAGAGACCATCTAATGATCTATGCTAATTCAAGGGAGTTACGACAAGCAGATATGGATGAAGTCCAGAAATGAATTTTATCTTTATTAAAACCAGAGTTACAACCAACAACTAGAGCCTTGAAGCAAGGGTTCATTTCAGAAGATTTATTAATCAGATATTGCAAGCTAATTGATCACAAATACCCAGACCATATATGTTCCAAATGCAAAGGAGAAGATAATGTTATTCCAGATGTTCAGCTTGACTAAATGGACTAGCAAAAGAAGGACAGCTTGCAGATACCGAAGATAACTACAAAAGAAGATATGTACAAATAGCTATAATGTCAGCATCTAGTAAATATGTAAAAGTAGTGTCGGCCAATATGAAATAAACGGCCAATATATTAGACAGATGTAAAGTATAAAGTAAAGTCTTTTGTTTTATATGTAAAGTAAGAGTCATACTCATGAACAGTACTTTACTGTTTATGAATAGTAAGAGTCATACTCATGAACAGTACTTTACTGTTCATGAATAGTAAAGGCCATTAAGTCATGAACAGTAAGGGTCATTCATGAATAGTAAAGGCCATTATATGTAATATCTGACTTCTATATAAAGAGGTCTGAAACATAAATAAAACTATCACTTAACTCATCCTCCTCTCTCATATCTCTCAAACCTTTCAATTTCCGCACTTCCCCAACATTCATACGCTCTTCTTTTATACCCAATTTTTAAATTGAGAAGAATGTCTGTATTGATTTCACCAATAACACCAAAAATGTTTTCCATAATACGTAAAAATATTTTTCTCCATAAATAGGTAAAATATTTTTATCCATAAATATTCTTAAAATGTTTTAATACTCTTTAAATATTTTCTGTTTTAAAATTTAAAACAAACATTTAGCTTAGTAAAATAATTTACTTCTTCCAGAGCATTTTTTTTTCTTTTCAAAATATATTAATTAATCAGGTATAGTAGGAATCGTAGATTTATTAACAGAGGCTTCCTATTATGATATTAATCCGCAAATGAATGAATTATCATATCATAACAAACTACAAATTATTTCACTAAAAATTTATAATTTCACTCCTCGATTTAATTTCAAAATCTACCATTACATCTTATTTAACTCCCCATGTTAGCATTACCGACACCAATCAATTAAAGTAATTTTTTGAAAAATTTAATTCATTGATTAATTTAATCCTTTATTTTTATACTTAACTTATTTCACATGACAAATATCAAATTCACCTGCAGGGTTTTCACGTGAAAACTTATAAGCAACCATAAAGGGGTGTCTTCTATCTCAAGTCCGAGACATGGTTCTATCAACTAATTATTATTTCACTAGTGTGATTTGTTATCATCCAATCTATTAGGAATATATTGACTAATAATAGAGTCTTACCTTTAAATAGATTAAAATAATAAATCAAACTACATAGATCATAATAATTATATCAAGATTAAGAGTATAAGTACATGTAATGGACTAGAGAAGTTGTTTACTAATATTCAGAATATAAACGAACATCTCTACTTGGTCCGTTCAATACATACGAAATGTACTAGCACAAGAAGTCAGAATATTACCACTCCCATAATTAAGATCAAATTATTTTTAATCTTGTGCTACAATCATCAAGATATTTGTCCTGCTTTATCTCTGATTGTGAACAATAATTTATAACTTATAAGAACCGATAATTTTAATCTTTCGTGTATGAGTTAAATAACTCCATACACAAAATCGTCTACTGTATAAGTAAAGAACACGCATGTTGACACAATGATCTATTTAAATAAAGACTTTATTAAATTAAGAAAATAAAATAAATAGTCTTTACATGAATTGAAAACATAATACTACAACATAAATTACATGATTAATAGTATATTCTATCAATATTATCTTTTTTTCCTTAAATATTTATCGAGAAGATGCACCAGTTGATTGCATTTAGTGTATTCTGTAGCTTACTGATGGGAAGAGAAGTCTTCGAAGGGAAAGAGGTTGCAATTGGATGTATTAAGTAATTTTTATGTTGACATTTTTCGCATAAAAATTGTTGAGCTGTTTTAGATGTACATCAACTTTGTGCTTTCATAAAACACTTGAGTGATTTTCATGGAATGATATTTGTACACTCCTTTGATAAAGGAGATTTCTTTTAGCAATAGGTAATGTTTGTCAATCGTAGTAGAAGTTATAAATCTTGTGCTTGTGTACTGTGATATGTATTGATTGAGACACTCATACAAAATAAAAGTGTAGTTTTTTTTCCTTTTTCAATAAAAATTGATTAATAATTATTGGAGTACCGTTCTATTCACTGAATTTTTAAAAAGGAAAAGGGTCAAAAATACTCATTTGCTTTAGTTTATTGGCTAAGTTTATCTCTAGCTATACTTTGGGGCTAAAAATACCCTTGCTGTTAACAAAGTTAACAAAAATACCCTTATTTTTAACATCTTTCCACTATGACATTTTTAAATTCCATCTGGCCTAATATTTGAGTGAGGTAAACGCCACGTGGCATGCCACCTCACCACCAGTTTTTTTTTTTTCCTTTTCTTTTTATCTATTTACAAAACCTCTAATCCAAAAGTCAATTCAACTTCATTCTTTGATCGATTAATTAATCTAATTAATAAAAATTAATAAAAAATCTTTAAAACCCCATCAAGAAAACATTAAATCCAAATCAAATAAACTCCAAAAAGCACAAAATAAAATAATCATACTCAAACTTACCTTGTTCAATAATAAACATATTCAGTGTAATCCAATAACAGCTTGATGCTTGTTATTGTTGGTTTTTTTTTTCCTTAAACTTTTACACATTGTTTCTTTTTTTGTGTTTGGCGAAAAAAAATCGTTTCTTTGTCCTGTTTAAGGTCAGATAATGTCTTGTCCTTGTAATTAGTTTCATATTGTTTTTATTGGTAGTGTTATTACTGTATTTTTTGAATTTGTATAGGTGAGTTAAAGAAGTTTGATGATTGTTCTTGTCATCTCTTACGAGAGAACAGGTAAGTTGTGAACTTGTTATCATTCGGGTATTTTTCATATTTAATATTGGAAAGGTAATTTTGAGTTATTTGATCTGAATTTAATGTTTTTTATGGCTTTTTTTTTTTTACATTTTTTGTTAATTTTTATTAATTAATAAATCTAAGAATAAAGTTGAATTTATTTTTGGATTAGAAGTTTTGTAAATCGATAAAGAGAAAAGAAAAAGAATAAAAAATTGGTAGTGAGGTGGCATGCCATGTGGCGTCCACCTCACCCAAATATTAAGTCATATGGAATTTAAAAATGCTATGGTGGAAAGATGTTAAAAATACGGGTATTTTTGTTAACTTTGTTAACAGCAGGGGTATATTTAGCTCTAAAGTATAACTACGGGTAAACTTAGCCAATAAATTAAAGTAGAGGGGTATTTTTTATCTTTTTCCGTTTTTAAAACTGTAATCCAAATCAATTTCACATTAGGGATTTTTACATAAACAATATCTTTTAGATCTATTATTATCCTTTTTAAGGGTACTTTATTTTTATTACCATCCCTAACCTATATTTACCCTAAATAGTTGATTAGCTTTTAGTATTAAAAAGCGCTACAGCTCCGACAATCTGTTGGTTGGCCGAAAATAATGAAAGGGAAAGGACTGAAAACAGGGAAAGAGAATTCGCCGGAAAATTAAAGTTGGGTCGAAGAAGAAGGCGATATTATGGTATGTTATTGATTTCGCCGGAGTGGTGGCTAGTTTGGTTGTTCCGGTAATTAACTCCGTCGAAGATTGAGTTGGAGAAGAAAGGAAGAGAGGGGTGTGATGGTGGGTGGCTGGTGGTCGGAGAACGAAAAGAGGGGGCTGTTTGGTGGTGGCCTGGACAGAGTTCGAAGTTACCGGAGATGGCTTCTCCGACTATGGGTGGATTGTGGGGTGATGGTGGTAGTTTGTTGTTGGGTTGGTTGGAGCTACCGGTAGTCCAATGATGGTATAGTGGTGGTGATTCACAGGAGAAGAAGAGGTGAAATTTTTAAAAGTTGTATTACAACAGTATTAAATATAAATGATAGTTGTAATACAATTCGAATTCAATACTATATGTTGTTATAAATTTGATAGTTGTTATTCTAGAACATATATAATACATTTCTAACAACATAAACTAATTTAAATAGTACTAAAATATTTGAATTCAAGTATAATACGTATAATAAATTTGTATTAAAAATAGTTTAGTTATATATTCATCATGTGCATTAAAATATTTGTATAATATGTATAATATATTGAATTCAAAATGTATTACTATTATTTTTTATTTATTTTTTATTAATGATGTTAAAACGTATTATACCTGAATTTCAATCGTTCAAATTAGTTTATGTATTAATACATTAAAATTGTGTTAGAAATGTATTATATATGTATTTAGCTGAGTCTGCTATTTTTGGTAAGAAAAGTAAGGCTATTATCTGTAAGAGTAAAAGTTATACTATAATTCATAAATTAAGTCATATAATATATTATCTATGTAAAAAGACTTTCATATTAATGTATATTGGCTAATATTGAGCTCGTGCGTGCGCATGCAAATACCATCTAATTTAAATAGATATAATGAACCTGCAATTATGATTACTATAACTGAATTGGGGGGGGGGGGGGGGAAACCTTTATTTTTATTAAAAAATCAATCCCAAAGACTTCTCATTACGCACATGATTATCTATTTTTAAATATTATCATTTTAACTATTTCTTTTGCTTACTGTCAGTATAATTATAACATAGGTAAAGTAATAAAATGAAATTTTAATTTATAATTTAGAAACATAGAAAATTACTACTTCCTCAGTAATTTGGTAAATATATCTGAACTTTTATATGGATAATCTTGTCCAAAAAAATAAAAGAACAGATACTTTTTGTTGACAATCAATTTTTGCTCTCCATATTATTTTAAATAATAATAATAATATATCTATGAAAAAAAATATATTAAAATTACCTTAAGTAATTTTCCACCCATTTTTAAGAAAAACTATCTCATATATATTATTTTCTATAAATTAAAATATTTTTTAATCTACAAATATTTATTTCATGTTTTGAGTCGTTCAAAATTATTTTACGTCAAATAAAGTATTTTTAAAAAAATAAACTAATTTTGGTTAATTTTAATTTTTACTCTTGCAAATAAATATTTTTTCATAATTTGGGAAGCTTAATTATTTTATTAATTACTAATTGACCTTATTTTGTTTTATTATATTTTTAAACCAATTTTATATAAATTAATTAATTTTACAAATTAATTATTTTCAATTTGACGAATTATGGCTAGTTTGTTAAGAATTGGTTACAATTGGAATTGTTAAAATAGCCAATTTGAACAAAATAATGTGGTAATCCAAAGACCCCTTTAATCAGCCAATCCATGTGTGCCACGTAGGCATCACATGGATTTGTGTTTCTTTGCTTTCAATCGTGGCCTTCCATTTTAATCCAACGGTCATGGATTTATCAATTTTTTGCCTTATTTAATATATATATATATAATATATATTATATATATTATTTATTTTCCTTTTAATTTTATTCCGCTTTAATCTTAACCGTCCGATCAATTGATTGGATGGATCAAAAATGGTCAGCAACTCAAGCCCCCAAAAACGCGTTTTCCCTTTCTCCAAAAATCAAAAACCAAAAACGCGTCTCTCTCTTCCCAAAAAATCAGACGTGCCTTTTCCCCTTTCTCTCTCCCAACGTTCAACTCCATCTCCTCCATCTTCCCAAAACACACCCCTAAATCCTTTCTTTCTTCCCCTCTCTTCTCTCTTACCCAAAAATGGCGCAAAATGCCACCCCTAAACGCTGCCCTCGTCTGCCATCTCTGCCAAGATTCTCCCTATTTCAGCCATCCCAACTCGTGATTTCAAGGTGGCCAGAAAATCAGTCCCAAATTGGTGCAAAAACAATTTTGATTTCAAATCCGTCTTTAAGTTTCTCAGAGATGGGATTCGAAATTTCGAATCTCTCTCCCTCTCTTTGTCACTTTTCTTGGGTTAATTTTTTGGGTTCAAATCCGGACTTTCAAGTCCGTATTTTTCCTATAAATAGTGGGCCTTTCACCCCAATATGGGGGGGAGGGGGAGGGGGAGGGGGGGGGGACATTCAAAGATTATTCGAAAAAGATTCAAGAATCCAACAAAATTCAAACAAAAGGTCAGAAATTCGTAGGTCCGGAGTTACTCGAAAAACACACAATTGTTTACATTCAAAAAGTCTTTTCTTTGATTTTTGAGTTCAAGCTTTGAGTTCGAGTTTTTTGGCCAGAGAAGTTTGACGTCGACGTCCCTGTTTTGCTGCCCAACACAAGGTAAAAATCCTTCTTATAATTTAGTTTCTGTTCTTCTTTTATTTTCGTATGATATGTTTTCGTAAAGAAGAATATATGAGCATCTCGTTTGGTTTTGTTGTTTGGCCGTGTGTGGTTGGTTTATGCGATATATATGGAAAAAATAGAGTTTCATTTTACTGTTTAGGCGAGCAAAAATTTAACAGTAAAGTTAGTCGAATAAATCAATAACTTAACCTCAATCTTCGCATTATGTTTATTATCGTTTTCTTTGGATGTTGGCTGATTTTCGTTTGAGTTGTAAGAGTATTTGAAACATATTATCTCATTTTGTTCGCAACTACGTATGGCTTCCCGGGCCTGAAAATATAGGATATGTATGAGATTTTTATTTTTCTTTTTTAGGAAGACTGATTTAATGGTGAAGTTGGTGGATTAATTTGTTAATATGTTTGTTATCATTTTCTTTGTTGGTTGGCTGATTTTGTGTAAATCGAAAAGGGTATATATATGCTATGTTTGTGTTTCTTGAAGTTTAAATTCTTAAGGTAAAAGTTTTCAATAGGTTGGTCATTTTTTTTAGTCCCGAAAAAATATTTGTTTAAGATAGGAATGTACATATTATGATGATATTTTCGGCGTTTGTTAATATTGTGGTCTTGCTTGTGTTCTAACTTCTCTTTAAACACCTTAATCCTAGTAAAAATGGTTAAATTGGTGTGCATATTGGCAAAACAGAGGGCTGCCCGTATTTTCGTCACTTTGGTTCTAACTCGAGATCAATTTTTGGAGTGTTAACTTAAAGAACTTATCATAAGCTAACGTAGTAGTTTTGGTTCCTTTTTGGTCTTCCCGTCATTAGTGTTGCCTTACTTTTTGAAGTGATTTGTTCATTGCTATTTATTTAGTTGAAGTGAACGAAAAGATAACAAGGATTATAGCTACTTGTTGTGTACTTTGTTTCCAATAATCGACTAGTGTCGAAGGTATTCATTTTGCCTAAGTTCTTTCCGGATATCATCTCATGTTAGTTCATTTGTGTTCTAGTAAAATAAATTTGATCATTTGCTTATAAAAAAATGAAACAAAATATAGTGACATGTTATCTTCATATATACTTGTGTGGTTACCAAAATAACATGGTTTGTTTTCCTTATCACTTTATTATTGTCTTGACATATTTCTCTTCAATCTACATTTTTTGCAAATTTTGTTATTTGATTAAGTTACTAATCCTTATCATCTTTTCTTTGTTACATGGAACAACCGGAGAGCTGGAGTTCTCATTCGAAACTCAACTTCGGTCCAAATATGTTTTTGGGTTGAACAACTATTAGGAACTATCGCGGTGCTCGGAGTCATTCATTAGGATTTTAATTCCTCCAAAGGAACTTGGCGTACCTAGTCCTTTATTTTTATATGCTTTTTTTAGTACTTGAATTGTTTAACTAACCTCGTATTATTTGTATACACATTTTGTGTGATTTGGATTAATGTTTATTTTTGGCTCACAACTTTGTTAGGTTATCTTATTTAGTTCGAAATTTTGAAAGTGAGTTTTCTTCACCCTTTGATCCAGGCAAATATTTTGGATTTCCTTTTTAAGTACTTTAAAATAGTGAGTAAATATTTTCAGAAATAATAATAACAAATAGAGCAGATTTTTTAAAAGGATTAATGAATGTAGACTTTGCTTCAAGAAAGAACCTGTTTAAATAACCCGCAGTAGATTTTCAAAATACTAATTAGTGATTTAATTTATTTCAAACCAATATTAGTCATTCTTAGGCCATAAATTATAAAATCCTTTATCTAATTTAGGCAAGCCTTCTTTATATTTATTAATAACTCATTTATTTTCTTATTCTAACCCCAATATTTTACAAATATTTTGCTATACTCTATATATATATTTTGAGATTTTCAGATTTTTAAAGCCTCAAAACGCAAGGTATATATGTCATATGCTATCTACTACAAGGTATATTTATATTTTACTTACCCCTCTTCCTACTTAAATTACATATTATTTTATCGCAATTACATTTACGTACATAATACTTTCTTTCATATTTGATGCATATTTCTTTCTTTACAAATAAAAGTCTTATTTTATATGAAATAAATAATTTTTATTCTCTACTCAAGTCTTTAAATTATTCTTATATGAAATATATTTATGAAATAAATATAACTCTTACATTTTTCTCTATTGCCGGTATATTTATTTCCTATATTTTTTTACTTACCCAAATCTTATAAATAATAAATTTTCACATGATGTCTCATATTTTAAATATGCATACGTTTATCTTTAGTTTTTCTAATAAATATGTAGTAAAATTTTCACATATTCCAAAAATACATGTATTTTTACTCTATAAATAATATATTTGTATAAATAATATCTTCAATTTTTATATGGCTTTTAAATCATAAAGTTCTATATATTTTAATTATAGCTTTGATAAACATGTTGCTATTAAATTTTTCATACGTTTCTGACATATATACATTTTAAAACCATAAATATATTATATTCTTTGTATATTGTAGTAGCATGTGTCATATACCTCGAATTTTCTTTAAATTAATAAAATATTTTTATCACTTTTTTAGCAAATAATGAACAATAATTTTCCCAAATATTTTTCCTAAATTGAGTTTAAGGACTATCTTCGGATAGGCTCTGAGGGGTGCCTAACACCTTCCCCTCGAGTAACCAAAACCCTTACTCAGAATCTCAAATGTTTTCAGAAGACCAAAACAAAGTTTTACAAAAAAAATGATTTCCTAAGTTTTTCCTAAAATTTAGGTGGCGACTCTAAAAAAATAAATTTTCAAAAACCAGAGAGTCACAACGATCATGAGTTGTGCACTGTTTCGGCCGGTTCGAAATAGGGCGCGACACTTTTCACATCAAGCTATTTTTTTAGCTTCTACTTAAAAATTGACAAACAACTTTTGTAGCTGTGCAAAATCACTTTATATTTCATCAAACACTTTAAATCTCTTCAAAAGTATTTTTAATAAAAAAATAAGTATATTTTTCTTTAATAAGATTGATCAAACAAGATATTAGTCAAAGAAAAACTTATTTTGATTCTTCAAATATAAAAGATTAAGACGACAATAAATCTAGTATTTAAACTTTCATAAATTTATTTTTGCGTTTTTATCACCAAAATTATTACTCTTAAAATTATATATTTGAACTTTAAAATAAAAAATAATCCTAATTATTAACCCTAATTTTTTTACTTTGAACCCTAATTCTTTTTTTTAGGTACCAAAAAAAAACCTCTTAGGTTCAAGTGAAGTCATGCACCCCCAAAACAAAAACAAAAAAGTCATTCACCCATATTGTATCTCTTGTAGGACTGATTGTAATTTATACCAACTCTCTATTTTGTTTTATTTTTTCATCAAAAAGAAAGAATAATAATTTAAACACTTTCACAATCAGTTGTAATCATTTTAATTGAGCAACATGTTTCAATGAGAGAATTTCATATAATGTGAGAAAATACGATTCTTAATTATTAATTTTAAAGATATTTTTAATTAATAATTCCACATAATTTTTTTTTTTTAAAATATAGTAATTTAAGAAAATATAGATATTTCTTGATTTCAGGCTTATATTTTAATCTCTTCCAATCAACTAATTCTAATCCTTATCTTACAAGCACTCCAGTCGCCGACCAATCCCCTATCCCCTATTTCAAGCATCGTCATAAAATTCTGATAATTGTTATAATAATCAAATCTATTTTATGTCTCAACTTCATGCATCCTCGTAATTTCGCTGAGAACATCATTCTCTTTTTTTCCTCTCTCTCCTTTTGTTGTATCAAAGTAAATTGTTAATAATTTGGTGCCTTCTAAAGCATCTGAAAGTACCTCGCATGACAATGAAATTGTTACTGTCAAATTTTACCAGCGGATATCCAGATCCACAATGAACATTCTTGTTTTCTTCTATAAAAGTGATTTTTGTATTGTTATAATGAAATGTATTAAAGTTGTGATGGTAATTATAATGGTTTGAACGTAAAAATTATTTGTTTATATGGTATATCTTACTATATATATATATATGTGTGTGTGTGTGTGTCGAAGTATGTTTGGCAAATATTTAGTGTATGTCAGGTATATTGTATTGTATATACAATATTATACACATGACATACACGTACATACACTAATATACAAGTGTATATATCATTTTATGTGTATTAGACTAAATAAGCTTATAACCTAATTCAAGAAATCTCAAGGTATTATACTTTTTTTTCCTATAGAGTAATTCCTTTTAATAAGATCAACTCAAAAAGATATCCTCATCTTAAACGGCGGGCATAATAAACATAAACTGCATAAAAAAAATCTTTCCTAACTTATAATTTCAAGCTTGTACCGAGGTAAAAATTATTAAGGTAAAATTTTCAATCGAAAAAGACAAAAAAAATAATCTTTACATTAACAAAAAGCCTTGGTGAAAAGAATTAAACTTGATACATGTATATAAATCGCACACAACAAGCATCCAAAATTAAAAGTTGCTCGTAAGATAATTGTAACATAAACATATATTTAACTTGTTCTAATTGATTCTATACTAAAAGTATATTAATAAATAATAACTTGCAAAAAATAGCAAGTGCTTAACTTTTTTATACGATCATTAATTGGTAAATTTAAAAATGAAAAGTAATCTCTTATAATAGGTTAATATGTTCATCAATTAAATTTGCATTATTAGGCTGTTTACGTCACATTCTTGGGTGTAAGTTTTCTTTCAAATTTTGTGTAAATGCGAGATGCTTTATGCACTAATCATCAAAGCATTTTTCAATTATTACATTCTTTCTCATCTCCGAGCCTCTAAATATCTATCAATTGACATTGTAATTATATATAACTAAATCATCTCACACCCTTGAGTGATGCCCTTCCCCAGGATCGATCCTGTGTGAGTGAGAAATACTTTATGCACTAACCATCAAAATATTTCTCGATTACTACATTCTTTCTCATTTCCGAGCGTCTACATATCTATCAATTTACATTATAAGTATATATAACTAAATCCTCTCAGACCCTTGAGTAGTGTCCTTTTCCAGGATCCTGTGTATCCTGTGTGACAATCTTTAAAGCATTTCTTGATTACTATATTCTTCTTGATCTCTGAGTGTCTAAATATCTATCAATTTACACTGTAAGTATATATAACTCAAATTCTTTATTAATTTAAACATTATCTAATATATTCGAACCCAATGCTGATTATCTAGTCAGAGAAAAAACACATTTCAAAACAAGGTGATTTTATAAGCTTAAACAGGCTATATAAGTTATTCCAAGTTAGACGAAATAAGGTGGGATATTTTTAAACTTAATCGAGGGATATTTTTCACCTTATCCCATGTACCAAACAACCCCTTAAAAGCTGAAAAATCTGTCGTGTTTTGCAAGTAGAAGTCTAGGCTTAAGGACGCTATTTATAGGAGAGAAACTTAGTTTTATTCACTACAAGAAAATGCTCAATTTGTAGCAGTTTATTTGTGGGAGTTTTAAAAACTCCTACTATTAATTTATTTTGTGTCGATTATTCTAACTCCCACAAAATAATTTTTTTTCTGACAATTTTATTATGGAGGTTTGAAAATTGCTACAATTTCATACAATTTGTGGCGATTATTGACCCCTACATTTTAGAAATTATATTATCTTATATATTTTTATTATATTTATAGCAAATGATATATGAAAAATAATGTTGAAAGTTTAACGCATATATATATATATATATATATACACACCCCTTCATTTTTATAGGATTGCAAGTTTTCGATCTCATATTGTCTTTCTATTAATGTATTCTCTAAGTATTTTTTTTCTACTAATTTGTTTATTCAATTTTATTTTATCGTTTTATTTATTATATTACTATTTTGTATTAAATATTTGTGTTATTTAGGGCTTGTTTGAGAAGTAGTCATCTGTTAATTAAATTTGAGTGTAATTAATGTTATATGATTTTGATATTTTTGTCTTATCAAATTATTACTTTGTCAATATAATTGATTTCAATTGCAAGAAAGTAATTACACAATTATTTCAAAAGTCATAGGGAAATTAAAATTGGGTGTGATGT
Organism: Jaltomata sinuosa; assembly: GCA_003996215.1. Classification (NCBI taxonomy): domain Eukaryota; kingdom Viridiplantae; phylum Streptophyta; class Magnoliopsida; order Solanales; family Solanaceae; genus Jaltomata; species Jaltomata sinuosa. The sequence continues at coordinate 128,415 of QJPP01001826.1, read as the reverse complement.
AATTACATAGTCTGACAAATTTATTTGACCAAGTATTACCAAGTTAGAAGAGACTCGAATATAATTGGAATGGTGTAATTATACTTTTAAATTCTCAAGGGAGGAGGGGTTGAGAATTGGGTGTAATTACAAGGTTATCTTTTAATTTTTTCATTTTTCATTTTTATTTTAATTTCTTTTCTTTTTAATTTATTTTTTATTTCTATCATTTTAATTATTATTATTTTCCTTTTACACTATTTATCTTTCATTTCTTTCTTCTCATTTCCCAACTTCTACTTCTTGTGATTCAATGTAATTGCTCATATTTTTATTTTTTCTTCATTTAGTATAACTGCGCTATTATTCTAGCATTTGAATTAAAGTTTAATAAAAAAATTATTATTGAATGAGATATAGACATATGATTCTCTTTTCTTTTGAATTATATTCACCTAAGTTATGGCGATACTTATTTTATGTTACGTTAGAATTTAATATAAAAGTATTATATTTTTTTATTTATATTATATTTTTATTCCAATTTATTCGCTTTAGTAGTACTAACTTGTTATTTTGCATGAATTTTATATTTTAGTCAAAATTGTTGAATTATTTTTTTTGAAACATTTGAATAATTTATGGTGTTATATTTATGATATTAATTTTTTGGTCAAACATGTATATAGAATGTGTAACTTTAACTTTTATAATTAATTAAATTAAATTTTATTAATTTAAAAAGTATATATCAATTATTTTTTATAATATTAGTTACAAATATATGTTTATTTATTAATCTATTTTTAAGAAATAATATGCATCATAAATACTTAATTTAATATTATTTATAAAAAACACATATTTGACAAATGTTATCTTATATTGTTTTTATAAATAATTTTAAATTTTAAGTTAATTGTGTAATTGCAATCAAACAGTGTATTTGTACTTACACTGTAAATACATTATGATAAATAAATAAGTCATCGTAATTATTATACTGAGTAAGTGCTTAATTGTGTAATTATTATCCTGATAATTACACTAATTCTAATTATTATTTGTGCACTATCAAAATTGAATGATATATATGTCAACTGAGTCCAAGTTTAATGACATGTTTATGTATTACTCCCTCCGTTCAAAATTACTTGTCACTTAATTCTATTTTTGATTTCCTTTTTTACTTGCCATTTTTGACATATCAAGAAAAGGCAAAAAAATTTTCATGTTTTACCCTTAGCATTAATTACTTATTTCTCAAATCATTTTTTCAAGACTTAATACTAAACATTAATTAATAAGGATAATGTGATAAAATCACTATAGCAATTATTATTTTCTTGATGGATGTCCAAGCCAAAATGTGACAAGTAATGTTGAACGGAGGGAGAAAGTCTTAATCTTTTGTCAAACACGCCGTCATTAATGTTTTTGTAAAATGTGTGATTAGTTAACTTTTTATTAATCAATTCAATTAGAATATCATTTATTTAATAAATATAAATTAATTATGTTTTACCATATTAATTATAAAATATTTTTTAATTACTTTGTTACAAAAAATAATATCTATCTTGTATAACGAGGGATACATAAAATTTAGTAATATTTATTATATAGATACATTTGTCAAATATTAACGTCTAGTTACATTTGTCAAATATTAACGTCTAATTTTTTATAATTAACATTTATTTAAATTTAAAAGATCTAACTATTTATACTTATATAATCAAACATTAGGTTTGTAATTACTTGGATATGTAATTACTATATTAATAATTAAATTAAATCAACTTATGATGTGACTTTTCAAACAAAACCTTAGTGAATTTTTGATTTGATAACATAAATTTTAAATTTTGCAATTCTTAAAGCTAAACATAATAATATTACTTTATATAATTTTTGGCTCAAATCATTTTAGTCGATAAGTCAAATACAATTTGAATTCTATTATTAATTTCTCTCTCTCTATATATATATATTAGATGCCAAATAAATAATCATATTTATTATGTTTATTTTTATACGCATTTTATCTTTATTTAAGCTTTTATAATGTTTGATTGTCAAAATAAAATATTTTAATTACTAGTTACTAACTAATTAATTAAAACCAAAACCTTTTGACCCAAATCCAACCAAAATCCCAAAACCTTTTTTCCTAAAGGTTTATATATTTTAATTACTAGTTACTAACTAATTGTTGAATATAAAGGTAATTTTCTGTTCTATGAATTTTAAGATTCATACTAAATTAAAATTTGAGATTTATATATTTTTTAGTTCATAAACATGTATGTACATATCTTGCAAATTGTTAAACTTAATGTAGTCATACTTTATATATTGTAGGATATTTTTGAGTTCTCGCAACATCATAAAGAAAATTATATTTGGCCTTCATTTGATTTTAAATAAGCTTCCATTTTATTTTTATATAGGTAAGGATAATGACCAGTTTTTTTATAGAACTTCGATTAATTAAATTTTAATTAAGACTTATCAAATTTGTGTTGTTCGTATGAGGATTGTATTCCAAGTAGTAATTTTTTATTTTTTTATTTTTTTTATTACTGTATGTTTATTTCCTACCAAATAAAGTAGTTTTAGACAATAATATTTTATAGATTATTGCTCAATTGGCATAGTAGTACCTTGTAATCTTTTAATCTTTATGTAATCGGTGTTTATTATTTAGAAGAAAATATAATTACTTATCACTTTTGATGAGCCTTATTATTATTGTTTTGTCGTAGTTGAATGTTTTACCATTATTAAAACAAAATTTTCTTATTCATAATCTTATAAATCTTCATAAATCCTAAAGTCCATATGAATTTGCTTTTGAACTGAATTGAATTTTGATTTTTTGAATCAAGATGTGCAAGAATATGTATTTATCAATATATTTTATCTAATCATGTTTGTAGTTTTTTTTTGTTTCAGCTTAGTGATGCGAATAAAATATGGGGTGGCAATACTTGAAGTCACCAAGCACATGCTTAGTACTTTTTTTTAATGTATATTTGATATGAAATTATTTTTAGATTTTAAGGATCTAAAATTGTAATGTTCAAGTTACTATACATGAGTTTGTATTACTTTAATTTGACATAAATTGAAACTTGTGATACTATTATTATGAATTTGTTGAATGAAATCTGATTTACATTTAATGTCTTATTTAGTAAAATTATTTATGTGTTATTATAAAGGCTTGATGTAAATCGAATATCTATTTTTTTAATAGAAAAAATAACAAATTATGGCGGTCATATGGTTCCACAAATTAGATTAGGTAAATATTAAAATTATACTGTGGCATTTTTAAACCCAAACAATTTTGATTGTTTAAAATATAAAAATTATATTGTGGAGGTTGTAAACTGTCAGAAATAGATTTTAAAACCCCCCACAAATTGAATAGTCATTTGGTGGCGGTCGTCGTGGAGGTCTCTTAAAATCGCCACAAATATGCTCGTGGCAAGGGTAATTGTAGGATTTTTTTAAAATCGCTACAATTTAATTTGTAAGGGTCAAAAACTGCTTCAAATTGACAAAATAACCCCCGTAATTTGAACATTTTTTTGTAGTGATTCCATATTAGATTAGATTAACAAAACTGTGAAGAAAATTTATTAACAGGTGACGTATTTTATATATGTACGATATAATTATATATGTGTCGAAATTACGGGGTCTAATTACAAAGCAAAGATAATCCTCATCCGTCCCAAATTTTGAATTCAGATATTTGTTTATTTTTATATTATTTTTAAAAGAACTACTAGTAATTAAGTATTTAAATATTATAAAGGTACTTTAATAATTCTATTTTATATTTTATCCTATAGTAGTCTTACCCCTTATTCTACTTTTCTTGTATGTTTAATTATTGATGTGTGAGATTATGTAATTGCAGAAAACAATACAATCTATCAAACATTGTATTCATTAAAATAATACAGCACGATACAGTAAAATATGATAAAATATAATACGATACATTATGAAACAATAAGTAACAACCATCCAAACACCGTGTTAAGGAAAGTATGACAATGTGGATGCTATCACCTATTTTCTACTCAAGACGTATACTAATTAAGACAACTTTCAAATTCTGAATTGTGATCACTTGATAATTCGAAAGAACTCATGCTGTTGATATGTTGTGATTGAGGCAGCAAGTACTTTATGAGAGGCTTTGTTAGTAACCCAAACACCTGTAGGGTTACAAAAGATTTTAGTCATGTACAAACATTGTAACACATTAGTAAACGTTTTGATTTTGTGTTATATATTAGACTGAACCGGAGAATTCAACCATAAATACTAGTCTATCAGGCGGGAGAGCACAGTCAACCTACAACGAGGGACTCAATTGGTTCACAACCGATACACAAAATTCAAATTACATAGGTAGCAAAGGAGTGATAATGTTGTTTAATTACCACTGTACTGAAGAGAACAATTGATATGGTGCTGGTGATCATGAGTGCATTTCCCGACAACTGTGTGAGGCCAGATCTCGTAAACTGTAGCAAGAAATCAGACTTCAATCAGTAACATTATCGTAATCAAATAACAACAGTATTTCAGTTTCAGATAAAGTCACCCTTCAGTATTTCCACTTTAGAAGAATGAGAAGAGTACAAGTAAGTACCTGGTTATAAGCCAAAGCCATGGAGATAGCGCCTCGCATCAAACCAGACCACCATATTGTAACCATGTGCTTGAAGCCAATCTTTTCATTTTTAGATGTCCAAAAATTGGATAACATGGTTAAAGGAATCACAAAGCATGCTCGTCCAACCAAAACCAGAGCAAGCACCACAGAACTCACTGCAACCGATTTTCCAGCATTGTGGCTAACGAATCTCAATTTCTCGATATCTAAGGCATCCATTCCAACATAAAGGAAAATGAAAGTCTCTGAAATAAATGACAGTGTTGCAAAAGTATGTCTTGTTGTTACTTTAGAATCACCGGTCACATTATGCCAGGTGTAGTGTGACATGACCATCCCACAGAGAAATACTGTAAGAATTCCACTTAAATCAAACAATTCTGCCATAACATACGAAAGGTAAGCCATGAGAATCATGAGAGCAATTTCACGATCCGTTGAGTTCCTTCCATTGTATATATTTTTTATTATATAAGCACTTAGCAATCCAACAAGCAATCCCAGTACAGTGCTTGCACTAAATAGGTATAGAAAATTTCTAGTGAACGATAAGGCCACTCGTGAGTTGATGTTTGAGAGGTTGAATTTCTGGATTGCATTAAAAAGCACCATTGATGTTGCATCATTAACTACACCTTCTCCAAATACAAGGCTATAGAGAAGAGGCGTCTCATCCTGATTAAGCACTTGTAACGTGCAAACAGAGTCTGTTGCTGAAAATATAGCTCCGATTGCAAGATAATCCCTTAACTCCAGTAAACCGATATCCATCTTCCCGAGTAACTCTACTGCACCAAATGATATGATGGCAAAAGATACCAATGTGCCTACGACACCAAACAACAGAATGGTCCCTAAATTCCTGGAAAAATGCTTCTTTTTCACCTGGAAACTGGTAAAGTAAAAAAAACTGATCTATCAATCTCAATAGATTACATTTAACACCTAAAAAGATTATGTTATCATAGACTAAATAACTTACCCGGCATTGAATATAACGGGTGGTATAACATAAATAAAGAATAGTTGTTCGTCGAATTCGAAAATACGAGAGCTTTTTCCTTCAATAGTTAGCAGAATGATGCCTCCTGTACATAATCCCTGCATCCAAAACAAAACATCATAACGCGACCAAAAACCTCGTGAACAAGAGATAAATATACACTGTCAGTGAGCAAATTTCATTCACAGTCATTCAGTTTTGTGTTTATCACATACAAATTACTTTTCTAATTTTTGTTACATAAAAGTCATTTAACTTTAAAGATTATCACACAAAAATTATTTTCCTATTTCATACCACACAATAGTCATCTAACTTTAAGTTTATCATACAAAAGTTTAATTTTTCTATTTTTGTACCATTTAAAATTTTTCCAAGTTAACTAAGAAGTAACTGGTAAAGTTGTTGTCATGTGACCAGAAGGTCACGGGTTCAAGCCTTGAAAACAGCCTCTGCCAAAAATACAAGGTAAGGCTGCGTACAATATACCCTTGTGGTTGGGCCCTTCCCCGAACCCTGTGCATAGCAGAAACTTTAGTGCATCGGGGTGCCCTTTAACTAAAAAGTAAATTTCACTTGATTTTTTATATTTTGTACTGAAAATATGACATAACATTCCAAAATAGTTAGTTATCTCAAAAAACATATTAAATGTAATGGTTTAATATCAGAGACCTTCCTCAAAGGGTTTGTCATTGAATTCTTGATTCTCTAGGAACAAACTTTTTATTAATTCTAAAAGATGTTTATGAAATTCACTAAACAAATAAATATATTAGTAAGGAAAAATAGTTAAATTATATTTTTTTTGTTTAATGATAATGAGATGAAAATATCATAAAGACATTCACAATTAAGACAGTAAACGTAATATTATAAATCACAGTGAAGATTAATATTATGAAGCAAAACATTAAGAAAAAATTATGAAATTATCTCAAATGTAATTAAATTATTTTGAAGTGTCATATCATATTTTCAATATGAAATATAAAAATTCAGGTAAAATTTACTTCTTAGTTAACTTTGAAAAAATTAAATGACACAAAAAATATAAAAAATAAGTTTTTATATAATAAATTTAAAGTTAGATGACTTTTATATGGTATAAAATAGAAAAATAATTTTTGTGTAATAACTCTTAAAATTGAATAATTTTTATGTAACAAAATATAAAAAAATGTCTTTTGTGTGAAAAATATAAAACTGAATGATCATTGGTAAAATTTACTCCACTTTCAGTATATATAAGTTAACTACGTAAATTAAGAAGAAGACGAAATCTTACAATAAGAAGAGAAGTGATGGACTCATTAATCCATTTGCTCTCTTCAAGAAGATGGCCAATCACAATGCATCCACATAGAAGTGCCACAAAAAGAGTTAAATTTCCAAGCACCTGATCATCTGAACCTGATAACGCCCCCAATGTTGCTAACGCGTCCAATGCCATAATGCTATATCTACACAACAAGTCGAGAAAAACACTTTTCAAAATAAGTTAATTTTATAAACTTAAACAGGCTATATAAATTATCCCAAGGTTCAAGTTGAAAGATTCAGAATTAAGCTTGAAACTAAATTTATATTTTCTTTGATTGAAAATAAGTTTCAATCTTAATCGTGCGATATTTTTCACCTTATTTCACGTACTAAAATGAGCCTTTGACACTAGAAAAAAAAAAGAAGCTGAAAAATCAGTCGTGTTTTATAAGTAGAATTAGTTCTAGACTTAAGGAAGTAACGAGAGAGGGACGCTATAAATAGGAGAGGAACTAAGTATTATTCCATATTACATTATTAGATATAGAGATTACAAGTTAGGTGATTATTATTCCATATTAAATGAACACAAGATACCCTCTAATTCAATCCACAAAAAAATGAAATTACCAGAATACCTCTTTGCCCAAATGAAATTACCAGAATACCCAACTATTTCGGCAGAAGACTTCATTGTCTTCACCAGAACTTTGGCGTACTCTCCATTCTTTGTAATTCAATCCACAAAAAAAATGGTGGATGGGGTGGTCCTATATTGTGTGTGCATAGCTAGTTATTCTTCTTCTTTTTAAAAAAAAAAACTATTTTGTCTCTTTCGTTTCTTTTTGTTTTGTCTTTTTTCTTTTTTTTTTGAAAAAATACAAAAATAATATACAAAGATATAAAAATATACACACTAAGGTTGACAAGGGTGTTCTAGACGATGAACTTCTATCCTCAGGTTGATGTCTAGCATGCTTTGTTTAGTACACTCAAGGCTGGGACGATGTTCATGCAGGATTGCAGGGTGTTTATAATACGCAGTAAAACATAAAAAGCAATTCTAAATAGATTTATTCGTATTTAAAATTTATTAACATCTAAGGATAAGCTTCAAGAAAAATCTGGTGACGATAGTCGTAGTTGAAAAACTTATTCGATAGTGCGAAGACTTCATGCGTATTTACACCGAGACCGATTTTTGCTATTAACTCATTGATCAACGGAACTCGCGAACAAATTGGATATAATTTAATTTCTATTCCAAATAGAATAGTCTAATTTATTCACAATATTAATTATATTTTCAGTGCTAGCAAAGAATATAATAATATTTTATTTGGACTAATACTTTATTTATTTGACTAATTAAATTCTCTAATTTAATTATCAAATAATAAAATAATTAATTCATTAATAAAGATTGGAACACTCGTTAGTGTGCGACCCCATAGGTTCAAAACTAAGCCGGTAGTAAATTGATCATATCAATATACTAATCAAGGTTGACGTTTAGCAACACTCCTTAACAACCTGATAGAATGAAGTATACAATTTACTTTCAAGAACTTATAGAAGAATAATGTAGTTTCCTTCTGTCTTTATAGCTCCGGACAGTGGCGGAGCCAGAAATTTTATGAAGGGTGTGCAAAATTTAAAGAAGTTACTAACAAAAATTTTCACTGAGTAGGTTCATATCCATCTTGCTCATCTAGCAACTTTATCATGTACAATTTAAATAATTATTTTTCACCGGATATAAGCCGTCTAAAAAACGTGTAAGTTTGAACCACCAAAGAAGTAAAAAAATAGGATCTTCTAGGGAGGGTTAAAAAAAAAATTATAAGTAGTATTCTCTCTATCCACATTTACTTGTTAACTACTTAACTATACTAAAAATAGATATTAACTTTTACTTATTCGATTAATAAAATCAAGAAATAACTTATTACTTAATTTCTGATTTACTATTAATATTAATTATAATTATTTCTTGATGTATTTCTTAAAATATCAAATTTAATATATTTAAAGGTTGATATGATAAAATTGTCATTTTATTTAAATTAAAAAAATAAATAAATAACATTATTAATATATTTATTAATTTTTTAAGTGGTGTGCCAAGATAAAAATGGATGGAAGAAGTATTTGATGACTCTTAACGAGGAAAGTCAAATATAACTTTGATTTGATAGAGGAGCTATGGGAGATAGGTAACAAAAGAGTGTGAGGATTAAAAAAAAAAGTAGAGAAAGCCAAGGAGGACCCCGAGTTTTGACAAACACAAAATAAAAAAGAAACCATGGGGATTCGAACCCCTTACTTCACAACCTATTTAGAAGGTCTTATCCACTGCATCAAAGACTCTTGTTGTGACAAGGGTGTGCAGATATTACTATATGTTAATATTTTATAATTTTTTATCTACGTATACGTACAATTTTCCGACGAAGGGTGTTCACTTGCACACCCTTCACAGGCTGTAGCCCCGTTCCTGGCTCCGGATCACCCTAGGATATGGTCTTAATGTCAAATCTCAATATAGGTGATCAACTATGTGTGCATGTCAGATTATAATTGACTATTGAATGACCTAAAGAATTCTTTTCTTCTTTCATTCAATTGCTCTGGCACCCAATATCCTTTCAATCATTTTTCGTATGGACATGGGTGTCCGGTATCAAAAGTAAATAACTTGTTAATTACTATGATGATCTCAAGTCAAAGAGAACTCTTACATCACATTCTTCAAGATAATATTCCAGTGACAGTTTATGGCAACTCTAACTGTAGGAATTATCCGGTGAGTTTGTTCAATGATCATATCTCCATATACATCATCTACATATGTTATTTAGTTAATGAGATCAACTAATCTTTATCTTATAAGGACCACCACATACATATTGATCTAATCGTATCACTAGTGTCCTAATTAGTAATCCTACGATTGAGAACAATTTTAGATTAAATTATAAGAAACATGACTCTCTCATCATCATGATCTCCATCATGATATCAAGTCTCAAACTTAATCAAAAACCTTATCAATATTAATCAAATAATTTAATAAGTAATAACTATGATAAAAGCATATTAAATGTCATATATTTGTATCAAATAATATTTACAAAATATGTTCAAATCATTACATGTGAGATTGAATCTAAGGCATATCAACTATATCCCTAACAATTCATCCTCAGGCCTTTTCTTTTTTGATTGCTTTGTAAATATCTACTTGGTAATGCAATATAATGTTTAGTTACCAAAAAAAAAAAACATACTCCCTCTCCCTCTCCCTTTGTCTCAATTTATGTGACACATTTCAAATTTTGATAGTGAAACAATTTAATTTTAACTGTGAATTCAAAAATAAAATCTTTATATTTTTTAAAATAAATTTTACATATTTGAAAACTACGTAAAAAGTAATTTAAGTCACAATAACTATCAATTCAAAAATATTTAAGATATACGATAAAAAAAATTACAATTAAAAAAATACTTGTTTGAATCTCGAAATACAAAAATACCACATAAATTAGGACGAAAATAATAATATTTTACCATAGAAATATTCTGACACTTTTAAAATCTCAAGTTCCAAGAATATTTCTCTCTACTAAATCACATGATAAATCAAATAAGTTTACATAAAACAATGTGGAGGCAACAATATGTCTATCAAAACATATGGATTGCTATGTCCATGTGTTTTGTTGGCAGAAAGAGAACATTTTTAATGAAGAATCAAGGTCTTACGTTAATAAGTCTATGAGGAGAAGAGTCGAGGCATGCTATAGATGAAAGTTGTGTATAATAAGTTTGAGTCTTACATTTTTATTCAAACGAATTTCTTTTTTAGTTTTTTTTTCTCATTAAGTGGTTGCATACATCTGGCTTATAAATAATCAAGTACAAGACATATTTATTTTATTTTAATATGTGCTAGTTAAAGGATATTTGCAGCTAAATTCCTAAATAGGAACATTTATCAAATAAATCTAAGCTTGACAAATAATGTTTGCTCTAGTAATAGAGCACCTTCATCATTAAACTGTAGATTAATAAAGTCTGAGTCATGCAAGAATAGATAAAAACACTATTGATTTTCTTGGGTGGTATGGGTAAAAGAAAAGGAAACCAAACTGAGAATTGTCACAAGAAAAAACAAATTCAAACCAAGGAAAGATGTACAAGCCTAGCTAAATCATCAATAATTACAGATTAATTATTGAACAATTTACAAGCAGTTAATCTTAGTATATTTCATGAATATACACACATAGCATCCTAGCAAATAGTAGATGGTTAGGGCTGATACTTAATTGCAAAATTGGCAATCCTAGAAACTTATCGATAAGAATCGGTTTACTTGAATAAAAATAAAAAAATAATGTGAAAGTGAAAGTATAAAGATTAACGATAAAAAGATATGCGAAATTCAAGAAATAAATTTTCAAATTTCACGATTAAGTGTTAAGAAATCTAATTGATTTAGTATTCAAAATTAGTGGATTAAAACTAGTTTATAATACTAATAGAGTCGATTCAATTAAGAACTTAAGACCAAAAATGATCTAGACGCCAAATCTAGAAAAGAAATTAGAGATAATAATTAATATAAGACTACCTACCTTCTTTAATTTACTTTAATAATTTAATCTTAACTCCTAAAGAATGTTTCTTGTAAGATTGCAAGATAGATTTATAATTACCATACACAAAAGTATAAAATGTTTCTTATAAGGTTAGATCTTATTCACCAGACACAAAAATGTAAAAAAAACATAAACCTCTCAAATAATTAATATTCATAATATTCTGTCTAAAAAGAATAACAAATTAAAATGCACTCATTTCTCTTATATAGAAGCTACAATCTTGAGCAGCATAGGGCCAACATGTCTACTTCAAAACGGGTTTGCTCTGTAGGTGTTTGAGAAACAAACACCCATTATGGGCTATCCTTATAACTAGTATATATAGAGAGAAACATATCCCAAATAATATGAGATTCGAATTTTACGTTTATAGAAATAATAAATAGAATAATCTAACTAGAAAATTTTGAAATTAGGAAAATAAGTAAAAATATTCCCAAAAACTACTTAATAAAAAATAAGGAAAAAGTGCATTTGAAACCAAAATTCCACCCATTTTTTGCGTGCTTTCCAGCAGTCTTTGGATGTGATTCAGCCCATTATGGGCATGAAATTTCAGCTCATTTTGGACATGAAATTCAGCTTTGCTCTTGGCTCCATGTGCGCCCAATATTTTTCCTCTTGGACTTGTAATTTTCGGGCTCTTCTTCCATAATAATCATCTTCTTGATTTTTCGTTGAAACTTGCCAACCTTTAATAAGGGTATGCCACCGTGAATGCTATCACCATTTTTCTACTCCGAGATGTATACTAAAACAACTTTCAAATTCTGAATTGGGATCACTTGCTTGCTTTGATAACGGTAGTGGTGTATCTGGCAGGGATTCCCTCCCAAATGGGTCCTTAGTTTTTTCGTCAATAAAAGTACTTGGGACATTGCGGTGGCAAGACCTTTACAAGTCTTTTTTTAAGCGACAATAACACAAATTCTTTTAATTAGGTGGAAGGCCCCCTATTAGAATTAGCACGAGGATATTAACATAATTTCTCTTATGATAAACTGCTGGAATCAACAGGGACTAAATCCCATTGCTTCTTACATCCATAAAATCCTTCCTCATATCATTATTTGGGAGCTTTGGAGGTCAAAATGTAGCTCCAAATATGATATGAAGAAGCCCTCGATTCAAAGATCCAAAGCTCTTATCTCTTTCAATATCATACAACTAGTGGCGGAGCTAGATTTTTTACTAAGGGGATTCGAAATATAAAAAGTAAACACACAAAGAGGTCAAACGAGATTCAACATCTACTATATATACATTAAAAACAATTTCAACCATGTATAAATGGTGTAATGACAACTCTTATGCATACACTTCAAGAAAGTGAATCCAATAACACAAAGAGCGTTATAATGACTGATCAAATAGAAAACATAATCAACATGGTTGATAACAACAATGATGATGCCAATAAAAATTCGTTGGTGATTTCGAACCAGGAAAAAGGAAGCAGGAACAAGAGAAAGTTCGTATCTGAGCTTTCTCTAGAAACTCCTACTGATTCACCTGTGTTGTCTCTTACTGAGTTTTCAAGATACGAATTATTAGAGAAACTGACTAACTAAGACACTCTTATTGAGATTGAGCCATTGAAGTACGGGTGTCCTCCATCTAATGATTCAAAGTAAAAATGTGTTTAAGTAACAAGTTCTTAACATATACAATGCTTGTTGACTGATAAAGTTTTTTATTCTTGAATTTTTTTCGACAACTAGAAATAAAATCGGTAGACAATTGTTTGTGAAGTATGAACAGTACTTTTACCGAATACGTGATATACAAAGTGAAGTGCAATTCTACAATTGAAAGCAAATAGCATACTCCTATGAAGTGGTTAGAGAAGATGCCGACAATGGTTAGACAAAACAAACAGGAGAGACGAAAGAGATTACTAGTAATCACCACAAATTAATTCCAGGGGGAAAATTACATAAGTTGTAAAATATCAACATTGATTAAAATAGTGAAAAGACATCAAAACACTCCTAAACTTGTCCACAAAACTTACTTTAGCCCTTTAACTACACGGGCATTTATTTACCCCTTTAACAATTTTCAAGTGATTTAATGTTACTCCTAAGAATATTATACTAGTCTCACAATGGAGAGTGTATTACAAACGCGCCACATCGTTGACACATCAATACCACATCAAAGCCACATCAAAGCCACGTTGAAAATTATTATTTTTAAATAGTAACCCACTAATATGAATAATAAAAATAAAAAAAATTCCCCCACCCTCACCCTCCATGTCTTCTTCTCCAACACCACCACCCTCCCCCTCCCCCCGCCCCCTCTCTCTTTCTCCTTCTTTAAGCTGCCAACCCCCCACCCCCTGTCCTTCTCCAACACCTCCCCCCCCCCCCCCCCCCCAATTATCAAGCGTGGAATCTAAACCAATAGAGGATCTGATTTCCCAAACATCATCAAAACCACTTCCATCATTATTGAGATCTTCGATAACATTTTCGAGCCCTTGAATCATGTTCTTGCGTTTTTGTTTGAATAATCCATCATATGACGAAGAACAAAGGTTATGGTCATCATCGTCTTCCCCTTGCTTCAGTGCGCTTCGATCCCACCCTTTCTTCTGTAATTTTAGCAAATAAAATTTGAATTTAGATTACAATTTTCTTAGCAATAATGATTGAAAGATTGTTGTCATGGTGGTGGTCGATGATGGTAACGGTGGCGACTCAGCCGTGAAGGGAGATGGTGTGGGTTGGTTTAAATAATTTAAACAAATTCTTTTAATAAAATGAATCATACAAATCCTTTGAATTTTAATAATATTGCGGTGAACTCAAAAAGGTTAACAAAAAAAGGGGGAAAAAAAAAAGAAAATGGAGTTGAGTTAGAGAAGAAGAAGAAGAAAAAGGGGGTGAGAGGTGCAAAGAAGAAGAAATGGATGGACCAGGGCTTTTTTTTTATTTTTATTTTTATTTTTATTATATAATTCACATATTTGTAGGATTCCTTTTTTTTTTTTAAATACGCGCTTTCATTTTTATTTTATTTTTTGCCACGTCAGCATTTAAGGTGGTATTTAGTCACTTAAAAGTTGTTAAGGGGGTAAATAAATGCCCGTATAGTTAAAGGGCTAAAGTAAATTTTGCGGACAAGTTTAAGAGTGTTTCGATGTCTTTTCTCATTAAAATATAATGAGACTGTGAAACATAAATCCTCCAAATCATCGACTCTTTATCAATTATATACATCTTAATATTTTTTAAAATAACCAAATAGAAAAGAAACACGCATCTGCAAATAAGGTAGAAACACTTACATGTATGAGTACAATCATATATCATATCATACTTATTCAAAAAGTGAGAAGCCCATTAATTGAAAATTGTATTATGAAAATACCCATGATTAATTAATTAATAATAATAATATATTAATTCATTGTCATTTGATTGTTAGTTTAAAAAATTTTACGAGAAATGTTTGCTTATTTGTTTTTTATTACGGTCATTGCTTACCTTCAGACTTCAAAGGAAAAAAGAACTAATTCTTAGCTGTAAATTTTCATAATCATGGAGTATCTAAAAGTAATAGGAGTATCAACTATTTGTTCTTTCATCTTCCACGGTTATAAAAAAAAAATTAGACTTTTTGTATTCTACAATTTACTCTAGCTATAAAAGGCACATAAATTGTCCACATCTCTCTTCTTCTTTTTTTATCAAAAGTACTCTTCCCTTAAATATTATTAACTTTTCCACTTGCAGTGCCACAACGTAACCTACAATATCACAGGTTACTTTTTTTTTCTTAATTCTTATTTTTTATAGATACAATTAGGTATTTGATCTCCTTAATTTGTTGATGTCTTTGACCCATGTTTCATGATTTATTTTGTATATGATTAATGTTTGCAGGTTAATTTTCGCTCATATCTTCATTTTCTTATTCAATAAAAGGGGAAAAAATAAGAATCATCCTTTTACTAATAGCTAAAAGTTGGTGCAAATTTTCTTTAATCTAATCATTTTTGTTTTCTTCTTTCTTGATGCTGCAGAAAAAAAGAATTGAGAGAAAGGAAAGTATGCATGATTGTTAGAGGCTCGAATAGAAATAGCAGTAAGATAACTCTCCAAGTACTTTTTTTTCCCTTTTTTATGATTTTTTATTTGGTGTCCGGTACCCACATTGGAGTTTGACTAATTCGAATTCGCGCGATAAGACCCATTCGAGAGAAGCGCTCCTTACCAAGAAGTTTCTTTTTCCTTGCTAGAGCGTAAGATATTCGTACAATATTAATTTTAATGTATATGAAGAGTTATATTAAGCCACCGCGATACTGAGAACCTGATTCCTTACATGTCCTACAGCTAAGAACAAAGAGTAAAGAACACAGGATATTACGTAGAAACTTCCTTGCTCAAGGGAATAAAACTATGACCTACCCTAATAGAATTTATCAACACCTTCACTAAATGTCAAGAAAAGTTCATATTACAACCTATTGCAATCTAGGAATTAAACTCTTAATCCCTCACTCTTATAATAACTCTATTGTAGGCCCTCTTCACAGTAACTTTATTGTAAAGATCCCAACACCTAACTCTAGACAACTACATAGCAAGCACAAGATAGAAGGAAAACAGAGGACTTACACAAGCTTCTCAAAGAGGAGTAGGTTTACAATGTTAAGAACAAAATACAAGGACTCAACAACTTAAAACAAAGAACATCTTTAGCTAACGCAAGATGATTCCTCAGTTGTTGAATTCTTGCCTTGAAGAAATCACAAGCGGCTTTGCAGAGAGAAAAGACAATATTTGATCTTGCAAAATTAGGTTTTACTCCCATGTAATGATGTGTATATATGAGAGAGGATGGGAGGGAAAACCTTAAGCGATTCTCATTGGTTGTGAGAGAAGGACCACAACAGTGGATTGCTGACATAGTGGTAATACGAATACAAATGTCATGAAAATGACTTGTACGAATGATTATCATGCATAGCAGGTTCCTCATCAGGTTTTCAATCATCAAAACAAACATAAACTATCAATATACATTTTTTATGTGGCATTGTCGATGAACTTTTAAGTTTTGTTTTATCTAGAAAATAGTATCTCTATTTTTGTAAATTTAGATGTTCTCCTTGTACTTTCAGTTTCTTTTTAGAAATTGGTATACATTTCATGCACTTATCAAATCTATGTGAAGTATAACTCTTGTTAGGGTCCGCAGATCTGAATTTCTATGTTGTTTTTCAAATTTTTGGATCTCAAAATGAAAATATAGTTATATAACTTTATAAATATATATTATATAACTTAATGATGATTTATTCAAAATAGCACTATTGTGTCTTCCATTTTATTTTTGACAAAAGAATTACACTTGTCGGTAGCCAAATGATTTTAAAAAAAGAACAGAGAACAATGATATATTTCGAAGAGTATAGAAATATTATAGTTATTTGAAAAAGTATATTGATTAAAATGGATATACGTGATACACATTACTAGTGACTAATGATTTAAAAAATTACAATAATATGTATTTTCAGACTAGACATACACGTGTAACCCATGTATAGTGAGATACAATTATTTTTTGTCATCTTTATTGGTATAGGCGAATAGTTGCCGGTATGACCATTCCACATTCACCATTCACAAGCAAATCAATAATATTTTTTCGTGTAAAATTAGTTACCCAATACTAAACTTAAATAGTATAGCTACTATTTACTGATAAAATGCGTACTTTCATTGATCGTCCTCATAGGTCCGGGCGAATAAGTGACGACTTAACCATCCACATTCACCAGTCCCAAAACAATCTACACTATTATTGAGTGTAAAGTTAGTTATCCAATAATTAGCTTTAATAAAATAGATATTCTTTTCTCGGTAATATGTAATTCTAGCCTAGGTATACACGTGCAATGAACGTGCGGCGAATCTAGTTAAGTATATGAACTCTTGTGTCACAGAGTTTTAGACTTTTATTGACTTATTTATTGCGAGTGGTGATTGTTTGTAGTCAATGGTTGAATCTAATTTAATGATAGCAAAGCACACACTGGAATAAATCTAGAGGCAAGATATTTTTGCCGAAAAAGTCTGATGTTCACTATAGAAGCTTTGTATAGCTCTATAGCTTTAAGAAGCAAAATTAATGTTGTTTTTGTCTTTGACTTTTTTTCCCTTAACATAGTACATTTGAGGCACATGCTCTTTTATGATCTGCCTAATTGTGTTCAAAGCAGTCCTAATTTGGTTAAACTATGATTGACATATCGTAAGATAAATACAAAAAAGAAGAGCGAGCTGAAGTCTCTAAATTCATTATCTCTTAATAAAGTTATGATAATGGATCAATCGATGGATTATATTCTATCTGGTTGTCCAATACTTGAGGAATTGATATTGTGATTTTACTTGTGGCCTTGGCTTTGCAATGGTCTTAGAGGAGTGGTTTTGCCTAATCCAAATTTAAGGAAATTGGTGCTTGACATTATATGGTTTGAATCTTTCGTGTGTAAGGCGGAAGTCCCAAAAAATGGTTTTCAAAAAATGGGTGATCAAAAGATCAAATTACTAGGCTTGCCGAAGAAGATCGGAAGGCTGGAGTTCTTACCTTCTTGGGACTCCATGGACCAAGATCTGCTTTTATTATATGGTCAATATCGATCACAGTACCACTCCCAACAATGGGAGTAGTAGAGTCATCTGCAAGCTTTAGCTTACCCAATAATGTTGATGGGTTAAATGAAGAGAAAATGTCATATCAAAGTAGTGATCAATAACACTTATATCAATGATACACTGTCCACTACTCGAGGCTAGAAGGGCGGAATCTTTTCTACCTCTTTGCACAAAAAGAGACTGAGATGACGAAGTGGATGCGCCCCGTTTATTCAAAGTTTGAATCTGGTTCAAAAGCTCGTGTATCCGTTGTTTCACCAGCTTCGGATCGAAAGCAGGCACGTGTTTTAAAAAGACATGCAGAGTTTGCTATCGTTCACGCTTTGCATTTTCAGCATTTAGAATTACATGTCTAGAACTGCGAATGAGCTAGATGTTGCAAATGTAGAATCTATTGCTAAAGTGTCTGTCAATTTTATGGTAAAATTTGGCTTCGATGTGCACAATGATTATCAATAGATATTTTTTCTCGATAATTTATAATTCTAGCCTAGGTGTACACGTGCAACATACGTGCGGTGAAGCAAGTTGAGTATATAAACCCTTGTGTTATAAAATTTTAGATATTTTTTGACTTATTTAATGCGAGCGGGGGTTGCTTGTAGCCAATGATTGAATCTATTTTATTGACGGCAAAGCACACACTAGAGTAAGCCTTAAGATATTTTTGTTAAAAAATCTGATATATTCTATAAAAAAATTTGTATAGCTCTGTAGCTTTAAAAAGCAAAATTAATGGTGTTTCTACCTTTGACTTATTTTTCTTTAACATGTTACATTTGAGGCACATGCTTTTTATGATCTGTCTAATTATGTTCAAAGCAGTCCTAATTTGGTTGAATTCTAGTTGACATATTGTAAGATAAATACAAAAAAGAAGAGTCATGAGCTAAAGCTCTAACAACATTATTTCTTAACAGAGTTGTGCTAGTGGAACAATCAATTGATTATATTCTATCTGATTGTCCAATGCTTGAGGAATTGACGTTATGGTTTTGCTTATGATCTTGGTTTAGCAATGGTCATAGAGGAGTGGTTCTGTCCAATCCAAATTTAAGAAAATTGGTACTTGGCATTATATGATTTGGATCAAAGATACATGTCTCCTGTCCAACTCTCATATCATTAGATATGTCTGTTATTGTGGGTGTGCTTGATATTACAAATGTAGGATCTATTGCTGAAGTGTTTGTCAATCGTATAGTAAAATTTGACTTTGATGTGGACAATGATTATCAATAGATATTTTTTTCTGGTAATATATAATTATAGCCTAGGTGTACACATGCAACGCATGTGTGGCGAATCTATTTGAGTATATAAACCTTTGTGTTATAAAATTTTAGATATTTTTTTAACTTATTTATTGCAAGTGGGAGTTGCTGGTAGTCAAATGTTGAATCTAGTTCACTGACAGCAAAGCACACACTAGAGTAAGTCTAGAGGCAAAATATTTTTATCGAAAAAGCACAATATTCTCTATAAAAGCTTTGTATAACTCTATAGCTTTAAGAAGCACCATTCATGTTGTTTCTGTTATTGACTTGCTTTTGGCTTAACATATTACATTTGAGGCACGATCTCTTTATGATTTGCCTAATTGTGTTCAAAGCAGTCCTAATTTGATTAATCTCTGATTAACATATTATAAGATAAATACAAAAAAGAAGAGTAAGCTTATGCCTCTAACAACATTATCTCTTAACAAAGTTATGTTAATGGATCAATCGATTGACTATATAATATCTTGTTGTCCAATGCTTGAGGAATTGACGTTGTGATTTTGCATTTGCTTATGGCCTTGGCTTTGCCATGGCCTTTGAGGAATGAGGAATGGTTCTGCCCAATCCAAATTTTAAAAAGTTGATACTTGACATTACATGGTTTGGATCAAACATGCATGTCTCCTGTTCATCTCTTTTATCATTAGATATATCTGAAACTGTGGATGTGCTGAATATTGCAAATATAGGATCGATCTATTGCTGAAGTGTCTATCAACTGTATAGTAAAATTTGGCTTCGATGTAGACAATGATTATCAATAGATATTTTTTTCCAATAATATGTAATTATACCCTAGGTGTACACGTGTAACGCATGTACGGCAAATTGAGTATTATTAAAAGTGAGAAGCTCAAAAATATAAAGTTAAATTTTTATTTTGCCCCTACAATAAATCATTTAATTAAATATCTAATTAATAAATATTAAGTAATAATATTAAATTAAATTATCTAAGTAAATTGGCTATTTAATTAGGATCCTATATTAAATGGTGTATTAAGGCTGCCGAACGTGGGAGTTGAAAATTTAAAACTATTAAAATATTTTAATCTTTTACCATTAACTTAGTCTTCATATTTAACGTTTGGGTTTCTATCTAGAGCAAATTTCAAAAATACCAAGCAGAATGAAAGTAATTGAGCGAAAATACCAACATTTATGCTATTTACAAACCATGCCAAAGGTTTAAGTACCAAATGTATTTTGCATCAATTATATTTCGCATCAGTTGCTTTTCGCGTCACTGTTTTCACTGTTATACAATTTGTATTCAGTTGTATCAACGAAAAAAATACTAATTTGTATCATCAACGAATACAACTAAATTGGTTGATTTAGATCAGGGAGAGGGAGAGGGAGAGGGAGAGAGGGGAGGAGAGTGAAGAGAGTGGCGAGCGAGAATGGGAGAGAGGGAGGAGAGTGGCAAGAGAGGGATATATAAGAAAGGAGAGCGCTAGCCTATAATTGTATATACCAATAGTTTTGACCTATCAACAAGGTGCATAATTGAATTATATTATCGGCATGGAGCGTAATTAAGCCTCCATTCTTAGTGTGTTATGTAATTTTCTCTTCTATCTAATCATATGTTCTCAATTTATACCATGGTCATATGTTACGACAATAAAGTTCTAATTAATTATTGTATTTATTTAAGAATAGTAATTACCAGCATGCTAATAAGATTATAGTATCATCATATCATCATATTTATTCTAGAAGTGCAAGACCCCAAGTCAAAAATTGAATTACTAAAATGTCCCTCAAAAGTTGATTATCATTTTTAATCCTTCAATTGAACACCACATTCTTACAACAAATAATAATATTATATTAAAATAAGATAAGATAATGGACCCAAATATGACAGAATGCAACTCTCATTTACTTTTTCTTTTTTTTTATATTAAAGTTCCAGGTAGATCCTGGGGATGTATATTGATTATGAAGAGCCACAAAAACACAATAGGGGGGACTAAACCTTACCCCAAATATACATCGCAGATTGCAGGGCAATCAAGGCAAAAGAGAGAATGCACAAAACAACTAGAGTGATGCATTCTCAGACTAACATTATTAACAGAGATTAACTAACAAAGAAATTGGCCTTATCATACCTAATTCTAAAACTAGGGAGCTGCCAATCATCAAGCATACATGAGCTCTTAGCATTTGCTGGCAGATCATCAAATCTGAAAAAGAGAATAGGCTCATCTAACTTGGTGGCTAGTTTAGCAAGGCAATCAGCCACCATGTTACCCTCACGAAAGAAGTGTGCAAAGCTCAACTCAGTGTTGGTAATTCTCGAGCTTATGTCATCGACAAAGCCCTTTAATAGTGTATTGTGAGCAGACCCCTTTTGCAACATTCTTACCATGATCATGGAGTCCATTTCAATGATCCCCGTTTTATGACCATGTTCAATCATCCATTCCACAGCATATTTGGCAGCCATGGCCTCCGCAACATTGTGGTCTCTAGCTAAAACAGGGATAGCAAACGCAAAAATAAATTTTCCCGCGCAGTTTCTAGCAATCCCGCCAATTCCTGCTTTCCCATTGCTCCCTAAGTAGCTTCCGTTGGTGTTGAATTTAATCAGACCACTCATAGGTTTGTTCCAGATCACTGTCTTAATGATGGTTTTTGGTCTCATGTTTTCCACCACTTCACAGAGTTGATTCCATGGCAGGTTAATCTTGTGCATAGGATAGGCTTTGTCTATAGCAGTCTTGATATTCCACATAATTTGTTGCTCCATCCTTCTGACATAGAAACTGGTCTGATTGCCATACCTACAGGAGCATCTCGTCTTCCATAATTCCCAGCATATCGCTATTGGCGTAGTTTGGATAATCATCTTGTGCACTGCATTCTTTCCTGGGGTTTGCCACTAATCTTGTAGGAATATTCTTACCGGTTTGCTTGAGTATGCTATACCCAGGGCTTGTCCAAAGAATTTTCACAATCTTCGGGCAGGTTCACTATCAATGAAAAGATGCTTAGTTGTCTCTGGCACTGGCGTATCACAGCATAAGCAATCCAATGTATTCCTATTTCTAAACCTACAAATGACATCATTGAAAGGTAATTTAGCTTTCAATAGTCTCCAAGATAGAAGAGATAATTTAAAAGGTATACAATTATGCCAAATCTTGGTAAAAAGAGGATTAGAATTTCTTTTCTCCCTTATAAGATCCCATGCTGATTTGTTGGAGAAAGAACCATCATTGGAAGATTTCCAAGTGAGAGTATCTGATCTTGTGTTGGGTCCTATCTTGATGTGAATAATGTGTTGAACTATCCAGTCTGGAAGAATCTCCTGAAGCATTGGTACATCCCAAACCTGATTCTGAAAGAAATCATTCACTTTTATTTTGATGGAGTGTCTAGGAGTGTATGTTGCTAAAGCACCATAACCCGTCCAGTTATCCCACCAGAAACTACAATCACCTCTGTAGAGATACCAATTCATGTTGTTTTCCTCTTTGGACCTAGTTTTGGTGAGATTGCTCCAGATGTGAGAGTTACCAGACACCCATACTTTTGTCACAGGATGAGCTGTGACACAATACTTAGCTTTAGTGAACTTTGCCCATAGTGAGTCATGTTCTCTGAATCTCCACCACCTTTTTATGTTGAGAATTTCGCATATGTCTTTCATTCTCCTCATACCTATCCCTTCTTCATTTGTAGGGTAGCACATGTTCTCCCACGAACTCCAATGGTAGTTGTCTTTTTCTGTCGAGGATCCCCAAAAAAATCTTGCAAAGTTCTTTTCTATTTGTTTGACAATTCCCTTTGGAGGAGTAAGAGCCGTGAGAGTGTAGATCGGTAGAGATTGCAGGACATGTTTGATGAGAATGTATTTTCCTCCATAGGAGAGCATTTTACTTTGCCAGGCACCCAACCTCTTGATAATTTTGGAAAGCATTTTCTAGAAACATTCATTTCTCTTTTTTCCTATGTAAATGGGGCAGCCCAAATATTCAAAAGGAAAATTCTTGTCAATAAATCCCATGGAGCTCCTGATCTTGTTGATTCTGCTTGGACCAGTTCCAGGAGCTGTTAGAAAGAAGCATTTATCCTTGTTCATTTTTTGTCCAGAGCTTCTCTCATACCAATGGACTTGCTTCATAATCATCTTGATGGACTTTGTATTTCCACTTGTGAAAATCACAATGTCATCTGCATAAGAAAGGTGATTAATAATAGGCCCCCTATCAGACATGGAAAAAGGTAAGAAATGCTCACTGTCTATGAGTCTATTAAGGAGTCTAGCTAAAACTTCAGCACCAATAATAAAAAGAGAGGGAGAAAGAGGATCACCGTGTTTAAGACCTTGAGAGGAGGTGAAAAACCCATTTCTGGTTCCATTTATAATAATGGAGTACCATACATTAGAGATGGTACCCATGAAAAGCCTAGTGACATCTTCAGAAAAACCAAACTTATGCAGAACATCAACAATAAAGGACCAAGACATTCTATCGTACGCTTTGGCCATATCCAATTTAATAACAACGTTGCCTCCCATATTTTTACACTTAATATTCTGGACAATTTCTTGAGTTAGTAAAATATTTTCAGTGATGAGTCTACCCTTTAAGAAACCACTTTGATTTTCAGAGATTATGTTGGGTAGCAGAGGATTAAGCCTTTTAGAAAGAATCTTAGTGATGATTTTAGAAGTAAAATTACTAAGGCTAATTGGTCTAAGCTCAGTAAAATTAGCAGGAGAGTCTACTTTGGGGATAAGAGCTAAGAGGGTATGTGAGAAGAACTTGGTCAGTTTTCCTTTCAAAAAGAAAAACTGTACAAATTCTATAACATCCCTCTTGACTATTTCCCAACAAGAGTGGAAAAACTTACCTGAGAATCCATCTGGGCCGGCTGCACTATCCGAGCTCATATCAAAGGTAGCATCCTTAATCTCTTGTTCACACGGGCACTTTATGATGTTCAAGTTATCCTCATGTGTGATGCATTTCGGGATACACTCCAAGATATTAGGATCCACATTTCTTTGCTTGAGGTTGAAGATATGCTCATAATGTTTGATGGCTGTCTTGGCAATCTTTTTATTCCCGGTAATCCACCTGCCACCACTATTTTTGATTTTGTCAATCTGCAATCTTCTTCTTCTATCTCTAATCACAGCATGGAAGTACTTGCTGTTTCTTTCACCATCCTCAAACCAGTTTATTTTAGCCTTTTGCCTTAACAGGTTATCTTGATGATTGAGCCATTGAATGTATTCAGCATGACCCTTGTTAAGCTCCAGCCTACTGTTTTCAGTCATTCTTATTGTATCTTCATCTTCAAGATACTGAATTCTAGTTTCCCAATCCTCAACCAGTCCATTCACATCACCTATCTCATTTCTGGACCATTGAGATAGCCTTTTCCCAACTCTTTTAAGTTTCTGCTGCAGTTTCCACATTGGATTACCCTCAATAGGTTGATCCCGGTCCTCTTTTACCACATCCATGTATCCCTCTTGATTTGTCCAGAAATTTAAAATATTTGATTCCCCCAGCGTGACTATTATCACATTTTAGCAATATTGGTCTATGATCAGAACCAGTACTAGCCAGGTGCCTTACTGAGATGTTTGAGTACTTTTGTGCCCACTCATCATTGATGAAAATCCTGTCCAGCCTTTTCCATATCCTTTTGCTAGGTCTTCTATTATTGCACCAAGTATACTTGGAACCAGTAAACCCAACATCAATCATTCCACAAGAGTCCATACACTCACTAAAGTCAAAACTCTTAGAGTTCCTGTGAGGTAATCCTCCCAGCTTTTCCTCAGGGTGTAATATAACATTAAAATCACCACCGATAGTCCAAGGTCCTTGGATGACCCCGTTGAGATTTTGCAGCTCTTCCCAAAGGCTCTTTCTTTCAGCTTTTGTACATTTCGCATACACAGTAGTGACAAAAAATTCATCACAGTATTGATCTTTCTTAATACTCATGGTGATATGTTGGTCGTGGATTTGAATCACGGAGGCAATGCAATTGTTTATCCAAAAATACCATAACTTACCATTAGTGTTAGAAATGCAATGGTTAAAACCCAAGTAGTTCTTGTACCCTTCTATTTTGTTTATGTTTAACATTGGCTCGGAAATAGCAACCATGTCCACTTTGTATTTGTTAAAAGTCTTTTGAGTCTCTGATTGGCCTTCTTAGACCTCATCCCCCTAATATTCCATATGATTGCACTAATCATAAAGACGTTTGGTTGGTTTTGTGTTTTTCCTTCCTGGGACAGGAAGTGGCAGTAGTGCTCCTGTTCTTCATGCTTTCCTTGTAACCTTTTCTGTGTCTACTTCTACCCCTTTTGATCGGAGAGATTCCCACTTTACCACTGAGTTCTTTCATGTGATGTTCAGCATCGCTATCAAAATTGTAATCATCTATATTGTTAAGATCTTTGCTGTTATCCTCCATGTCTTCTTGTATTTCTCCTTCCTCAATGTTTTCAATGGCTTCCGGTGAGTTGTTATTGTCAATCATGTTATTATACAGGTCTACTGTCAGGTTTATTGCTTTCATGTTTTTGATGGTTGATGGCAGACTATCAGAGCTGCAGCTAGCATTGGTAGCCTGCATCTTTTCTTCAAAACTTTTATTATTTCCTTCCTCTTTTTCTCGTTCCCGTTGAACCTGTTTTTCAGCTTCTTTTTGTTGTTCCAAAACATTATTACTGCTGCTTATTTCGTCATCCACAATCCTTGTTTCTTTAACAAAATTTCATGTTCTCTTTTTCAGCTTGTTCCTCTAGGTTGTTCTCATTGCTATTCCTCTTCTTCTCAGTCATGTCCTTGATCTTTACCTTGGTTCTCTTTTTTGGGAGTTTTTTCTCTTCTTTTTTTTTTGTTTTTGATTTTCTCCAGCCTTCCTTTGAGTATAGAACACCCCTGAGCATGTTGGTTTTTATTCTTGCTTCTTTTTTTCTCGAATACAAATCGATCCCGTTGCTGTGTGTTTATCTCTTTTTTCTATTTTCTTTGCTCAACCTTTTCTTCTTTGTTTGCACCATCAATGTGTCCATCAACATGTTCCACCTCTATTTTTTCATTCACTTCTTTCCGTTCCACTTTCCTGCACTGAGGTAAAGAGTGTCCTAAGATTTTGCAATGCCTGCAGAACTTGGGAACACCTTCGTACTCAAGTCTTTGTTGAAAGCCCTTTAGGGGACATGAAGCATCTTCCGAGCCAACCCATACGGAGTTAAGTTTGGGCTTAGTCAAGTCAACTTCCACCCTAACTTTTTCCATGCTTGGCCGGGATTTGTTGTCGGTAGCTGTATCCATCGATAAAGGAGTGCCTACTGGTGCTACAATTTGCTTGATGTAGTTCCACGTATGGCAGTGAAATGGAAGTTCTGGTAGCAGCACCCAAATCGGAACTACTGGTGAATCTTCCTCCGGCTTAAAGTCCGGAGTCCATTTCTCTAACCACATCACTTGCCCCTCTATATCTATGGATCTTTTAAACCAAACACTCTTAAAGTCTTCCTCTTCAGTGAAATCGATAAATACAGTGCGAAAATCATAAACCCCAATTTTGGCCGTACCTTTCAGGGAGATTTTCTCAGCAAACTTTGATCTGATTTTTTCAATTTGTGGTCGTGCTCTGATGAATTTTCCAACCACTGTTCTTTTGCATTCTTCTGCCATTACTCCGTACCAATCGCTTGTTTTGAAGATGATCGCCGGGACTCCATTGTGAGTGGAGTAACGAGCTTTCACATCTGGATTCCCAAATCGGCTAGATTTAGGGATTCGATTGGCAATTGATTTAACTGCATTAGCATAGTCAAGGTTTTTTGAAATTGGATTTGTAAATGTAGTCGCCTCAGCTGAGGGCTGCCCAATTTCAGTCATACGCGCCGGTTCCAAGGGTACCGGCGACCCCATGGGGTGGAGCGTGCGTCTCAGACGCGACCAACAGTGGAAAAAAGGGCCGTTGGAGAATAAACAGTAATAATTGTACGGAGAGGCAAAATAAAAATAGTCAGAAAATCTTTATTTAGTGTTCTCAAACTAAGGACATGACCTATTCAATATGTTTGAATTGCTTTCATATTCTACTACTATTACACTTTATAGCATGCTTATTTAATATTTTGGAGTTTTATTTTCATATGCGCGTACAATGGATATAATTAATTATTCTACTTAATGATTATATTCTGAACTAAATTCTTGAACAGTTTGAGTTAAGAATATAACAACTCACATACTATATATATTGGTACTGTCGTGGGTGTATTCTGCCTCGCTCTTTGCACTAAAATACAATTTATTACGATAGACAAGGTAATTAGTACTCCCTCCATCCATTTTTACTTATCACCTTTCGTTTTATGAAAGTCAATTTGACTAAACTTCAAAGCTAAATTAAAGTAGATTAATTTAATATTTTAAATTTAAAATTTAGATGATCGAAAACTATACTAAAAATGCTATAAGTTGCAATCTTTTTCATATTAATATGATGAAAAAAATACATCTTGCAATGTTGGTCAAAGTTCATGCAGTTTGACTTTGAGAAGCGAAATAGTGACAAGTAAAAGTGAACAGGGGAGTATTAGGTATTTTCATCGATGAAACAAATCATCGTTGATGCTCTTCATATGAAAAACCAAGTGTCAGCCAGGATAAGTGTTGGGCTTTAGATTTATTCAAGTTTCGCTTTATTTTCTTAATGAATTTTCAGTTATCTAGAAGGGGTTTGTACTTATGTTATTAATTGATTTTTGTGTTATTATGTTGTATGTTGTGTTCTTGAGCATTTTCTGAACTTTATGTTATACATCACAAACTATTTAAACTTCTTTCTTTTTTGTGATTTTAAAAGATTTGAATAAATTAATATGGGATATATACACGTGTTTGAGAACTAGTACAACAAATAAATTCCAACCGAGAACACCAATTAATGGAGAATTTTCCATATAGAAAGCAAACGTGGATATAGGCGATAGCTATTCAATTTTAGCGAGTTCCGATATCAGTGTTGAAAGACACGTTGCAAGTGATGTCCAATGTCCAAAAGGACCTTAAACAAAAGTTATATGACATGAAGCAAACATGCATGTCGATTCTAGCCTCTAACTCATGCTTCTATAAAAGTAGAAGGTAAAAATGTGTTTAAGTAACAAGTTCTTAGCATATACAATACTTTGATAAAGTTTTTTATTCTTCGACAACTGAAAATGAAGTATGATTCAAACTTCATGTGCTTCGAGACTTGAGAGAGGAGAGCTGCGATCAGTTTCACTCTTGAAAAAAAACCAAACTGAATATTTATTATATGCAATATCAGGTAGATTGATAATAGCTTAATTTATTTTTTAGAAATTAATTTTTGATTCTAGCATGTAGAAATGTTTGTTGGATTGTTGCCTATGCACATTACTGTCTACAATAGTTACAGTTAATTGAGGATAAGAACATCAAGTATTTGAACTAACGCAAAAATAAACAAGAAATCTATCTATTTGGGAAAAATTTGTAATCAAGTTTACATCACAAAGTTAGTGATCAAGTGTACAATCTATGGTCATGATCCCTATGTGAAGAATAGGAATTATATCGATCTAGAATTAAAATTACCTCCACCTTTTGTCATACCTGAGATTATACCTAACGATCATCGTGAAACGAAGAAAATAACACCAAAGGCCCCCCCCCCCCCCCCCCCGCGCACGCTCTGCTAGAGCCTAAGGAGAAAAATGATCATCCAAAAAATAGCTAGGGGAAGGGAGTTAGCTCTTTAGAGGATGTGCAGTGTTCATGCTTCGAATTGATGTGAAGTATATTTTAGATTAACCAATTATAATTACTATTACGTCATTTTTAACCTAATATATCATATTGATTTTCTAAAAACAGGGTTCCATGAGTAAAAGTGAAGTGTATGACTGCACAACTTATGCACGAAGAGTAGCTGTGAGCCTACATAGTAAGAAATTCAATAACTTTGGTGTTTTTATGATTGATTTTTAAGGATTCTCTTGCTAAGTTGAACATGACCAAACACACTAATTTTCGACATATTAAATCAACAGTTTGCAAATAGAACATTATTAGGAAAATTCTGCATCACATTTATATAGTAATTAATAGAACCTATTGATAATTGTCAATGTCATCTCTTATCATACAATGTTACGTAGCAATATTGATTGTATATTTGTAGCATCTCTTGCTCAGCCTTTTAGACATTAAAATAATCATTTACAGTGGATCATAAAGGTGTAAGTTAACCATTCTCTCCTTACAATTTTAATACGAGTGAATGTGGTGATAATGTACGCTAGATAGTAGACGAAAAAATATCAATATGTCTTCCAGATTTACATTTTATATACTTTATTTGTGCATATATTATCACCAAAACTAGAAACTAGATAGAATTTCCAATGAAAATCATTTCAGAAAGAGGATTCATAGGAATTTGGCTTGACTATAGGGTTATCAACAGAAGACATAAAAGAGAGTTTAAGAGATACCCAGATAAGATTCTTAGTTTTGAGGTATACACTCAGTCTCACGTTATGAAATGGGAGGCATCGATTTTTCCTTCAATGTTCAACTCTGCGACATTTGGAGTATATTATCTTCTTCTTTTTTTCGTCAAATATTTATCGAGAAGATGCACCAGTTGACTGCATTTAATGGAAAGAGAAGTCTTCGAAGGAAAAGAGGTTGCAGTTGTTTGTATTGAGTAATTTGTATGTTTACATATTTGGCATAAAAATTGTTGAGCTCTTTTAGATACACATGAGCTTAATGCTCTCATAAAATATAGAATGATATGTATTTCCTCCTTTGATAAATTAGGAGATCTTTTTAGCAATAGGTAATGCTTGCCAATTCTTGGTAGAAGTTATAAATCTTGTGCTTGGTGTATTATGATATGTACTGATTAAGATGCTTATGTAATAAAATTGTAGTTTTTTTCAATAAAAAGTGATTAATAGTTGTTGAGGTACCGCCCTTTTGACTGAACTTGTAAAACTGTAATCTATAACAATTTCACATTAATGCATATTAGGTAATATTAGGCCCGTGCGTGCACGGGCAATTACCATCTGATTTAAATAGATAAATGAACTTGCATTTATGAATACTATGACTTGATGGGGGAAAAAATCTTTATTTTTTTTTTAAAAAAAAAAAACAATCTCACATACTTTCAGTTATGCACATAATAATTTATTTTTAAATATTATTATTTTAACAGTTTTTGAAAATTCACCTGTCTTCATTTTTCTATTCATAAGTTTATATCAACTAAGTCTCTGTTTATTTTTCACAAGTACTATTTTTGTAATTTCCTCCATCTTTTTTTTTTAACTTAATACCTTGAGCAGAGGCCATATCTCAAACCCTACTGGCAGCTCTACGCAGAAAAAGATTGCAGCACTAGAATGATTTGCTACTTGAGATTAAATCTCTCTTCCTCTAGAAAAACGAACAATATAATTATAACATAGATAAAGTAATAAAATGAAATTCTAATTTACAATTTTGAAACATAGAAAGTTACTATTCCCTAATTGATTTGGTAAACATATCAGAACTTTTATATGAATAATCTTGTCCGAAAAAATAAAAAACAGATATTTTTTAGATCAAGCTACTATTTTCAGCTTTTGCTTAAAACTTAAAAAATAACTTGCTCAAAATCACTTTATATTTCACCAATCACTTTCATTCTCTGAATCAAGTAATATTTTTTTAATTAAAAAATAAGAATTTTTTTCTTTCAGAAGGTTGGTCAAACAAACTATTAGTCAAATAAAAATTATTTTGACTCTTCAAATATAGAAGATTAAGGTGACAACAAGTCAAGTATTTAAACTTTCATAAATTTATTTTTTGTGTTTTTATCACCAAAATTATTACTCTTAAAATTATATATTGGACTTTAAAAATAATTCTAATCAATAATCCTAATTATTAACCCTATACTTTTTTTGAACTTTGAACCCTAATTCTTGTTTTAGTTACCAAAAAAAACACTTAAGAAAAGAAGCCATGCACCCATATTGTATTTGATTGTATGAGTGATTGTAATTTATGCCAATTCTACGTTTTATTTTATTTTT
Organism: Jaltomata sinuosa; assembly: GCA_003996215.1. Lineage (NCBI taxonomy): Eukaryota > Viridiplantae > Streptophyta > Magnoliopsida > Solanales > Solanaceae > Jaltomata > Jaltomata sinuosa. The sequence continues at coordinate 96,702 of QJPP01001826.1, read as the reverse complement.
TTTTATCAAAAATAAATAAATTAAACACTTTCATAAGCAATTGTGAACATTCTAATTGAACAACATGTTTCAATGAGAGAATTTCATATTATGTGAGAAAATGCGATCTTTGATTATCAATTTTAAAGATATTTTTAATTAATAATTCAACATAATCATATTTCTTTACAATATAGCAATTTTGAGAAAATATAAATATTTTTTAATTTCAGGCTTGTATTCTAATCTCTTCATGCTAGTTAATTCTAATCCTTAGAGTATAAGCACTCCAGCCTCCGACCAATTCCTTATTTCCTATTTGAAGTGTCATCATAAAATTCTAATAATTGTTGTAATAATCAAATTTATTTTATAACAATTTTATGCATCCCCGTAAGTTCGTCGACAACATGATTCTCCTTTTCCCCTCTCTCTCCTTTGTTTTATCCAAGTAAATCATTAATAATTTGTTGCCTTCTAAAATACTTGAAAGTACCTCGCATGACAATATAATTGTGATTGTTAAATCTTACCAATGTATACCAGATCCATAATAAACTTTTTTTTTCTTCTATGAAAGTGATTTTTGTATTCTTATAATCAAAAGTGTTATAGTTATGATGGTAATTATAATGGTTTGAACGTAAAAATAATTGTTTGTATGATATATCTCACTATATATATATCAAAGTATGTTTGGCAAATATTTAGTGTATGTCAGGTATATAGTATTGTATATACAATATTGTATACACGATATACAAATACATACACTTATATACAAGTGTATATATCATTTTATGTATACTAGATAAACTTATAACCTAATTCAAAAATTTCAAGATATTAAACTTTTTTCTCTACAGAGAATTTCTTTTAATAAGATCAAGTCAAAAAGATATCCTCATCTTAAACGGCGGGCTTAATAAACATCAAGTGTTTAAAGATTTTTTTTCTTAATTTATAATTTCAAGCTTGTACCAAAGTAAAAAATGTTAAGGTAAACTTTTCCATCGAAAAAGACAAGAAAAAAGAACTCTTCACATAACAAAAAGCCTTGGTGAAAAAAATTAAATTTGATACATGTATATAAATAAACATTCTAAGAGTTGCTCGTAAGATAAAAACATCCAAGAGTTGCTCGTAAGATAATTCTAACACAAACGTATATTTAACTTATTCTAATTGATCATACACTAAAAATATGTTAATAAATAATAACTTGCAAAAAATATCAAGTACTTAACTTTTTTATACGATCATTAATAGGTAAATTTAAAAATGAAAAGTAATCTTTTATAATAGGTCAAAATGCTCATCAATTTAATTTGCATTATTAGGCTATTTACGTTACACTTTTGGATGCAATTTTTTTTTTTGAATTTTATATAAATGCGAGATACTTTATGCATCAATGATCAAAGCATTTCTCGATTAGTTCATTTCTTCTCATTTCCGAGCATTTAAATATCTATCAATTTACATTGTAAGTATATATAATTAAATCCTCTCACACCCTTGAGTGAGGTCCTTTTCCAGGATCTTGTGTAAATGCAAGATACTTTATGCATTAATTATCAAAGCATTTTTTGATTATTACATTTTTTATGATCTCTGAGCATTTAAATATCTATCAATTTACATTGATAATATATAGAACTAAATCCTCCCACACCCTTGAGTGAGGCCCTTTCCCAGAATCCTATATAAATGCGAGATACTTTATGCATTAAGCCTCAAAGCATTTTTTCATTACTACATTCTTTCACATCTTCGAGCGTCTAAATATTTCAATTTACATGGTAAGTATATATAACTAAATTCTCTCACATTCCTTGAGTGATGCTCTTTCCTAAGATCCTGTGCGAATGGAAGATACTTTAGGTACCAACCTTCAAAGCATTTCTCGATTACTACATTTTTATCATTTTCGAGCATCTAAATATTTATGGGTGAAAATCGTTTACACCCCCAAACTTTGCTTTAAAAATCAAACACCCTTTTCAATTTTGAACAATAATCATTCTCTCCCCTTTATCCTATGCAATGTCTATTTTACCCTTAACATTTTTAATTTTCTATTTATGTAATATCTTTTTATATTATAATATATATTTATTTTTCTTATCCTAGGTATTTACCATTTTTAGTTAAATTCATTAATATTTTTAATAAAATAATCCTTTTACAAACTAATCATAAAATCTAATGTTATTTTTTTATGATTGGTATTTTTATATTATATGCATAAATTCTAAAAAGTCTTTCCAAAAAAGGTATGACCAAACACAATTCCAACTCTAACTTCAAAAATTCCAAATAAAGCGAAAAGTTTTTTATTTTCAAGGCCAAACGCCCACTAGTATTTTCACTTTTTCAAATAGAGCTTCAAGTTGTATTTGAAATTTTTATGGTCAAATAACATTTTTTGAATAAAGTGAAATAATTTTTCAAAAATAGTGAAAAATTCTTATGGCCAAACAGGCATGTATGTATATATGTAATTATGTATATAGATGCATACTTTAATTCTCTCTATGTTATTCTTTAATGTCTATACAGATAAACGAGTTTTGGTTGTCAATAATAAAATATTTTCTAGATTATAATTTAAAATTTATAAACAACAATCATTTAATTTGTGATATATATATATATTATATATATATATATATATATATATATATATATATATATATATATATATATATATATATATACACACACACCCCTCTATTTTTAACTATTTTTGCATTACATGCATTGAAATATATTTATAAAGTTATAATTATATGTTATGTTTACTTGTATAATTAGATATTAGAGTTTTGATTATTATTAATAATTTATTTTTATTTTGCTCATTTATTTCATTATGGAACGTCATTAACTTATATATTCAATTAGTATTTCTCACTTTTCAATTTTTAATCTAAAAAAGAATATTTATTTTTTTTATAAAAAATATGTTATATAGATTTTTTAAAAAAAAGATTGTGATTACAAAAAAAAAAAATTAAAAAAAGACATAAAGGTTGATAATACAAGGGCAAAATAGGCATTTTGAAAAATCAATTAGGAGAAAGGAAGGAGAATGATTATTGTTCAAAGTTGAGAAGGGTGTTTGATTTTTAAAGCAAAGTTCAGGGGTATAAATGATTTTCACTCAAATATTTATCAATCTATACCATAAGTATATATAACTCAAATCCAATATCAATCTAGACATTATGGAGCCCCTGTTTGACCATAAAAGTGTAAGGTATTTTTAAAAAAAAAACTTGGCAAAAATTATTTGACCATAAAATTTGTTAATTTTTGACAAAAATATTTGGCAACCCAAAGTTCTCAAAAACTAGAAAAAATAATAATTTTTGGGTCAAATTTTATTTTTTAAAAATTTAAATTTTACCCTAAACTTTTATATTTTATAAAAATATCCCACTGTTTATTAGTCCAACTAGTATCTATCTGTTAATCAACCCTATTGATAAATTTTGTTATTTGACTCTCAAATATGTAATGGTATTGTTGCATAGTACTTGTTAAAAGTAATGTAAATAGAAAAATTGAATGTGTGAATTGAGAAAACTTCAGTATCTCCTACACTGATCTGTGAAATTGCTAATAAGCAGGTTGAAGCTTATAATCTATGAGTTTAATTTTTATCATGGAACATGTTCATTATAAAATGATAATACAAAGTTATGGATATTTTTAATAGTTTTTAGAACTTAAGAGGTTGTTTGGTGTGAGGTATAAGGTATAATAGTCTCGGAAAAAAATGCAAGATTATTTTATCCTGCATTTGGTTGGAGGTATTAGCTAGTCCCGAAATTATTTATCTCACCATTTACACCATAATGATGGAATAAGTTATCCCATATATAATAGGATAACTAATCCTGAAAATAGCTAATTCTAAAATTAATTATCCCTAGATAACTTTTTCTCAACCAAACACACCCAAGGGGTCGTTTGGTAGCTGATTTGAGAGTGACTTATGTAGGTATTAAATCCTGCATAAGTAATACAATGTTTGGTAGTTGGTTAGGAGTTGAGTTATTCATGTATAAAATTAATACAGTGTTTAATTTGCAATTTAGAAATCTGCATAACTAATACATGTATAAGTTATGAGGAAATCTATGTATTATTTTATATAGGATAGACGATGGAATAACTAATACATGAATAAGTAATCATTGCATAACTAATACCTACATAAATAATACATAAATTCTTAATACCTGCATAACTCTTGCTAGCTATCAAACACATGATGAATCTTCACCCAAAAATGACTTGCCAAAAATATTTGAGAATCGATGACCAAATGCTAGCTAGTATATTCGAACTCAATGGCCAAGAATCCATCCGACTTGGCTTATCAAGAACCGAACCCGGCTTAGAAGATGTCAGAGATGATCCAATGCTTATGTGAGACAAAAGTCCACCGCACTTGCTGTAGCTTGAGAAGCCCAAAAACTTGAGAAGAATTTGCTTTTGCTTACTTTTTCAACCAAACCTACCAACCCTAACCCCTATATTCCCTCTCTCTATCTACTCCCAGATGATGTACAAACATGAAACTCTACTACCCTTTTCACCTTTCTGTTTTTATCAACACTCAATGTACCTCATCACTGATTTTTAGATCTGTATATAGCTCTGCTGATCTTGAATTGACGGTGTAGATTGATTCTTGTGGATCCATAGATGTAGAAATGCAACGTGGGTGTCTTTAGTGGCTTTCTTGTTTCGTGTATCACTGAAGCGGTTGAAGCTTTTTTATCAAAGATTTAATTTTTATTTATCAAAGATTGGAGCTTTAGCTTTACTGATGGCTGATTATGAATTTTGGTGTATGTTTATGGTTTATTGTACAACATAGAGCTGACTTTATAACCAAGAAACAGGATCTGGGGAGGATTTTGAGTCTGGTATAAAAATTCCCATCCAAGATTGATTCTTGAAAACGTGTAGGTTTTAATGGGTGTTGCTTTTTTTGGTTTGTAATTATAGAAAGAGATCTTTGAAGTTCACTGTTGTATAGTTTATTGTCTACTGAGGTTATAGGTGTTAAAAATGTCGTTCAAGAATATGATTCAGGACATGAGGGGTGAGTTTGGGAGCATTTCTCGAAAAGGATTTCGCTCTAGGTCACATAGAGTTGTTCAGGATTGTACTGTGACACTTGATGCTTTAAGGCAAAGTTGTTGGGCTAATATGCCACCTGAGCTATTGAGAGATGTCCTAATGAGGATTGAGGAGTCCGACTCAGCTTGGCGTCCGCGAAAAAATGTGGTTGCTTGTGCTGGTGTTTGTAGGAGTTGGAGAGAAATAATGAAAGAAATTGTTAAAACACCTGAAATTTCAGGGAAACTGACATTCCCCATCTCCTTGAAGCAGGTTTGACTCTTGATTTTTATAAACTGACTTCAGTGTATACCTTTGCATTCGTGTTGTGTACGTTACATAGTTCTACGACGACTTGTTGTTTTGATATATGTTAGTTTGACTGAAGGTAGTTCTCTGCATTGAGGATGAACGACCTTATAGTTGATGTTTATATGTATACTGTTATTAGAAAAGCATTTGTTTTGCTAATAAACAAGCTATTGTTTATTGAAATGAAATTGGTCCAGGTAGAGTGGAATGAATATGGATAATTATGTTGTGTCATAATTGTTTCTTTGTAGAATTTACCCTCATGCTTCATGTCCTTAAATTTCTTCTCGTTCTATTTAGATTACTAAAATCTCGTGGCATTATTGCATATTTAGCTAAAAACTTAACACAATAGAAGTAAATTATTCATATAGACGATACCAACTAGTTAAGACAAGTGTGACATTTAGGAAGTCTCTAATTTGCCTTGGAAGGCAATATTTAATAGCGATAATTACCTAATAGAGCAAACTTCAGCCCTCTAATTACCTTTTAGAGTGATAGTTTAAAAAAATTACCAAACATATCTATGTTTTGGATTTTATAGCAAATCCCTAAAAATATACCCTATTGCTTCCCGTACCTCTTTCTTCTCTTTTTCCCTTCCCCTTTTCTTCTTCGTTGATGCAGTGTTGTGAAAGGCGCTCGCCTTAGCGCCTTTGGCGAGAGGCGAGGCGAGGCAATCTAGCAAAGGCAAGAAATGGCAAGAGGCGACGCGGCAAGAAAGGCAAAAATGGCGTCACCTTTTGTTTTTTTAAAAAAAGAAAATTGACATCAGTTTAAAAGTTAAAAAGGCAATATTAGGGTTTTATTTGCACAAAGCCGCAAACTGCGACTCTCTTCTTCAAAGTTCAGACTTCCTATAATGAAATGGATCTTGGACATCAAGATTTTCATCTTGAAGAAGAATAGACTTTTAGAGTTTTAGTATTGCTTGTCTTATGAATTATTGAGTCATTCAAGATCTAGACTTTTAGTATCTAGTATCTACTTTTAGTTTTTGAATTGAAATATTTGCTAATATGTTATTGCTCTTGAGATTTTGGTTATTTATATGCAATTAAATATTTTAACTTTTTGGTATTTGTCTTGCTTTTGATATCTATTGCTATATGTTGTTTTTTGTGTCGATCACCTTATTATTTTATTGTCGTATTGTTTTCTCTTCACTATTTTCTTCGTCTTGTACTTGGATTTGTTGCACTTGGGTCGAGGGTCTCTTGGAAACAACCTCTCTACCTCCACGAGGTAGTGGTAAGGTCTGCGTACAATCTACCCTCCCCAGACCCCACTTGTGGGAACTCACTGGGTATGTTGTTGTTGTTGTTGTAACTTTTTGGTATTAATTGGCGCCTCACTTCAAAAAGGCAAGCGCCTCGCCGCTCGCTTCGCCTCTAGCCGAGGCAGACCCTTGTCGCCTTTCGCCATCCAAAACGCTGTGTTGATGTCCAATGATTTAGACTCCTTTAGTAGAGCGAATTAATACAAGTGATACAAACTGGTAACAATTGATACAGTAGAGCAAATGAATTCAAGTGATACAAGTGATTTTAGAAGTTGTAGCTAGATTGTAGATGTGTTGTATCTGGAATGTTTCTAGGTTGTTTCTTTTGATGTTGTAGCTAGATACAAGCTAGGTTGTATCTGGAGTGTTTCTAGTTTGTATCTAGGATTAAGATATTGAATTTATGGTGATGGTTGGGGTGATTTTCTAGTGATGATAGAAGTGTATCTCATAAAATGTCAGTGTATGTGATACACTGATACAAAGGGAATTTCAGAACTGTTGCTACGTTTGGTAACTAGCCAAACTATCGCTATGTTTGGTAAATAGGCATCAAAGTGCCACTAATTGTGAAATTTTCTCATTTTAGTATGGGAATGGAATTAACCTGAATAGAGTGGAATAGCTGCCTGGTTGTTTAGTACTGCGTGATTGTTTCATTTAATCTTATTATCTTGTTGCTGTTACTGCTTGTTATTACTGCTTATTTTTCATCTCTCCTTGAGCCGAGGGTCTATCAGAAACAACCTCCCTACAATCCATGGTAGGGGTAAGGTTTGCGTACACACTACCCTCCCATGACCCCACCTGGGGGATTATAGTGGGTCTGCTGTTGTTATTATTAGAAAAGCAAGGCTGATTAACTAAGGATATGCTAGTTCATTAAAAGAAACTAAGAACGTCCTACTATATTCTTGCAACATCAGGATCAATGGGGAAGTACTGCATGTTTGTGGCAACTGATTCCTTGATGAGAAATAAATTGTTGAAAGCTCACATATCATATTCAAAATAACAAATATTCCCTCCGTTTCAATTTGTTTGGCCTACTTTCCTTTTTAGTCCGTTTCAAAAAGAATGCTTCTTTCCTTTTTTAGTAACTCTTTAATTCCAAATTCTAGATCACAAGATTAAAAGATATTTTAATACATTTGACATATCTTTAATTTAAGACCACAAGTTTCAAAAGTCTTCCTTACTTTCTTAAACTCCGTGCCAAGTCAAAATAGGCCAAACAAATTGAAACAGAGGGAGTATTGTGATCTTGCTCTGTCCTGTTTTTTACTTCTGAAACTTTGGCCACTTAGGGTTTGACTCAGGAACAAATTTTGTTAAGCCCAAGTTCCCGTTTGAATGAACACGAGTTTTACGAGTTCGAGTGCTTGAGCGTGGGGCGAGCTTGCCTGCATTTTGGCTAATCCACTGGTAGCCTGCTGTAGCCGGCAAGCAAAGTGCCGGCAATCATCTTGCTCCAGCCTTCAGATGAGATCAAACTGAGTGTTGTAGTTAGGATCCAAAACTGGAATCTCTAGGTCATTACTTCTATGCTCAACCACTGAGTCACCCCCCTTGAGGATTTGGATATGCAAATGATATAGGATACTGAATGAATGCAAGTATGAAAGAACTCAGAAAGAAAAGAAAGTTACAAAGAGCAAAATAAGACAAAATCATACTCTCATTGTTGGAAGGGGTGGTTTCTCTACTTGAAATATCAAAGGAAATAGCTATTTCGAGCAACCACGACTTAGTTTGTACCATATAGCATACCTCATAAATCCTCAGTAGTCAAGTACGCCTGTAGATCTATTAAATCCTTATTCTCGGCAAGAGAGAGGAGATCTTTTAACCTTTATTACATTCTCATTGAATTTCCATATTCCCTTTAGATTACTCCGGAGCATATTCAAGGTATTCTTTATAGTATGCTTCACTCATGATAAATGTTTGTTATAATTGCCGTTAGGCACCTGCTTTAGTTGCTACTTGCTAGAAGAAAAGATTTGTGCAGAGCTAACATGTTATATGACCATCAGCATAAACAACTATAGACCTACTGCGTTCTAATGCACTTGAGTGAAGATTCTGCTGAAGTAGTGTGGAAGACATTCTTAACTTCTAAAGCGGGGTTGTTCTTGTATTTTACGCGAGAGTAACTCCAACTGAAACTTTACCGGCATTTGGAAAGGTCCCGTGTTCTACAACATTTAACTTTGGTAAATAACAACTATTGACTGATTATGCATTCAATGTTCTTGAAAGGGGGGAGGATAGGAGGGAGATGGAGAACAAACGGACGGAACTATTATTGCAACAGCCATGAAAAGAGATGATTATAGCATATGAATACAATATGCTCAGTATATACTTTATATATGCGAAGGACAGAAATTCTGTCAACCTAAAAGAAGATTTTTGGAATGATATTTTGGAAAGACTGCTAGCAACTATTTCTGTTGGAATTACTACTGAATGGTTATACTTTTTCAAGCTGATATCATCGAAGCTTTATTTTACTTGTATTTGTTGCTCATACCACTTTGAGCTAATTGAACAAAACCAATTGCTGCACATGATTAATTTATGCTGTTATATATTGTTCTCTAACATTTACATTCCTGTGTACCTATTTCCTTTTTCCCAGTTAAACTATGCAAACTAGAGCAATCTTTATCTGTTTGCAAAAATTAACAAGTTACAATCATAGTGAATGATCACTTTCTCCTCTTCCTGCAGCCGGGTCCTAGAGACAATCTTGTTCAATGTTTCATCAGAAGGCACCGCAACTCACAGACATATCACCTCTACCTTAATTTAAATGAAGGTGAATAAGCATTTATCTCATTTTCACTTCTTTCTTTCTAGATGTATTAAGCATCCTTCTTGTATCTTTGCCCTCTTTTCCTTTTCAGTGTATCTTTTGGTGCAATCAGAGCCTTAGGAGGCTTCATTTGCTTATACCTGCACCCATATAGGGTTTCCTTGCTTACTACGTTATTCAGGCTAGATGATATTGCACTGACCTTCACTGCTTGGGTTTTCTTACAGCTTCTAATGATGATGGTAAGTTCCTTCTTGCTGCTCGGAAGTGTAGAAGACCAACATGCAACGATTACATCATTTCTTTAAATGCTGAAGATGTTTCCAAGGGTAGCAGCACCTACATTGGGAAGCTGAGGTTTGTTTGTCGCGCTAGTATGTCATTTGCTACTTTATAGTCGTATTGTTGACTACGTTCTCATTGCTGAACTTTGTAACAGATCCAACTTCCTGGGGACCAAGTTCACTATCTATGATGCACAACCCTCTAATGCAGGAGCTAAAGTCAGTAAATGCCGCTCTACTAGGTTTGTTGGGATGAAACAAATCTCTCCAAGAATACCCAACGGCAACTATCCTGTAGCTCACATCTCATATGAGTTGAATGTCCTGGGATCTAGGTAAGAGATAGTTCCTTGTGTGTGCTTTTATCTACAGGGGGTCCAATTAAGGAAATACTTTTTGTATTGCCCCGGCTGGTACAGTTCATTCTTTAGTTGTCCATAAGATCCAACTCACTCTTCTAAAAAGAATGAAAAAGTAAGTGGATATTTTCGTTCAGTTCATACTAAAAAGTGAATGTTTTTTTCCTTGTGCTACCAAAACAGGAAACTCTAGATTAATTAATAGGTTTTTGGTGTCATAAGATTAGTACGCTTTTAGAGGTTGAAAACAAAATGGCTACTTTTCTTACTGATTGAAAAAGGGTGGTTGTCTTTCACTTGCCAATTGAAAAAAATTGTTTTTATTTGTCAGGGGGCCTAGGAGGATGCTGTGTGTCATGGACGCAATTCCGGCTTCTGCTATTGAACCTGGGGGCTTAGCCCCTACGCAAACAGAATTTGTTCCTGTGAATATAGATTCCTTCCCCTCCCTCCCCTTTTTTAGATCAAAATCATCTCGCATGGATAATTTCCCATCCGGACCTTTACCCAGTCCAAAAGATGAAGTTCTAACTTTGAAGAACAAGGCTCCTAGGTGGCACGAGCAACTCCAATGCTGGTGTCTTAACTTCAATGGCCGGGTAACAGTTGCTTCTGTAAAAAACTTTCAGCTAGTTGCTTCTCTCGGGGATGGAGCTGGACAGGAAGATGAGAATGTTATTCTACAATTTGGGAAAGTGGGAGAAGATGTGTTCACCATGGACTATCAGTATCCTATCTCTGCATTTCAGGCATTTGCAATCTGCCTCAGCAGCTTTGACACCAAAATTGCCTGTGAATGATATGAGACAACAGGTGCTTCTGCTGTTACCTTTTTCTCGAAAAAATCATCATTTGATGTCATGTGCTCGCTCACTTTGATATTTTTCTGTACTGGATTCAACAGTAGTAGAGATTGATGTTTCGGCAGAGTATGTATACCTGTGTACCATTAGGTAATTAATAACTGTTAAAACTAATGTCCAAGGCTTACTAAGTTGTTGTCTGTAATGTATAGACAATCTCTCATTTTCTGAAATACCAAGTATTACAGATGAACCATTTCGTCCTCTCTGAAGTGTAATGATCGGTAGACTGAATCGTGCAGGTTCTGCAAGAACTATTGAGGTGTTCGGATTGGAGATTGCACTAACCCTGTTTACGTTGGTTACTGAACTAATGCCCAGTTAAATTGCGGTAGGTATGTTTGTTGTTGAATTTATCACCTGTTTTTCATGTATTTGGACCCTTTCCGTTCTTGGTTTTCTGTAAATAGACAGGGATGCTTCACAGTTTGGTTCATCTAACTTACTATATCAGTTAGCTCAATGTTGAACTGTACTTGTGATTACATATTGCACCTTTCTCCTGAGTGGATGTACTTTCATTTCTGAATTTTTGTGTTCTTCCTCATACAGTTTAAAGCTGTTTTATTTATTAATTTTTTATAAGCGAGGAATTTTTTTAGTGTCAGCAAATGCATCGTTCTAAACTTGGTGAGCCTGTGTTTGTATCCTCCACTTATATACTATGTTTTTCTAGGAGGTTGGTTTGAACCCCTCATGTCACCCAATTCACATATTACGTGCTATTTTTGCCTAGGGGTGGCAAACAGGCGGGTCGAAACGAAAATGAGTCTGGTGAAAATGGATAAAATATTCCGGACACAAAATCCACAGGGATAAAAAAGCAATGTTAGTCTGGTGACCAGTTTTGCAAAGAAATTAGTGGTAAAAACAATCAAGATTGTGGAAGTTTGATAACAAATGAGACTTGTTACTAACCGGTTTTTGTTCCTAATTTATATTTTGATTATTGGTACTTAAAAGGCCTTCCTCATAAAGGAAAAGATAAAACACCAATTCTTTTTTTTTTGTTAACAGAATGAACAAACTTTTTGCATAACAAGAAACTTGAGGTTACATAGAATTAACCTGATTCAACATGTGTTTACTCTCAACCCATGGAAAGCATATAAGGGTATATGGGGAATAGGAATTAGCCTATTAGGGCTAGAACTATTAAACACCAAATTAAGAACTAGTTGAACATATTGATGAGTTAGCAATAGTCACTACCCAAGATAACTAGAAAGCAAAGGATGAATCAAGAAATTAAAGTGCAAACAATTAACACCAAGAACATATAATGAGAACTTGACACTAATTAGAATAACATTCAACTAAAGAAACAATCCACAGAAGGGAGGAAAAGAACTCATATATGAATCACCTAGTTATGGTGTAATCCAAATGAGGCTGTAGAAGAAAACTAAGTTAACCCTAATCTAAAGAGTTACGGATCAAAAACACTTAAATTATTTCTGTTTTTTGAGTTTCATACCTAAACTATCAATCAATGGTTAGCGAAACGCACCTTGACTGATATCTGATGGTGTGTGTAGTACACTCTTTCTTTTGTTTAAAGAGAAAATGCATAAAGTCCCCCTTAAAGTTGGACGTGATTTGGAATTAGACACCTAAAGTTTGTGGGGGTCCTATTACCCCACGGAACTATTTTTAACCATAATAAATTCACCCTTTTTACACCAATTTTATTCTCAAAGCTAGTGCGTGTGTTTCACTCTTAAATAAAATAATATAATTATTTTTTATTTTTTATCTATTTAATAAAGATCGGGTAAAACCCTCACTGGCTCACATTTTAACTTTGACCTCCATTTTTTTTCTTCAAAATTTTTTCCTTTTGAAATCTTGAAAGATTTTGAAGGATGTCGATTTGTGATGGCGATTTGGTGACTCCCAACAATTTTTTCGCTAAGCAATGTTGAAAAGATTATTTTTTGCTAAACAATTTTTTTGCTAAGAAAAATTTGTTTAAGTTGGGAATATTAGCAAATTTCAGCATTTTTTTTTCAGTTTCTACAATTTGGAGGTTGATTTTTTTTTTCATAAATGAATTTAATGTTGAAAAGTTTTAGATTTAGCTGAATTGTTTATTTGATGGTAACTGAATTTTGATTTTGTTTGACAAATAGATGACCCTTTTCTTTAAAGCTTTAGCAAGTTTCAAAGCTTCTTCAATGGCTATCAATGGTGATTTGGGGAAGATGAAAAAATGGGTCTACTTTATAAAGAAAAAAATTTAAATTGACAATGCCACCTGGCATTTTTACACTGGTTTAGGGCTGTATTATTACTCCTTCACACGCGCAACTTACGTGAGATTACAACTGTGGTGAAAATGGATCAAAAAGGTATATTTGTTAAGGTTAAAAATGGTTTCGTGGGGTAATAGGACCTCCACAAACTTTAGGTGTCTACTTTCAAATTAGGTCCAACTTTAAGGGGGACTTTATGCATTTTCTCTTGTTTAAACAATTTTGTCATGTGGCACTTCACGTGGAAAAATAATTCATCGTGGCAATGTGAAATAAATTAATATTAGGTTAAAAGCTAAATTATCACCGTATGATTAATTTATTCTCCATCGCGACATTTGATATCTTCTTCTCCACCTTCTCAATCGTAGCGTCGATATCTCCGGCTTGTAAGGAGAAAGTTTAGGGTTTAAAAGAAATCAATTGAAAAATATAAAATAAAATAATAACGTGTCAGTTAATAATGACGTTATATATACCAGGTGGATGAAGATCGTATGGTCAAATGCACCTAGAAGCGCTTGTAGACAAACACTTGGTCTAGTCAGTGTCTAGGTGTGTTTTGCTAACCATTGGGTGATAGTTTGTTGAAAATCTTATGAAAAATACTTCATCACGAACATTGTTGAGAATTCTTCAAAGCTTGAGGCTTGTCAAAAGACATTGTCCTTAAGCATATTTCATCCGGTATAGGTGTATCTCTCAGGATTCAACAAACTCTTCTAATGTTAAATTAGAAGCCAGAAACTAACAAAGATTAAGAAAAAGAAACAACCGAGCATAACAAAAGAGAAATGAGCAGATTTGTCTATCTCATATATTCTAACAAAGTGAAGTTGAATGGCTATATAGGCAATCAAAATGGGCAAAAGTTAACGTCAACTCATAATAGAAAGCCATAATGACTATTTAAATAGGATTAATTGTCATTATAACAGACATTAGCAAAAGATGAAAATGCTAATCAAAATTCAGCAAAATCAATTAAGGTTAATTGAGAGGTTGACCAACTTAAATAATAAGACTCATTTAAAAGGTATTAAAGGAATGAATCTAGACAAGAAAATGAGTAATTCATTTTGAGATATTTAAATTGTTTTCACAATATAGTTCAAGTAGAAAATTTACACTTCAAATAATTCGAGTATGAAACTCAAAAGACTGAAATAATTTATGTTTTTTTTAACCCTTAACTCTAATCTAAACTAACAAGAGTGTCTACGCTTTAAGAGGATATCTCATCATTCATCAAAGTCTAACCTTACCAAATAGAGAAAATGGGGGTGTTTATAATAAGAAAATTACTGCATCACCTTACCCAAAATAGCCCTAGGGTGAGCTTACAACGTATCTAGGGAGATTGGGACCAAACTCGATTCGTCTAGATGGTTGATACATCCAGACGTTTTCGCCTCTCTGTCGGTCTAAAATCTTTCCAATCACTCGAGAAAGCCTATACATCTCTTCCATGAAAAGGATATCCAAAAATAAACATGTATGTTGGTTTCAAATAATAATAATCCTAAGTTCTTGAGTTCCCTCGGAATATTTAATCCTAAATTCTTGAGTTCCCTCGGAATATTTGACCACATATTTACATTAATTACCGGCTTAACAAAATAGAGAGTAGTAATTCTGTTAACGTTTTAATATTCATTAGCTTTAGGGACTAAAATAAGGAAAAAGATTCGGTCAAGTACAATTCTGTCAAGTAATATTCAATGGCCTTATAGATTCATGCCATCTGTATCATAAATAATATATGGTTGAGATCTACTTCAATTTATACACTTATTAAATGAATTGAAAATGGCAAACACAAATACTAACGGCAGTTGACCATTTTCCATCAAGAATGATATATTAATTTTTTAACTTATATGAAATAAAATAATCAGTCAAATCATATCAATGACACCCCAATCATGGAGTTGGATTAGTTTTAAAAATATAGGGTCGATTTTTGCATTTTATTTTAGTGTACATTTAAATATTAAAAAAAAATAAAAGATAAGAATGTGAGTCCTAAGTACAAAAGTTATTTGTCGCAATTCCAAATACAATAAGTTAACTGCCGTTAGTATTTGTTTTTGTCATTTTTAATTTTTTTTAATAAGTGTATGAATTGAAGTAGATATCAACCATATATTATTTATGATAGACATGACATTAATCTACAAGGCCATTGAATATTACTAGTTGACAGAATTGTACTTGACCAAATCTTTTTCCTAAAATAACATATTTTCATTAATTGAAAGTCAAATATGCTAAGCCATAAAACACAAGACCAAAATCAAAATAAGGCAATAAGTTGAAACCAAAATTATAATTTTCCCTAAATTGTCGAATGTGAGTAATAAGTTAGTTTATACAACGCATCTTACCAATGCGATGTACAGCGCTCCGTTTGTTGTCAAACTATCTTTTAAGGAGAACAATACCTCACCTATAATTCCAGTTTTTTCTCCCATAACCTTTTTCTTTTTGCTTATTCTTGTTATTAAAATTACATATACAGAGATTCTGACTTTTCCAAGTTTTTTGTAAATACTTATTCACATCGGGTGCTTACACCAAATCAATACAACTTATCATCGTTAAGTGATCTAATGAAGTAATTCTATACATTAATTAACTATAATTAAGTGATAGTTATATATATCCAAACACATATTATGCATTCATTGGTTTGGTGTAAACACCCGATACGGATAATTTTTTACCGCTTTTTAATCGTCATGACATCTCTATATTCTACCGTATAATATTAGACTTGCGCAAAGGCCGGTAACACAGTAAAAACATACACCAATATTCATGTGTTGATTCAAACGATCATTCATTATTTTTAGGGATGACAAAATCAAACTTAATTCATCTAATTCATTCAAATTTGACAGGTTATTGACCCGACTATTTATTAACTTAATTCATTTCAGTCCATTAAACATGGTTGGTGCAAAACTTATAGAAGGAGCCTCTATGGGCGGATCTAACCTACAAACTTATTAAATTATACATCAATATTTTGGATTTATTTTACGTGTCACTAATAATATAATGAAATAGTTTTTTTTTCCGGTTACATTAAAGCAAGTAAACTTTACCCATTATAATAGTAAAATTTAATTAAAATTAACTATTAAAGTTATCCAACAAGGTGAAGTTACGTTACTCTTTTAGTGGGCAGTTTTATGCCCTTACTATATTATTATTGAAAAATTACATAAAGCACCAAATATTCATGCATACTTACGCTCATATCAATAGTTTAATTCAATTACATTTCGTATAGAGGGTTTTAAATTATTGCTACACTCAATTGTATTTGTATTTGTATTTGTATGCATGTATTTATATTTGTATGACGAGATTTCACAAAATATACAATACTAATTTGTATTTGTATGCTGAAAGGTAACTTACATAAAACACACATCTTTGGGAGCTAATTACTCTTTTTCCCACCTCACTTTGCTCGGGTACATCTCCCCAAGGCGTGAAACATCGCTTCACCTCTGGATAACTACCTTTGATACATCGGGCGATGTATCACGAGGTGAGGCAATATATCACGACCTGAAGCGATGTATCAGAGTGTTTACATGTGGTGTATTAAGTAATTAAAATAAAGTAATGAAAAAATTAGTAAATATAGCAAGGAGGTATGTCTCTTTTGATAGTTTAACCTTATAATTAATCAAAATGTTATTATGAAGGCCTCATTAAATTTTTATTAGTTGTTGTTTATGAAAATTTCTCTACTATTATGGCTAGTAAAGTTCAGTTAGATATCCATCAAGGTGACTTTACTGTTATAGGTGGTAAAATTTCTGATCTTACTGTTATGGCATATAAAATTTGATTACTTATAATGTGAAAATAAAATTTATAACCATACTGTTGTTATATTAGCAAAATTCAATTATTTTAAATGAAAAAAAGAATAACTTTATGATTTTATGATTATAGTAGTAATGATCAATAACAATACGCCATATTAATCATCATTTTTCATATACTGCTGACAGCTATGCGAAGCCGAAGGTCCTCCAAAAATAATTTCTCTACCACCATAGTATAGTAATAAGATTTGTGTACACTCGTTATTGTTGTTGTTGCCGACAGCTACCCAAACGGCAAGATTAAATCAAAAGGGGCTGCTGCTGAACAAAACCAATTAATAGCAAATCGAAATGGGTCGGTCTGGAGTACTGTTCTAAAACAGAGAGACCAAATTGCAAACTGGGAAATCCACCAAAATACAACTCTGTGGCTCAACAATTTGCACGACCTATGGTCTCATTATTATACACCATCAAATCATCTTAATAACGTAACCTAACTTAAAAGTAGTCAAGTACAGATCCCACATTACCAATTATTTTATCTTTAATTATTCTTATAGAATTGAATAAAGTTGAACAAGTAGATTCACGACATACGTGAAGATGTGGGCATCTACTTATTCAACTTTAAATAAATTTAAGTGTCTACTTGTGCACACCCAAAGTTGAAGGGCATAAATGACAACTGAAGTAAGTTAAAAAGCATATTTATGTATTATGCCATTTTATTTTGGAACATCTATTCATACTCATGAGTTCCTAGATATTCTTTTGATAAGAAAGCAGGAATCAAAGACGAACACTTTCAAGCAAAGGACAAGTTTGTATCCAAATTACTTTAACAGACCAGCTTAGATACATAATCTAGACACCAAATTTAAGACTATCAAATACAACAACTTGCACTGAGAAATCAGCCAGAAAGGTGATCCACAAATATCATTGTTCATTGATAGCAATTCAAAAATGATATCTGGAATTGGAACCAACAAGAAGTCAATCCAAAAAGAGCCTATTGCTCTCATTTTGCATTTCTTTTTATCATGGTCCAGAACTGACTACCTGAGTTGGGATATTTAACTAGGACATTTCTATCACAAAAGTTATATCAAGGACTTATTTTCTAAAAGCATGGTAGCTAAACAATGGTACACCTTCACATCCAATGCCCAGGGGCAGAGCTAGCAAGGACCCAAACGAAAAATTACACCATTTATACATGGTTAAAATTATTATTTTTTAGGTATATACAGTACATGTTGAACCCCTTAGTGAAAATTCTAGCTCCGCCACTGCCAATGCCTAAACAAAATTACTAAGACAAACATAAATCAGAATAAAACCTAAAAGGACCAAAAACTTTAGGATCCAAATAACACAAGAGCAGATTAAATAACACTTGACTACCAAACAAGAGATTGGGACTTGAAAGGAAGTTGATTCCTTTTTCCATGGCGACTTGAAATCTCAACTACTTTACTATAAGTGGAGGATCTACCACTTCAACAAGTTCAACAACCATATCTAGTCTTATTCTGGATGCTAAAGTTTCTAGTTTTATTCTTATATACATTGCCTTAAAACACAAGCACAAAATACAAACAACTGTGAGAGCCAAAGGTGAAATAAGCAATATAGCACAAATAGAGGCCTCAGATTAGCTCAGGCAAAATAGGCAAAAATAAAACAATATCAAAGTGCAAATAACTGCTGAGAACAAAATTAAAACACCAATAACCAAACTACAACAACAACAACAACAAATCCAGTGTAATACCACAAGTAAGGTCCGGAGAGGGTAAAATGTAGGTAGAAATATGGCTTTCAATAAACAATCAAATAGCTAGCTAGGTAATACACATTGAAACTACGTGATTACTAAATAATAAGGAGAGGAAGGGAAGAAGAATGGGAAAGAAGGCCTCAGATTAGCATATAGGCACATTATTCATAGCAACAACAACCCCATGGTAACAACCATAGGTGCGCAAAAAGGATGTTGTTGCCGCTCGTGCATATATTTTTGTCATCACCGGCCATCTTCAACCAAAATTTACAAATTCAGTTAGCAAATGACAAAGAATATTATACAGAAATAAAGCCAATTTCTTTTGATTATGATTTGAGTGTCAAATAATTCATGATTATATAAATCAGCGGCGACAGCTTCAGTGTCGAATTAGGGTTAAGGATTTTAGTAAGAGGACGAAGATATAGGTGCAAACGTATTGGGCCCAAATGATTTTGAACTCTATCGCTTGTTTGGCCCGTTTTATTAACTCACTTACCTATTTATAAAGGAAAATGGATAAATTACATGATTCCCCAAACATTCTTATCATTAATATATATTTTTCCACATCTTTAAAATAATTACATATATTTTCATAATTTAGATTTTTTCTCTCCTTAGAACTTGATACATAACACATACCATCTAATACTGCCTTCACTCCATCAAACTCGCCTCTTTTAACGCATGTTTATCTTTCAAATATTTTCTCCTTCTTCCTTCTTTCTTCTCCTCTAAATTCTTTAACCAACAATAAAACAACCGAACCTCAAAAAATAAGTTTGATACTATTTTGATTCGTCGGTCGGGATTTTTAGAAGTTGAATACATCGCCGGAGAGATTATGCAGATACAAAAGCATAGATTGGAAAAATTATTTTCGACGTCCGGCGAGATAAGAGCGATTTAGAGAACTCGATTAAGCGGACCCGAAGGAGCTACGGCTGCTAGGTTTTCGATGAGAACGACAAAGGTGGTGGTGGTGGTGGTGCCGACGCCGGCGACAATTTTGAGTGATAATTTTTCATCTACAATCTAGTTTTTCATCCACCATTGTTGATATTTTAATTTTTAAATTACATAATTCTTCTATTTATAAGATTCGGCCGACAAGAATGGTGCAAACGGTGATTTTGTTAGCAGAGATCTAGTGATGTTTGACATGGGTAATTTTGGAATGTTCATTTACAATGTAATGTATATAAAATGTAGTTTTTTATTCACGATACAGATGAATGTACATGCATACCCATGTATCATAATCTACTAATTTATATTGAATATGAAACTTAGTGTTTGTTCATGTACATATGAATGTATCTCTATCGGATTTGTGTTCCTTCTTCATCATCTTCTTCTTCTCAATATGTATCTATGCACAGATACATGTATCAAATTTTTTGATGGGATAACTTGATACTAGATACATATATTTTGTATTCACTGTCTGAAATTTATATTTGATACATCAAATTAATACTGGATACACTAGATTAAATTGATTACGAATACTTGTATTATAGATATAATATATGAAATTGATACTGGATACATCAAATTAATACCAAATACATATAAACAAATACATGAAATTAATACTATATACTTACAAATAGATACATGAAATTAATACTTGATACATATTAAAATATACATGAAATTAATACTAATACATATAAACAGATACATGAAATTAATATTTGATACATATTAAAATATACATGAAATTAATACTAGATACATATATTGTTGACACCAGATACATGTATCTTTGATATTTTAAAGAGTAATAAAATAAAAGTAATCAAATTACATAACTAAGAAATACATGTTTCCGTCTTATATTAATGAAATTAACGAATTCATTATTTTTAAAAAGTAATAAAATAAAATTAATTAAACACATATGATTTGATTTTCGTCTTATATTAAGGAATTTAATTAATTTAAATTTCTATAATTAGTTGTCCATGTATCAAAAACCACAATGTATCCAGCTTTCCACAAGTATATGATGTAATATTGAAAGTTGTGGAAGAATGAGTAATTAGCTCCTATAATAGTGTGATTTATGTAAGTTACCCAAGAAAAATAAACAAAATGTCCCCTAAATTAAATTTCTTACACAAAAGATTATTCACTTATTTTTTATTATAAATACTGGTTATTCGACCAAAAATATTTATGAAAAATAGTCATCAGGTCTTTGTTATTGCACCCGAAGTGCATATTATTTTTTTCTCTTCCTTTTCCTTTCTTTCTTTCTCACTTTCCATAATTTTCTCTTGCTGCAATATACAAGTGGTGTATAAACAATGTATATTGATGTATATACATCTCTGATACATAGTTATACATTATATATATATGATTGATACATTAAACATACATGCGGCTATTTTTGTTGAATTTTTTTTGGCAAATGATACATTTACGTAAGAGTTTCAAATATAAAAGGAAAAATTAGGAGCCTAATTATCCGGTTTAGTGGAAAAATCTAAGTTTTAGAAAGTAACAGCAGTTTTTTTTACAATATATCTGTTGTATATCGCATGTATGTGATTGTATTTCTATTGATACATTGAACATATAAATAATATATTATTTTCCCTCTTCGATTTTCAATTTGAAATTCCAACCAAAATCAACTTTAATCTTTACCAAACTACCTCAAAATTGACATATAAAATAAAAAAGATATTCTCAATCATTTGCAATAACACTAAATTCAAGAAAATACAATTTCATGATATTCAATTTTTAAATTCAAAACTTTTAATGGTTGCGTATGGAGTTTACAATTTTGAGTGTATTGGGGAAGAAAGAGAGGGAGCGACAAAGAAAATGGGGAAGATTAGCACCTAATTCCTTACTTTTTCTATTATTTTGCTCTAGTTAGAGAAGTGTTGTTATATTTTGTAATTAAGTATAAATATACCACATAATTGTAATTATGACTTAAATAGCTTATCCTTTGATTAGGAATAGGGATAAAAAGGTAAAAGAAGTCTGATGATTTGCACACAAGGGATATTTTGAGTCGGTATTTAAATTTTGTTTTCAATGATATAGCAAACGTTTTACGGGTACGTCTATTTTGATATCGTCGGTTAATCTTATGGAAAAATTATTTAACTAGACAAACATAGATAGTATAACTACTCAACACAATTATAGTTTGAAAAAATTACATAACTCAACAAGAGTTTTCTTTTTCCTGACAAATTCTTCTATTAAGATATACTCCTCAATCATCCTGTATTTTATATCTCAAAAAAAAAGAATAAACATGCCCATAACATCTACTTCCACTCATTCCTTTCTTCAAACCATGCTACCGCCGGTGAATATATTTTTCTCCGGCGATAATTCTGCTCTATCACCGTCTTCCATCAGATTCTGGCAGTCCAGTTACTTTATGATCGTCACCACGGCGAGGTCCTGCGGAGGACCTCCGAGTCCCCATTGATTCTACTCCAATTTCAGTATCTGGCTGTTCTTCATCTTACCCGGGAGGAAGTCGAGGACAGAGTTGCAGCTTTAGATGAAAGATTGATGTTTCTATTCGAATACAAGGCCCTATGCCTAATGGCTTGAGGAGATTAATATAGTTGAGCTGCAAGCATCCTGAGATTTCACTGCTAGGCGCTGTCGAAGGTGCCAGCACCGACATAAATTGCCCACCCCGTTCCCGATCAAAAAGTGTGTGCGAGACTTCGAAGGGAGCTTGCCTCCTTTCAGCTCAGAATGCCTAATGCCTATTATTTAGTGCTAGAAGCTAACCGCCATAAGCTCACCCTTCGGGTCTCGCTTCCAGCGCAGGAGGCCAAGCATTATGCCAGACGTCCTGGCCTGGACCCACTCACACTCCTCTTGAGGGTTTCAGGAATAAGTATCATACTGAGTCAACGATCAGGGCCTATCCATTTATCAAACTACCAATTCCTTTTCTCAACTAAGGGCGAGCGAGCTATAACACTAGTAAGGATTCAGAGGGGGTTCTTTCTTAATGAGGCGTCCCTTGTTTGCTCTTGGATTGGACTAAGCGGCAATCCTTACTGTGGAAGCAGACCTTGTCATTCTTCTCCTTCAATGCCAATGGATAAACTAGGGCGTGTGCTTCCGTGGAAACCGAATCTACCTCATCATCAGAATCAAGGTACTCGACGCTTCCTTCTTATTTTGTCCACCCCCAGAAAATCCATTCTCGAAGCCAAATTCACCGCCGAAAAATATTCTTCTCCCCCTCCTTATATCTCCGAAGAACCCTCCACCCCGTGACCGATTTCCCTGTAAGAATTTCACCGCCTCAAAAGGATAATCAAGAAAAGGTGATATTAGGGTCTGACTTCTAAGAGGATGAAATTGGTTGTCGGCTATTTTGATAAGGCGATGGTGACGAAGGAGAAGGAGCTGATGACGAAGGCGAAAGTCGAGTTTGTGATACCAAATTTTGCCAGAAGTTGAGTTTGTGATACGAAGGAGAAGGAGCCGATGACAGAGATGGAAGTTGAGTTTGTCATACTAGATTTGAAGAAAAAACTTAAGTTGATACTAGTTTTTCTGAGGTACATGTATTATTGATACCAGATCTATGATCTTTTCTTCTTAAATTGAAACATATTGATACAATTAATTGTATCTATGTATTAGAAAAATTTGTATGTGTATCTGAAAAAATTAATACATTTATTATAAAAATTAGATTTGCGTATCAAAAAAATTGAGAAATTGACACATCTATTATGAATAAAAAATTATATCTTTAAAATGTGTTATGTTATGTAAATATTAAAACTATTGCTAAGCTACATAACATAAACCTAAACTACTGCCCTTTGTGAAATTTACCCTAATCTTACCCACAATTTAAAATATTTGCATAAATATTCATTTTATATATGCATTGTTTGAAGGTAGGCTTGATAAAGTCAAATTTCTGATACAGTGTCTGAAATTCAAGTTCAAACTAAAATGATTGGACTTCAGTCACTTTTGCCTGAAATTTCAACTGTACATGACTAAAGTTGAGCTATTTTTGCTTGAACTTTACTATAAGAGTATATTCATAGATTTATGTCTGAAGTTCAGGCAAAAATAATTGAATTTCAGTTATATTTGCTCGACTTCAAGCATATTTGCATGAACTTCTGATAAAGAAGGTTGAAGTCAGGCAAAAATGACTGAACTTCAGTTGTGAAAATAGTTGACGCCATGCAAAAATGATCAAACTTCAAATATATGTGTGTGAAGTAAGAAAAAAATTAAAGCAAAAATAATTGAATTTCAATCATATGAAATTTCATATTTTGTTAAAATTAATTTTAGAAACTATATATCCGAAGTGAGTACACATAAAAAAATTAAAAATAGTGGCATCAAAATCGCATATGTGCATTTTCCCTGTGATACATCTTTAGAATTGATCGCTTTATAAGTGTAATGGGAAATTTCTAAACTAAAACACCTTTAAGTTGAGAGGTAGACATGGTAAAGAGACGCAACACAACCAAAATAGGTGAATTGTGGTACATATGTCATGCCAATTTTTTATTGACAGACTCGCATGATTTTATGTTATATTAAAATTAGTTGTCGTGTTGAATTACTTACCAACTATAACTTCATATAGTTTGGATTGAATCATCATGATTTCAAAGTTACTAAAAAAAAAAGAGGAAAACAATATAAATCATGACAGATCAGTATAACTTCATTTTATATATAACCTATTTATTGAGTTAAATTACTCACAAATCATATCTTACCATCACAACTATTTGTATAACCATGAAATGCACCGCCTTATATTACAAAGACAAATATATCATTTATCTAACCCGTAAAATAAAATATGTTTTTTTTAAAATATGTGAAGAAAAAAAAAATGAAAAAAATAGCAATCCCGCTTGTACAATCAAGCAATTTCTTGAAAGAAGTTGGATTGTATGGGTCTCCAAGAGGATCAATATGGACCCAATGATATATTGAAATATGTGATGCTCAATATTTTGGCAAAAAGTTCTTTTGAAAACTTTTTCTAAAAATGTAGGTTGACTCGTTTTCTCAAAAGTCCCAAAACAAATTTTGTGGTTAATAATTTCCAATACTAAAGATACTTTTTTGGAAATAGTCACAAAATTTTCCCAACCATTGTGTTATTCTCCAATAACTAGCTTTCCAACAACTAGACCAAAAATCAAAAGATCACCTAAATCACTAAGATATTTATATATGAGAAATTCATAATTTATTGGCAGTGAACATTTATAGTCTATTTGTAAGAAAATCCACAATTACTCCACTACTTTTTCTCAATAAGCTAGTGTTGTTTTTTCAATCTCAAATTGGATGTCTAATTTTTTTCCCTTTTGGTTTGTGTCAAAAGGGAAAACAATTTTCAATATCCATATGCATCTCCCTTTAAAAGTAGAAAATAAAAAGCAACATGTCGGATAAGAGCTCGGATCAAATCGGTATATTCGATATATCAATACCGATTCGATCCGAGCTCTTGGAATTGAAATAAATTCGGCACCGAATTGTGATTGTTGAGTTTGGAACGCTGAACAGACTGTTAGTGATAAGCAAGAGGAAGCACTTATTTGTTGAGCAGAAGCTGATCCAATTTGCAGTTGTTGATGTTTATATCGATCTCCTACCAGTTGTTCCTGTGTTTGGCTCTTCCTCTAAGGGGTTGTTGTGCCGATTGAAAATCGAAGCCCTTCCTTCCATATTTACCTTATTAAAATTGCACAATTCACAATAGCAACTTGCTAACACTCTTTCATCAACAAAAAGAGGGTTCAAATTTTGATTCGTGTGACGTTACCACCACAGTGTTATATTGAATTTTTAATATTAGAATGAGATAATAAATAGATTTACTTAAAGAATTATTTTATAAGATACCATGAGTGAAAGAGAAAATGAGGTAAAAGAATCACTTACAATTTGAAATTAAGTAAGTGTTCTTTTCAGATCTCTTATGTGTACCCGAAAGTAAAATATCATTAAAAGATTTACTCTCTCGTCATTACCTTTTTGAACTGTACATGTTAAACTTGTAACATATAACATGATTATATACAATCACTCTTTGAAGACATATGCTAGAATTCCTAACTTATGACTCGGCCCAATAGATATACAATCACTCTTTGAAGACACTTGTTATATCACGACTCAAACCTTTTTCCATTTCCACATTTCTATTATTTCATCCTTAATTCTTTCTCCATCGGAACTATTAACGATTAGAACTTAGAACATGCAGAGATATATACTTTTGAGTTTCGATGAAACACTAAATTAACTTGTCGGAATATAACTCATGAAAAAAAAAAAAGAATTTGTGTTCATAATAATGGATCATGAATGTATCTCCCTCCCATCATTTTCTAATTAGCAAGTGTTATAACGCATTCATCATGTCTATGAAAGTTATATAACGTGTTATATCGAGCTTATCCAAGTATGGTCAATAATATTAACACCATTAAATAAGTGACATTTGCAAACAAAAAAATTGGTAGAAATTGAACTTGAGATAGAAAAAGAATCTGCAATGTAGGCATCACTAACATATTTTTCATGTTATCTATTTGCTCAATGTCTTGATTTTCATTGGTTAGTTTGGTGTAATGTTACCTCACGTCACTAAAGACAGAATAAATTCCAAATTTTAATAAATATATTTAAAGAAAAACAAGTGAAATAAAGTAGGAGAAGAAGACTAGTCAATTAGTAAAATTGGAAAGACGTATTGACTAGAATATTTGCAATTTTTTTTAAGTTAGGTAATAAGAAACGTGACTCAAGTAAAATTGTGACATATAGGGTGTGTTTGGTAGGACGAAAAATATTTTCACAGAAATATTTTATTGAAAAATAAGTGAGTTTTTTTTTTTTCAATGTTTAGTAAATATGCAAAAAAATATTATCCTAAAAATATTTATGTATAATTTAGCAAAAGACTATGTGAACGAGATGGGGTGAAGAGTGGTGGTTATGGGATGGTCGGTGGGATGGTCAAAGGGGTGGGGATTGAGGATGCTAGGTGGGTAGGGAGAAGATAAATGGACAATGAACTCAGAATGTCATTTATAATGATTGAAAAATATTTTTAATTTTTTTTTCCTTCATACCAAACACTAGTGTCATTTTTTGCCACCACGAAAACAATAAGTAGGGTCGTTTGGTTCATGAAATAAGTTGGATATTTCAAGATTAAATTTATATTTTATTTAGTTTAAGGGTGTTATTTTATCTTGGTCCAACAATTATAATTCTGGGATAACTTATAGCATGTTTGGCCAAACTTCTAAAATCAGCTTATTTAGAAAAATGATTTTTTAAAAAAGTGATATTCAAGTGCTTTTGGTGAAAAATAGTTTGTGTTTGATCAATAAATTTAAAAAGTACTTTTAAACAATAATTAGTATTTGACCAAGCATTTTAAAAGTGTTTCTAACTGTATTTTTCTCAAAAGTGCTTTTGGAGAGAAACTACTTTTTTAGCTTCTGAAAAACAGCTTCAGCTACTCTCTAGAAACACTTATTTTCTCTCAAAAGCTTGGTCAAACACCTTAATTTTTTAAAATAAGCACTTTTAGCAAAAAAATAAAAATAAGCTTGACCAAACAAGTTATTATCCGCATATCAAAACGATCCCTTAAAGTACTAAAGGGTTGTTTGGTTGCTTATACATATGTACTAGAAATATAGAGATTAATTATAGAGAATTTAGTTATTATATTTTTTTTACCCCTACATAAATTGACCATAACCCACACATGTTTTGTTTTATATTCGACTATAAAATAATAATCAATCATCATAACAACTAAAAAATTATGCTACATTAAATATAATATTTTAACACATGAATAACTCCTTTATAAACTAGCAACCAAACGACCCTTAACTAAATTATTGGAACTTTTTAAGTGTTTGATTGGTTGTTGGAAGGGAAGTTAGTTATCCTATAATTAACAAGCTAATTACCGACGAATAAAGATGGTGACTTGTGGACAAAACCATCAGCTAATCAAAACACAAATGACGGCTATAATGACTTTTACGTATGATTAGGTAAAAGCAGCTGACAAAATCTCTCATACGATTTGATTTGATTTGATTTAGTCCAATTTTGAAAGAAAATTTTATGTCAATTTGAAATCGCCAAAAAAAGATTTTATTGAATTTCACTTAGAAAAATAAATTAAATTTTGTGAATGAAACTTAAGGGGGCGTTTGGCTGTATATTTTTTTTATTTTTATCTTTTTTCGGAGTTCACACTGAGTCATAAAATTTTGAAAAATTCTGAAATTTAACATAAACACTAAAAAGTTATTTTCACTTTATTCACTCCAAATTAGTTACAAAAATTCAAAAACAACTCCAATTTATATTTATCGTCAAACACAACTTCAAATTTTTAATATCATTTTTTACTTTAAAAATAAAAATTACTTTTTCTCTAATACTCACAATTTTCATGGTCAAACGCCCCTTAATCTGAAAGTCATTTGGTCATAAATTTTGGCTCAAAATTTTAAAATAATATTTGGATATTATTTGAAATAAATATATATTTATCAAAGTAGCCATTATTTCAATTTCAAGTTTGAAATATAGAATTTTGAAGTTTGAAAAATAAGTTTAGCCATAGATTTTATAATTTGACCTTCAAACATATATTTGGCCATGAAAATTAATCAAATTTTAAAAAAATTATCTTGAAAATATTTTCATGTTTCAAAATCTGGTATGAAATTTCACTTACTTACAAAACTTTAAATTTTTTACAAGTAAAATATACGTTTAAACACAATTTTAAGTTCAAAAAATCACAACTTAAAAAACTCAAATTTTCAGTTTCAACTTCAAAATATATAATCAAATGGAAGAGTTTTTCAAATTTCACTCACTAACTTTAATTGCGTTTCAAGTCTAAATACAATCCCGATTTTCAAATATCTATTTCAACTTTAGTTTCACATACTTTTTTTTTCTTCAAATTTCAAGTTTTCAAACAACTCATGTCCAAACACCTACAAAGTACAAAGTATCCTCAAACACATTTTTTTAAATTACAAGTTTTTTGTTTGAAGCTAAAATAATTAACTGAATCATAAAATAAATATTTATTTAAACTAAATCCTAAACAGCATCTCAAATATTTGAAATAATATATGTATGGCGCATTCCTGAAATTCTTCATATAATTGATGTAGCTTAAATTCGGAGAAATAGTTTTCTACCTTTTACAAACTTATTTTAATTTTGTGTCATTTTTACTAATTTTTTTTTACATATAAGACATTTTCATTTTTACATATTAGAAATCTAAAAATATCATTTTCTTTTATTTAACTTGTAAAAAGACAAGAGATCTCATTTCTTTTTTCTATTCTCACTATTTCCCTCTTTTCATTTTTCCGATTCTTTGTGCAACAAGAAAAGTGTAGACTTTCACTTAATTAACCACTTATAATTTTTTATCATATTCCGGTTAATGATTATCACATAAATTTATAAATTTCCCGATAATATAAATCATATATATATATATATCATATATATATTATTAGAATGATTTTAGTTTTAAATCATTTTTTATTTAATTGAAAATTGAACTTGTTATAGATTTTCATAATTTCATATCAAATCTATACTAAACAAACACTCTATGGTGGGAACTACAACCTCTTATTGGAAATTTTTTTTTGGGGGGGGGGGGGGTTGGGGGGGGGTTTGCCTTGAAAGGGAAAAAGAAGAGGAAGAAGTTAATTATCCAGTCATTAGTAATCCACATTGCAACTACTGCTGGACAAAAGGAGGTGTATACCAACAAGGTTATGCAAGTTATTTGGTTCGAGCCCTATCGAATACAAAGTTATCATCTGGCTCGAGTCCTATTGAATAAAGAGTTGTCATTTAGTTCAAGTCCTACTGAATATAGAATTTAATGTGAATTTAATTTAACGTGCCTTAATATAGATTTGTTGTTATATAATTTATATTATTTGAATAATTATTTAAGAAACATGTACGAATAATAGTTGGGTATCATGGCTGAAATATTTTGAATACTACTTGAACGAATACTACTATCGCTGAAATAGTTGAATGAGTACCACTATTGAAATAGTTTGAATATTACCCTCAAATATAAATATCTAAAAAGTGTGTTTGTTTTACAAAAGGAATGCAACCTTTCTAAACAAGTTTCTATTTCAATTGCTTATATTCTCTAAGGTCAATTACTTCACACATCGATCACTTTTAATTCAACGAGTAATAAGCACAATGCTAGCCCCATAGACAGATAAACTCTTTTAAAACAATAATAATATTACGCCTCAAGCTTTTCCCTCCTATTCTCTTTGTCTATGATGAGAGGTATAAGAATACACGTAGGGAGGACCAATCCCATGATAACTCCTTATCATTTCATAAGAGTGTGATATAATTGGTCCCCAATTACAGATCTAGCCCTGCATTCTGAATCATGAGATTCTCTTACACCCATTTTCACCACTTACCATAATTATTATAAACCATAGTATGATTTTTTATTTTTGGATTAATTATTATGCTTAATATAGAAATTATTTATTATTGTAGAATAATTTAATATGATGTTATAAATTCGTAAAAGACATTTTTGGAGTTCAATGACTCTCTAAATCTGTAATGTACTAGTAGTAGTTTGAGCTGATTGCGATTTTTAATGACATTTTTTGAGTTTAATGGTTTTCGAAATCTTTAATGCACTAGTAGTTTGAGCTGATGGCGGTTGGTAAAGACATTTTTGGAGTTTAATGGCTCTCTAAAGCTTTAATGTACTTATACCTATCATCAAAATATCGTGAAGAATTCAATAATTCTAAATAGATACTCCATTTGTTAATTAATATGATTATCTTAAGATAATCTTTTGATTTATATTTTATACATGCAAGTGAATATATATATATATATATATATATATATATATATATATAATGGGTTTCGAACTATTACCCAATAGGATAAGGGTATGAGCAGCTCACCAACTAAGTTGCACCTCACTTATGTGCAAGTGAATACTTCGTTTGTTCACAGTTTATATAATTTATTTTTATTTTTAATCAATCTAAAAAACGAATGTCATATTTTTATATTTAGTAATAATTTAATTTTAAAATATTTATTATACCCTAAATAAAATGATTTATAGCCATAGAGGGAGTATTAAAGTAATGATTGCTAATAATTTTTTAGACATAAATATCTAAGGTGTCGTTTGGCCATGAGAAGAGAACCAATTTTTTTTTCACTTTTTTGGAATTTTCAAAGTTGGAGTTGAAGTTGGAGTTGTGTTTGGCCATAACTTTTGCAATAATTATCTAGATCTTAAATATATATTTTTAAAAATATAAATATGATTTAAAAATAAAATATAATTTAAATGGGGTTATTTTATGAAAATAAAAAATATAGGATTTTTTCAAAAAAAGATAATTAAAAAGTGAAAATACCCTTTTGGATTTTTTAGAATTTTTATGGTCAAACATTATTTCTGAAAAAAAGTAAAATAATTTTTTGAAAAATAGTAAAAATTTCTGATGACCAAACGCCTACTTAAATTCTTAAAATAGTATGTCTATGTAAAAACTAAAATCATGTATTTTGGGACTTTTCAAAAAGTAAAATAAAATAAAATAAAGAGTTAAATTAAATTAAAGTGGTAAAAGTAAAAAATCAGTTTGGTGCAGGTGAAGAAAATAATAAAAAGAGTCCACTAGAGGAAGGAGTTAAAAAACCGAAAACGACGGCTCAGGAATTATACAGTGGGTAAAAAGCCTTGTGCTATTCTCCTGTCCTTTTCATTTCTCAAGGTCCCCCCCACCCCACCCCTGCTATATTTTCATGCTTAGATTTTTTCTTTTTTTCTTTTTATTGTTTCATGCTTCAATTATTAGTACTACAGTTTTATTTATCAGTTTGCAAATTCATATGTTCGATATTTTAAAGTTTGGTGTAAATCGCTAATTATAGGTCGATCAATTTTAATTTATATATATTTATATAATAAAAAATTATGACTTTAAATTTTTAAGAACGGGTTAAATTATATCATACATACATCTTATATGTGTAAAAATAAAGTACAAGCAATTTTATTCATTAATCAATTACTCAAAGAGGACATTTCAATGAAAATAGAGTAGTTAAAGTTTCAACGACTAAATAATTAATTTTATGTTAATATTATTTTGTATGTTTGCTAGTATTATCATAATATATACTCCATGAATTTTATTATATACTTTGGTATGGTACTCGATTATTTGATATTATTTTTAATAAATACCGAATACCAGATTTTTTTAAAATGTATACCAAACACCATGATACTAATATTGCGGTATAAAACATTTTGGTTTCGATATAGTATTCGATATCTACCGTATCAAGTCTACTCCATAATAAATTTCTTTTATTATTACTACTCCCTCCATTTCAATTTATTTGTCTAATTTTTCTTTTTAGTTTGTTTCAAAATGAACATCTTTTTCTTTTTTTGGCAACTCTTTAATTTCAAATTTTTACATGACATGTTTAAGATTACAAGATTAAATAACATTTTTGTGCATTTTACGTGTCTTTAGTTTAAGACCATTGGATTCAAAAGTTATTTTTAAAAAACTTTCTTAAACTTTGTGTCAAATTAAAACTAGACAAAAAAATTAAAACGAAAGGAGTAATTTTTCTCACTATTGATTTTTCTCCATTACTAAGATAAAAGTACGTTAATATATTTTTTAATTTTCCGTTAAGACTTTTAGGGGATGTTGTTAGGTAGCTGATTTGGAGGTGAGTTATGCAATTGTTGAATTTCAACATAAATAATATCATGTTTGGTAGTTGATTAGGAAATAAGTTATTCATTTATAAAATCAATGCAATGTTTGATTTGCATTTTAGAAACCAGCATAGCTAATACTTATACAGTATTAATTATGAGAAAATCTAATACATGAATGACTAAAACCTTGCATAATAAATACCCACATAAAATAATATATAAATTAACTCATAATTAATCTATGCATTACTAATACTTGCCTGAGTACTTTTACGAGCTACCAAACAACCCCTTATTGTTTTACCTCCATTCACCTCCTTCCATCACTAGAATCATAGTAACGTACAATGTAGTTAGGAGATGGGCATAAACCAAGAGTTCGCAATTCAAACAACAACAACAATAACAACAACAACAATAATAATAATAATAATAATAATAATAATAATAATAGTATAATGATGTTGTATTATTGTTCAAATAAGTTTTCATACTCATTTTCCATTCTAAGAAACATATTATTTTAATAAGATAGTTCGATAACAAAAAAACTCATAAATCAACCTGTAATATATGAGTCCAACCGATAAGCTTCATAATTACGACATTTAACTTCTCGTAAGTTATTCAAATAAAATAAATAATTTTTTAACAAGCGTAATTCTTCACATATATTTTATATTGTCAATTTTTAAATATTTTGTGCTATTCTTTTTTTATAAGTTATCATGTTATTTTTACTATCATTTTTTTTCATAATTATTTTGATTTGCTACACTTAAATCGAGAGTCACTCAGAAATAATCCCTCTATCTTCAAAAGGTAAGAGTAAAATATGCATATATTATATGCTCTCCCATATGTCACTTGTAGGATTTCAGTTGGTATATTATTGTTATTGAATTTTCACGTACATTTTCTTAAAATTTAAAAAGGTAGACAATTCAACCAAAAATATTACGCCATGTAGCCCACTATACAATATTAAATTTTGGAATTTTTTTTTATCTTATATAATGTATAATAATATATAAAAGTTGCTTACACATAAGTATAGGCTAAACCGAATATATTATTGTATAATATTATTCGAGTTATGTGACATAAATATTTTCTTCTATGTATAAAACGTAATTTTCCTTTTTGTTTATGGTAAAAATATTTAGTTGGCGTTTGACCATAAAAATAAAATAAAAATTATTTTATTTAAAATTTTCAAAGTTAAAGTTGTGTTTGGCCATATTTTTTTATAAAAAAAATATATAGAATTTAAATGTATTTTTTCTAAATATGATTTATATTATCCGATTTTTAAAAATTTGCAAGATCATCCAATTTAATTAAATATACCCCAAACATATAATTAATTTTTTTAAAGAAAATAATATTTTAAAATAGATAGTCATATAATGTTATAGAATAGATCCCATATATGAGATATTAATACATATCATTACAAAAAAATTTCACTTTATTTGAATATTTTGAAGATGAAGTTGTGTTTGATTATAATTTTTGCAAATAATATTTAATTGTTTGAATGTATTTTTGGTTAAAAAAATGAAATATATTTTAAATAAAATTATTTTACAAAAATAAAAAAACTAGGATAAATTTGAAAAAATATATATAGTAAAAATGAAAAAAAAGTAAAAACAAGAATGTAGATATTTTCTAATTTTTCATAGTTAAATGTTGATTTTTAAATAAAAAATGATTTAAAGAAAACATAAAAAATTGTCATAGCCAATTAGTTTCTTTAATCGTCGATCGATTGGTTAGAAATTTGAATCACAGAAAAACTCAATGAAAACTTTGATGATTGATTCTCGTGATGTTTAATAGGGTGAAGAGAAAAAAGGGGAAAAAAAGAAAATCTTTTTTTGGTCTTCCATTGATGTTCGCTATATGTAATGGAGTTTGACTAAATTTAAATTTATGTTAAAAATTTTATATCAAAGAGTAATAGCTTGTTTGATCAAACTTTTAAAATCAGTTTATTTGTAAAAGTGTTTATTCTAAAAATGTTTTTCAAAAAAAATATTTTTGGTGAGAAGCCATTTGTGTATTAGAGAAAATAATACATATATTAACTTTGTGTATTATTAATATCTTATTTGGTATACTTTTTCAATCAGTGTATAACTAATGCTTCCATTATTAATACACTCTATTGTGTATTGAAGTATGTACTAATTTCATAGATTTTCATGTATTAGTAATGCAATGCATTATAACGTATACATTAGCATGATTAAAGACACAATTGTTTCTCAAAACCGTTTCTACATTCTTTTTTATTATATTTGTGTAGAGTATTTTTGTAAATAAATACTTTTTATAAAAAATTATGCAATGCATATTATTTTTAATATATCAAATCAAAACAACATAACTAATATAACATTACTAATGCAAACATTATTAATACAACCATATTATGCATTATTTTTATACACCTTGCCAAACGATCTCAAAAGAGTATCTACTCTAGCACATTTCTTGTTGATTTTTTTTTTGCAGTAAACCCTGCATCCTTAACCGTGGTAACTTTTAACCACGCATACTCCTCAACTCATTTAACCCTGGTTACATTTTGACCACAGCAGTGACCTCTCTTAACACCCCCACCCCAATTCCAACATCATCACATAATAAAACCTTATCTTCTCTGCAGTACACACACACTCTCTCTCTACACAGCAAATCTAAGCTCGTTAATGTCGATTCAGATCTGAAGCACACACACAGAGAGAGAAGAGAGAGCGGAGTACTGTCGTAAATCTTTTGGTGAAATTCCAATTCTGCCCTCCCACCATTTCCGTACAACAATGGCGTACTCATTCCCGGAAGAAGTACTAGAACACGTCTTCTCCTTCCTCAGCTCCGACAAGGACCGTAACGCAGTATCTCTAGTCTGCAAATCATGGTACGAGATCGAACGTTGGTGTCGGAGGAGAATATTCGTTGGAAACTGCTACGCCGTTAGCCCTAGAATCATGATCCGAAGGTTCCCGGAAGTCAGATCTGTTGAACTTAAAGGAAAACCTCATTTTGCTGACTTTAATCTTGTACCTGAAGGTTGGGGAGCATATGTATACCCATGGATTTTGGCTATGTCTAGGTCTTATCCATGGCTTGAAGAAATTAAGCTTAAGCGTATGGTAATTACTGATGAGTCCTTGGAGTTGATTTCTAAGTCGTTTAAGAACTTCAGAGTTTTGGTTTTGTCTTCATGTGATGGTTTTACTACTGATGGACTTGCTGCTATTGCCGCTAACTGCAGGTACTTGCCATTTCTCTCAAGTTTAGACATCCTTTTCGTGTTCGAAATATAGAAATGTAATGTAGTGTTTGAGATTTGAACTTTGGAATCTCGAGGTGAATTTTGAATTCGCTAAACCACTGAGCAACCTCTAGTCTTGTGTTTAGGGGATTCAAAATCTCTATATGTATGGTGTAATTTTTTGTTAAGGGGATTCGGGTGAACACTCTCCAGTCCCCTAGATCTGCCTCTGGTCATGGAAGTCTTAATCTGTAGTGGAGGAGTTTGACACAAAGTACTTACTTTTGTCTGAAAAGGAATAGCATGGTCCAAAGTACCAAAGTAATTAGATCTGATTCTGGGTATTAATTTGGACAATGACTCCTCAAGCTTTTTAAAATAAAGTTTACATTTTTATTAACTACAAGTTAGTACAAATTTTTGTAGTTAAAGTACTTAGAACTTATTTGGCAAATCTTAGTCTAAGAAAGTACTGATTCATGTCTCAAGTGGTAACAGCCCTAAACAAATTGGGACCTAGTAGGGTAAGTCTTTTTTGGTGTATTATTGTTAAATCTTAAGCTTTTGGATGAATGCAGTAAGCATTTTGGGGATTTGTTAACCCCCTCACCGAACAAGATAATGAGGAAGCACTTTCCTTGCAGCTCTTTATTATATTTGTCGGATATGTAATCTATTGTCTTGGCTAGCTAGGGGAAATGAAGTATGTATTTTAGATGAATTCATCTTTTATGTAGTTGAAGAACTGACATTTTCTTGTTTTAAACTGTTCCCAATTTTATTCTTTTGCTAGAACAAGTCATTATAGTATATTATTGAACACGTCTTGCTGCTACATTGCATCAGTCTGGCTTATCTGGCTCCAATACTCCGAAGTGTACTTCTGGTCCTTAATTTCCCACATTTTCATTGAATGAGCAGATGTCAATAGTTTCCTGTACTTCCTTTACCAAAATTTTGCATTTGCATTTTATCTTCATAGATATCTAAAGCCTTATAATAAAAAATCCTAACTTGTGGGTTTTCTAATAGGATTTAAACAGCTGGACTTT
This sequence comes from Jaltomata sinuosa, assembly GCA_003996215.1. Lineage (NCBI taxonomy): Eukaryota > Viridiplantae > Streptophyta > Magnoliopsida > Solanales > Solanaceae > Jaltomata > Jaltomata sinuosa. Next base: position 59,566 of record QJPP01001826.1, on the reverse strand, counting down.
CTTTTACATTAATTTCTTGTGGCATACACTGGATAATTAGCAAGTTATTGGATTCTTTCTGATTCCTAATTAGATTTGCTTTCCCTGTCGTTATGTAACTGCATTTTGAATGGTAAGAGAACATTTCCCTTTAGCTTTGCTTTGTTTTTTAAGTTGTTGGAGATTTGAATGTTGTGTGAATTCTCTCCAGATTTCAACATGTTTTGTTTCTTGGTCCTTTGGTGGGATTCATTTGTTTTATCAGAATGGAGTTTTGTAACGGAGTATATTTGTCGTTCAATGTTGAAATGGTTAAGTGGGTTAGGGATAGGAAATGGGGTTTTATTTAAATTCCTCTTTGGGAGATGTGTCACTCTGAGGCAAACATGATTCTGAATCCTTCTTATTATCTTGTTCATATCAACTGTTATTTATTGTCATTCATTGTTGTCTGCTGAGTCTGTTGATTTGCTTCAATTTATCACAGAATGATTGTGTAGATGGGTATTGTCATGTAACACCCGTTTTGCTGCAGGAATCTGAGAGAACTAGACTTGGGAGAGAGTGAAGTGGAGGACCTTAGTGGACATTGGCTAAGCCATTTCCCTGATAGCTGCACGTCACTTGTTTCACTTAACATTGCCTGTTTGGCTTCTGAGGTCAGTTTCTTAGCTTTGGAGCGCCTGGTTGCTCGCTCTCCTAATTTGAGGACTCTTCGGATAAATCGTGCTGTGCCCCTTGAGAAGCTTCCAAACCTGCTTCGCCGCGCTTCCCAGTTGGTCGAATTTGGCACAGGTGCTTACTCTGCTGATGTGCGATCTGATTTCTTCTCGAACCTGACAGAAGCTTTTTCGGGGTGCAAGCAACTTAAATGCTTGTCTGGGTTTTGGGATGTTGTGCCAGCCTACCTTCCAGCTATATATTCAGTGTGTTCAAGACTCACCTCTTTGAATTTGAGCTATGCTACCTGTCAAAACCCTGAGCTTGGCAAGCTCATAAGTCAGTGTCACAATTTGCAGCGTTTGTGGGTATGTTCTAGCTTGTGTTCTAAATGTTTTGATGATGTTCTTGATACAGCAACTGCAAACATGTTTTTCTTCTTCTGAGATAGTAGAAGAGGCAATGAAATTATAACATCATACTCGCTGTGATGAAGTTTAGCAGATATTCTTTGAGAAGAATAAGAAAAGAACTTGTTTGTTGTTGTGCCAATTCCTAACTGCTACAGATCAACTAATCAACCACGACTTAATCCCATTTTAGTTGGTCTCAGCTTTATGGGTCCTCTTAAACCATTTTGCTATATTCAGGTCAATTTCGCTCTGATGCTAAATAATTTGTCTTTGCGTAATAAATTGTCATGGATAGGCAAAAAGTAATTCATTCTGTAGATAAACTTCACCTGTGCTGGTTAGAAAGATTCTAGGCTACAAATATTTGATATTGTATTTTTAAGCAGCTCACTTGGAAGTTGAAGCCAAGTGTTACATGCTTGATTTTGATCTGGACGAAAGGGTTTCAGTTTTTTAATAATTATGCCTACCCGATGCAGATAAAAATCCATCTAAATGATATGGTTCTATGCTGAAAAATTGTATCTATTCTTCCGTAGTGGCTTAGCCAAACTGTTGCTGTATTATAAACTCTAGTATCATGTTTAAATGCTGAATTACTTTACTTGCAATATATGTGACTGCAGGTGCTAGACTACATTGAAGATGCCGGTCTCGAGGAACTTGCATCCAATTGTAAGGACCTTCAAGAGCTGAGGGTGTTTCCTTCTGACCCGTTTGCTCCAGAACCAAATGCAACCTTGACGGAGCAAGGCCTTGTAGCTGTCTCAGATGGTTGCCCAAAGCTCCAGTCTGTTTTATACTTCTGCCGCCAAATGACTAATGCAGCTTTAGTTACTATTGCTAGGAATCGTCCTAACATGATTCGTTTTCGCTTGTGTATCATTGAGCCTCGAGCTCCTGATTATTTAACCCTTGGGCCTCTTGATGCTGGTTTTGGGGCCATTGTGGAGAACTGTAAGGAATTGCGGCGACTTTCACTTTCTGGCCTCCTTACCGATCGTGTCTTCGAATACATTGGCACCCATGCTAAAAAGTTGGAGATGCTATCCATAGCTTTTGCTGGTGATAGCGATTTGGGACTCCACCATGTGCTCTCTGGTTGTGAAAGCCTCCGGAAGCTGGAGATCAGAGATTGTCCCTTTGGAGACAAGGCTCTCTTGGCTAATGCTGCAAAGCTTGAGACAATGCGATCCCTTTGGATGTCTTCCTGTTCAGTAAGTTTCGAAGCATGTAAGATGCTAGCTCAGAAGATGCCTAGGCTTAATGTGGAAGTCATAGATGAGAGGGGTCCTCCGGATACAAGGCCAGAAAGCTGCCCTGTGGAGAAACTTTACATATATCGATCAGTGGCTGGACGGAGGTTTGACACACCTGGTTATGTTTGGACGATGAATGAAGACACAGCTGTGAGGTTGTCCTGAGTCATATAGCAAATGGGAAATTCCAGCAAGGCTTCACAAGGAAAGATGGCAGGTATTAGCGCTATGTTTATCCTCCTGCATTTGTTTGTCACGCCTTATGTAGTTGCAGTGGCAGTTGAGGTGGGAACATCTGCTAAGAAGTAGAGGCTCAAGAGCTCATACGCCATCAATTTTATTCTTGGCTGAGCTGCTTTACAGCAGGTAGTTTTTAATAAAGAGTTTGAACTCTCAGTTTCTGTGTATCATCTAGAGTAACAATTATTTCAATTTCTTTGGGTGGGAATTTGGTTGTTGGGGGCATATTTTTGCCGTGTATGTGCTATTTGCAGACTTTGCTTCATTATGTAGTTTCCTTTCTTTCTTCTATCGACTTATTCTCTATAAAAGGTTGTGCCATTAAAAATGTTAGTTTAGCTCTTTTAGTAAATTAAGCACATTGCTGAAAAGGGAGCGTTGATGCAACAGTAAGAGATCAAGGATTCAAGATGTGGAAACTTATTATCCTCCTTCGATCTGGTATAGTTGGAGCTTAGTGCACGGGGCTGCTCTGGGTATCAGCCATTAACTTGACAAACTCAAAATTTTGACTTGCCATGTCTTTAGAACATGGTGCAAATGGAGATAACCCTGTTACCAACATTCAACATCTGCTAGCTGTATACTTTGCATTACTTCACTTGATAACCGATGACAAGTGAAGTAATAGCGGTGGTATCTGTGCTTTCTACCAGGTACCTATTACCTCCTATCAACATAGATATCGGATAACTTCGCTTAACAAAGCTAAAATTAACAAGAAAGCACCTAGTCATTTAAAGAGTTACTTTCTTGAACAGTGGAGCATGTGAAAGATTCCCAACTTGGGAGATATATAAGGAGATTGACATTGCTTTGTGTTCACAACTTTTTCAGCGTCTCTTGCCTTTCCACTATCACCTGATGTATGACTAGTCAAAAACAAAGCCAAAGGAAAAACCAAAAAGAAAATTGTAAAAAAGAGGAACCAAAAGATGTTCAAATCTCCATAGGATAATCATATATTATTGTACTACCACTGATTTTATGAAACAAAAATATGGGTGGTGTAAATTAAAGTTTTTTTTTTTTTTTGGACCAAATAAAGACAGAAGCACAGACAGACAGACAATAATATAACAGACAACGCACCTGGCAGAAAATGCTGAATCTCCATCAACCTCCCCACACAGAAAAAGAAAGAAAAGAAAAAAAATAAAGTAGTGGTATACTAATATACTACAGATATTCCAGAGTAAGAAAGCAAAAGCTGGAATCAGTGTCTCTGCTCTTTCTGTCTTTTTCTTTTTCATTGTATCTACACCCCTCTCTCTCCACTCTCACTCTAGTCAGCTCGTTCACATTGTCCGTCATAAATTCAAATAAATTAAAAATTACGATAAGAATACATCGAGTATAAAACTAGTTAATTACAACGAATATTTGTAAACTCCAAAGAGCGCAGGCTAGTCACAAAGCTTGGATACGGTTTTCGCCTCTGAAAGCGTCCTTCCTTCTCAATGCGCGAGCATCCATCCAATGCATTCTTTTCGATCGTGTACCCTATGTAGGCTTGCTATATATGTTTGAGATTGAGGCATTATTTGTTATTATTTTATATTTATTTGTGTTTGCCAAAAACTCAAGAAAGGAAAAAAGAAAAGAAAAAAGGTGAAATGAATAGAACTTCACTGTAGAACTTGTAATTGACTTATGATGCCTGCATGTTTCCTTTGGTCTATGTATTATGACTATCATAACATTCATAATTGCTTATTACTTGTTTCATCATTTTCTTCTTATATTATCATTATTACATTTTTATTTTCCAAACCTTTGGCTTTGGATTCTCTTTAATCTTTCTCTATAATAATAATGACAATGATTTCTCATTTAGTGGCTTAAAATCATTTCTCATTTAAGTTTCTACTATTTCTTATAACATCAATAAATTGTTGTTTTTTTCTTTTCTTTTCATAATTGTTTAGATTTTTCAATCACTTAAAAACAATCTCTCTTCATTACTATCTATTCAATTATTTCTTACAATATTAGTTGACTACTGGCAGTATATATTCCTAGTGGATTCTTACGTGTCTGGCTCCTCGCGATGTCAACTACTACAAACATTACGAGAGAGCATGAAATTAGCTACGGAATTTATCGGTAATTTCAAGTTAATCCGTCGTTTAAAAGCTCCTAGCTAATTGAATTATCTTATAATTCGTTGCTAATCCATAGCATGGAATTAACGTGGGATTTTTGGCTATTGAATTTTATTCGTCGCTAATTCTTTGTTTTCCGATAGTGAAATAAGGTGTGGTTTTTGACTCATTTTGGCCTTTCTCATGAAATATCATCTCAAAAATAAAAAATAAAAAATGGAGTTTGAATCTTGAAAATGAAAAAAAAATTCTGAAAGAAAGATTTCCTCTTTAACGAATTTTGTGCTATATAAATCCAAATTAAGCAGGATTCCTAAAATGAATATTGGACATCGAATAAAGTATCATAAGAGAAATAAAAATATTTACCATGCAAGAGGCCGTGGATCGTTGTGTGTGAAGGCAATATGAGATGGGAATGAAAAATTACTTTTTTATCTAATAATTGTCAAGTATTCTTATTGCTTGGTTAATTTCTCACGTGGTTGTTGAATTTTATTCGTTAAAACAATAGTGATAGAAATAGTTTTGTTACATTAAAATAATTGAAATATGTGTAAATTTTAAGAAAACGTAGACATTTTTTAAATTTTTTTTTCAAAACAAAGCACAAAAAAAGAAAAAAAAAGAAGGATTACAATATAAAAGTTGTTAAGATCTAAAAAATTATTGTAATATATCTTCTTTATTTTATATAATAAAAACGATTCAATAAAATTAGTAGCTTAAAGCTACCTTAATTAAAAGGCCATACATTTTTTTGGCTAATAGAAAGAACTTCCAGATATTTTTTAAATTTAGATTGTGAAATGTAAAGTCAGTTTTTTGAGATGCAACTTTTATTCATAATCAATTTCTTTTAATTATTCTCTTTTTTAAATAACAATATAATCAATTCATTAAATCTTTCCTGAAATATTTCCTTTTTGAATTTTATGTAACGTGATTCATGTTTTATATTTTGACATATTTAAATTCTAATGTACAATAAAAAATAATTTACATCTATAAAGTGAAAAAAACGCGTGTGATATTAAATGAAAAATATAATATTAACCATAAAACTTGTTATATTAAAAAAAATTGGGCCTCAAAAATTTGAGGGCCTTAAAGCCTTTGGTTTAGCTGCTTCGGCCTTCAGCTGGCCCTGACATTTAATTACTTTTAGTTATCTTTTGTTTAAGCAAAGAAATTGACATAAATAGGTGTTCTGGTTAAAAATAGGATAAACTATTTAAAGAAATATACCTCCTTATCATATTTACTAAATAATTCACTATTTTATTTTAATTACACTTTATACAATAATTTAACAAAAAAACCCTCCTTCATCCCAGATACATTGGTTCCCCTCTCTCCTCCATATCCCATATCTTGTGCTTGAATCAAGCGACTGTCATAATTCAAACACAAATTTTTTCTATTCATGGTAAATTACTTTTCCCCTATTATTTCTCTTTCATAATCTTAAATAAATCAAATTAGTATAATGTATCTCACCTGAACATAATTTTCTTTATCTTAATTAGTTAAAATCTTTACGGGATTCAGAGTTTTGGTAATTTCGTTCAATATTTTGATTTTTTTAAAATTTTTTGGGAGGATATCGGTGGAGGAAATCGAGGTCTCACCATTGTTGAGTTTGAAGCTCTCGAGTATGAAATTTTAACGTGAAGATTTGTTGTGTTGATTCAAAGTGAATGTTTACAAAATATTTTTACTAGTACCTTTGAGAAGTTTATACTAAAATTTGGTCTCATTTGCAACTGATCTGGTGCTTGAGATTGAATTTTTGAAAACCTACAATTATAGAACTTGAAGTTTTTGAATTTGAAATTTCAACTTGATTTATTGTTTGATTCAAAGTGAGTGTTACAAAATTGGCTTATGATTAAGGATTTTGACAGTTATTTGCTTAATTGGCTGGAAAAAAATGATCAAATCTACCCGGAAAACTCCATCTCCTCTGGCCGGAAAACTTCATCTCCTCCGTGCCCATTTTCAGATCTGATCGGAGTTTATATTTTTTTTTTGATTTTCTTGCTGAAAATACTAACTCCGGTAGATCTGTATTATTTTATTTACATGACTGTTGTTACTGTTTGAGAAGCTTCGTCTTGTGATATTTCTCTTTCTCTGCCAGAATTTTGTGTTGTTTCTAAAGATAGTCAATATGGTGGTGTCGTAGGGTGGCGGGTACCGAAGGATGGCAAGGAGGAGGATGAATGTACCTGCGTACCCATGTATCATAGTCTACTAATTAATTAAATATGAAATTTAGTGTTTGTACATACAAATGTATCTATGTCAGATTTGTGTTTCTTCTTCTTCTTTTAAGAATGTATTAGATACATGTATTTTGGATTCATTGTATGAATTTTATATTGGATTCATTGTATGAAATTTATATTGGATACATCAAATCAATACTGGATACACTAGATTAAGTTGATTATGGATACATGTATTTTGGATATAATGTATGAAATTGGTACTGGATAAATCAATTCATTATTATATTGGATACATCAAATTAATACTGAATTTACTGTATTTTGAATATAATGTATGAAATTGGTATTTGATACATCAAATTAATATTAGATACATATAAATATATATATAAAATTAATATTAGATCATACAAATAAATACATGAAATTTATACTAGGTACATATAAACATGTACATGAAATTAATAATTGATACATATTAAAATATACATGAAATTAATACTAGATACATATAAAATGATACATTAGATGAAAAATAATCAAATTATATAACCAAGATATACATGTTTCCGTCTTATATTAATGAAACTAACGAAATTTATTATTTTTAAAAAATAAAAAAATTTAAATATATATACATGCCTTGATTTTCGCCTTATATTAAGGGATTTGATTAATTAAAATTTCCATAATTAGTTATTCATGTATCTGAGATACATCAATTCATCAGCAATTAGGCATGTATCCGGAACACAAAAGGTGATAAAAAAAGTAAATATGTAAAGTAGCGTTTTAAAAATAATTAGGGATTAAATATGTGTGTTTTCTGTTATTTGCCGTTAAAAATAGCCATTAGATATAATGATTTCTTTTTATATATATTAGATTCATAATCATTAAATGTGGTAGTATTTTTTCGTTAATCAAACATAACAAGAGTTTGTTTCAAAACATATATAAAATCACATTTTGAATTTTGCTCACGATTTCATTTATGAATACTATATAAATTATTGTGTATAAAATATGTATATATATAGTTATACAATGTTTTTATGAAGTTCATGTTAGATTTCTGGAAAAAAAAACATATCGATTTTATATATAAAATTTGTATAAAAATAGTATTTCTTCAAACAAACATCTACAACAACATACATCATAATAAAAAAATTCATAGAACTAATTATTATACCGTGTATAACTTATTTACAAACGTTAACACAAATTTAATACAACTACAATTCATTCAAACTTAAGATACAATTCTCATACAACTCAACATACAATTATAATATAACTTTAATACAATTCAACTGTAACTTTGAACTTCAATCTAAAATTAGCTAAAATCTTACCCTAATTTTAGATTCCGACTCCCTTCGATATTTCAGTTCTTTTGAGATATCTTTCATTTGAAACAAAATTTGATCATTTTTTCATATAATTATTTACCCCCTTTATTCGACGGTTAAGATTTTGTGCGTTTTAACTATGGCCTCACAATGGTAATCTCAATTGAACGTAGAATATATGAGAGGTAATGACACACAATAATCAATTCTGACAGACCACTCTTTCATATAAAAATATCTAATCGTCACATCAATTATTAAGCTCCAGCTTAAGACTTTGAAATATACAAAATCATATTCGATAACAGTAACATGAAGGAGAAGAACCAAAAAGGGCAAAATCTCTCTTTGATGAAAGTGACCCGCCAAAAAATAAGTTTAAGAATTATTTATTTAAGCGGTCTGCCAAAAAACACTGCAATAAAGTACCAATGTTCTTCAATAGCTTGACTTTGGTACTTGTTTGAATAGATTTTCCAAATTCCTCAAGATGTTAGCGGATATTTTTTTGTTTTAAAAAAATAAATCAGAGAGGAAATTACAAGGTGAAAATTGAATCATTACCAATAAAATAAAAATTCAGATACTTAATTAACTGAGCTATTAAGATTTCATTAGTGGATTAAAAGTTGAGTTTCTTCGTATAGTATTTCGATTCATTTTTTCTTTCTTTCTGAACCTTCTCAAACTTTTCCTTTTGTTGGTTTTGCAATTATAAAAAAACATTTAGACATTTTACTAGCTAGTTTTGGATTGAAGCTGTTGTTTTAGTATCTTTTTTGATTAGTTATATTCCATTGTAACATTTTACAATGAAATTAGTTTGAAAATTATTTTATCTTCTTTTCCATTACATCAAGTAATTGTCAAAAGTAAATTATTAATATCACACGAAAGTAAACCAATTACTTTCTCTTCCATAAAAAAAGTTTAGTAGTATATTGTAATTTGTAAATGGGACAGTCTAGGGGTGTTCAAAAGAAACCGATAAATCGCACCAAATCAATTAATCAAATCAAATTGAGGAAAAAAGAAGCTAATAATTTAGTTTAATTTGGCAAATAATTAAAAATATCAATCATAATTGGTGGTTAAATTTTAACTAAAAGAAATCAAATCGAATCAAACTAAACTGACATTATATTTATATAAATTTTATAAATAAAATATAAAATATTTATTATAATATATATGTAAGTATTTCTTAAACTTTTTTCATAATTCATGTTTGTTAACATATTATTCTTATATGGTACAATATATAAGTCTATAGAATTATAATCCATAAATATGTGGGTTAAGTTCAGAAATGTCCCTAAAATGGACGGGTCTTGATATTTTGTCCTTTATAAAAAAGCCTTATAAAAATAATTTTCATAAAAGTGATCTTGATTTTTTGACCCCATTTAATAAATTTATCCATAAGGCAGAGGTAAACGTTTGTGGCATCTCAAGACAATGAACCTGCACAATTGACAAGAAGTTTTGCCTTATAGGCAAAAAGTAGAGCTTAGATATATGTTTCCCATAAGACAAACGTTCTAACTTTTACCCATGAATGAGGCAGACATTCAAAACATTTTAAGATAGTGAACCGGCTCAATTGCCTAGAAGTTAAGCCTTATAGGCAAAAGTTAGAACTTAGCTTTGTTGTCTATCAGACATTATATTCTATTCTTTTCCCATAAGATAGACGTTCAAGATATTTTAAGACAATGAATTGTTCAACCTGACTACAAGTTCTACCTTTTAGGCAAACGTTAAAACTTATAGCGAGGATAAAAATTCAAGATCACACACTTTGTGAGACCAAAATTCAAGACCGGATATTTGAGGAACAAAAGTTCAAGATTGAACACTTTGATGGACACTAGGTGTAATTTTCTGTAAATATTTAGTAAGTTAAATAAAGTCCAAATAAAATCATGTTTATTTTCATTATCTCTTATTAATAATACTTATTTTATGATTTTCATTATCTCTGTTGTTGGTAACACTATATTTTAGTATAATGCCATGACTTATTTTACATTTTTAATTATCTTTCGAAGAGCCATATAATTATCGTATCTTATTAGGATAAAAGAAATATTTGAAAACATTAGTTACATGTTTTCTGTTGTTTAGACTTTACCCGATTTTTTTTCTCGAAAAAACTAAGAAACCAAAACAAAAAAACGAGATCGAAAGAATCAACTCTTGTACATTTGATTTGATTTATAAATTTAAAAAATTGACATAATTGATTTGATTTGATAAAGAAAAAATCGAATTAAACCTACCTATAGGACATTGAGGCGTGGTTTTATTTTTCTACGAAGAAAGGATCATGTCGAGGAGTGAACAATATAATATGCATGCAAAGTCAACTTTAGTCCTAATCAAAGCTACCCCTCAACTCAACGTTACGTTGCCATCATTTTCTTGTGAATAAGACCCAACAAATAAGAATTAGTTACTATAGTCATTTTTAGTACTTTTCTTTTTTATATTTATTTGGTAAAATGTTGGTTAAAAGTAAAGTTAAATGAGAAATATGATCGGTGAGAATTTATATTAATATAGTCTTATTCGATTTTCATAGCCAAGATATATTTACGAAGTTATTTCAATTTCTTTTATTGACTAGCATTGATCCTAGATCCTTGCCTCGAGAAATGAATTAATACTTTTTACTTAAGCTTCATCATAGACTATTTGCATTCAAGACACCAAAAAATTAAGGGGCTCTAGTGAAACATAACTAATAATGTCGAGCCAAGAGTCTAGGCCCGACGACTATTTACCAAAAATAAAAATCTCCACAAAGTCATAAGATCATGTATGAGTATTGACACTTGTCCAGTGCCGAAATGTCGGTCAAAGAAGTTGGTGACATTATTAGTAAGACCAAGTTGTAGTTATATTAATATCATAGTGTAGTTTTAATCTACTAAAATAATTTGATTATCATTTTTATTAGTAGATCATTGATGCTTATTAGGGGTGTACATGGATCGGGTTAGTTTTTTTTTTTTTTAAAATCAAACCAAATCATTAGTGTCGGGTTATTAATTTATAAACCAAACCAAATTAATAAAAGTCAGATTTTTCAACCTCGATTTTTTTGGGTTATTTCGATTTTCTCGGATTTTTAGTTTTTTTTAGTAAAGTTTTCATATAAATATATAATTAACTTGTGCTTTAAATATTTCTTTAGTCCTAGCAAGATACAACTATCTAAGGTATTTCTTAAAAGAAAAATAACACAATATATAAATGAGTGATGACACTAATAAAATATTCAACCAAAAAAATAATGAAATCGCATAGAATAAATATTGCATATTAATAAGTCATTATAAAAATAATCATAATTTAAAAGTATCAAATCATACTAAAATTAGCCTAATAAGTATTAACTACATGACTAAATATTAAACAAAAAAATAAAATTAGTTTATGTATTTATGCAAAATTAAAGAATAGATATCTAACATGATTGTCATTTCTAGTGTTGAATTGAATAATCTTTTGTTAGCATTAGTATTGATTTGAGCTTTATATGAGTTACTAATATCTATGGGTTATAAAAACTTATTGAACCATTTAAAATTCTAACTTTAAACTTGAAATAATATGTTGAACGATAAAAACTATGAAAAATTTAAGAAATATTTATAAATTACATCACAATAAATATTTTTATGCATAAAATATTTTTAAAAATAGTATATATATGTAATATCGGGTTGGTTCGGTTCGGTTTGACTTTTTTTAGTTAAAACCAAACCAAACCAATTATAGTCGGGTCTTTTTTTCCAACACCAAACCAAGTCAAATCAAACCACTAGTCGAATTTTTTTTTGCGATTCGATTTGATTTACGATTTGATTCAGTTTGCGATTTGGTTTTGTTCACCCCTAATGCTTATATCATTGAAATTTACCAGCAATATTTAAAATGTTTCTTTCATCACAGTTAAATCTCTTTTTAGTGGAAAGTGCATCATGTTATGTGAAAGGAGAACATGTACACTCTCGAAAAACTTATTGTATGCGGTATTTAGACCAAGTCAAACAATTTATTTGTTAAAAGTTACAAATTTAAGTAAAATAAAAAGTAAATGTCATTCATTGATTTCGTATAAACATAAGTTCTGGTGTCTCATCTTCCATGAAGTAGTTATTATATAATAATATATAACTAAGTTTAGCAAAGGTGTTTCCTCGCAAGAGACGTTTGCAAAGATAAAAGATGGCTCCAAGTCCTTGGGTCGTTGAACAGAATCTCACACATCGGAATAGACGGTTGAGGCCAATTATTTCCACTTAGAAAGTCTATACATACACTAATAAATTGTGCAAAATTGCTGAAATCTAATAATGGCGATTAGCTTCTAGCACTAAATAATAGGTATTCTGTATTAGGCATTCTGAGCCGAAAGGAGGAAGAGAGAAATATTGTCCGGGATTATTAAAAGACGTCGACTGAGTTAGACTTATTATAGGGTTAAATACGACCTCTGATGGGCAAGCAAGATTGAAAGTTTTATACTTTGTAATATAGAATTATTAGTTATGTTTAATACCCTTTTTGAAGACCAATCGTCACGCAAGGGGGTAATAATAAGAATCAACTAGGAAATTAAACCATGAAAGGGAAAGGCAAGAAATGGACAAAGACTTTGAAAGTTTCATAAGTCTACCTTTTTGTTTTTGACATCCATTAGTCTCTACCCAAGTTATTAGAATTAATAACAAGTAGACCAATTGAGAAGTTTCATGACACCTACAAATTTTCAATCTTAACGAACATAACACGTCTATAATGTGTGTATAAGATTGCTAATTTCTCTCTATACACTGCAGATAATTAGTTTCGTTCCGCCTTGTAGCCATCAGTTATCGGATTATATTTACATCATCGACGAATTTTGGTACGTACCTAAATTCGAAAATGGGAAAGATGGTGTGCGCGGAGGTGGATGGAGGCAATTCTTTTGATGTGAGTCCACTCTTCATAGTTATTGTTATTGCTGTCCTCTTCTTATTCATTTCATCTATGAGTCCACCACCTCGTCGAAGATTTATTGCTGTCAATCGATTCCGTTGAACAACAATCAAGAGCTATATTGCTCGAACTCTTTAAAAGTATTGTTTATCAGGAGTGTACCAGATCCTCAAAAAATGTGCACTAGCAATTTTGAAGGGTTTGAACAAACATATATCAACTAAGCCAAAGATTTACATGGTCTTTTTTGTTCTACTACTTATTATAAAGTCTTTTTTCTTTTGGATTATTTGAGTTATTGTTTCTGTAAGCGAATTGGGATGTACAATTAATGAATTCTGATCTTTAGGGAGTAGAATTCCTGCATCATCTTTGTTGTGAACCAAACTAACTAGTACATAAAAGCCTATGGGGTGGAAGGGGTGAATGAGACTGATTTATTTGAGATTATTGGGCTGACTAAAATATTTGAGAATATAATTATGTCGAAGCTTTGACTGTCTGTTATCTCTTTTTCTTATCTAGTATCCCAAGTTACTTTATTTTCACTACTTCAATTGTGATTCTATCATTCAAGTATCAGCTTGATTACTAGCTATTATAATTGAGTCTGTTCCTATCAATACGAATCAGGAGTTTGGTTACTGTTAAATTTCCCTTTGTTTCAATCTTCCATTCTCAATGTTTTTTTTTAGTTGAGAGATAGTAAGAATGAAAGATCTAATGCAAACTCAGGCAGAAAATTAGTTGGAACATAATCCTTGATGGAATGAATGGATGAGATATAGATAGAAAATTCTCTTATGTATCTTTTGCCATTAACTTTTACTTCCTCTGTTTCGATTTGTTTGACTTGATTCAGAATATTAGGATAAAGTAACTAATGTTCGGTTTAAATTTCGATATAGAATCTTTTAACTCTTTTGAAATAAAATTTAAAGAGAAATGTTTGTGAACCTCATTGGAAAAGGAAGCTTTCTTATTGTCATACTACCTTGTTCTTAGTCTGCCTGTAACTCATGGATTGAAAAGAGAAGAAAATGTAAAGAAAAAGAATTCAAAGCAGGAAATGGGTCGGGGATGGATTAAATTTAAACGGAATTTGGCTCCTATCTATATTAAGAAGCTACATAAAAAGTACTATAAATCACAATAATTAACAACTCAAAATATTTAAAAAGAGTATTTGAAAAAATATAATCAAATTAGGCTATTGAATTCCTGCTTTTGCTTATGCCAAAATTTAAGGGTAAACGATAAACGATCAATTTAGATACGAAATTTGCTAAGGCACTCACCATTGAACAACAAGAAGCAAACAACTATATCAATATTGTGAGGCAAAATATACGATTTCATAACGTAAAAAATTAATATATATATATATATATATATATATTGTAACTTGATAACAAGAGTGAAAAAAGAAGTGCCTCAATCATACATAAGAAACTAATAAGTTAGTGATTTTGGAGAAATCAAACTTTCTGTAAAAGTGTGTCCACCCTGAATGGTATCACATCGAGGCCATGATCTAAATGGTCCATTGCACGTCCTAAATGCATGCCCGCTAAGTTGATAACTCATGCACCAGAATAGCACTTCACCATCCGCAAACCTATATTTCGGTTTGGCATTAACAAACCAAGAATCTTCTACAGTTAACAATGGCATCCAAGATCCCTTGACACCATACTCTTTCAATACCCATACTTTAAAAATATTCTTCCGGAAGAAAAGTATTAGAATGAACACACTGTTAAAATTGACAAGATTCTTGAAGATGTGAACATTTGGAAGGAAGGTAATTCTTCTTTGGTATGAAATGTCAAGGTAATAAATTTGTGGTAGAAATTTTTGGCAATCATTAAATGATTTCACAAGGTAAAGCTTGACATTTCCTACATTATGATGTCATGGATGACATCAAGAGGAAGAATTCATTCCTATAAATAGGTGTCTCTTGGTTCATTTGTAACACACCTCTCACTTGCCTTCTCATCTTCTAAGGCATTTGTTTCTTCTTTCTCTCTTGTGGTATTTCACTTGTATTCTTTTGGAGTGAAATAAAATTGGGTTGGTTGTGTCCGAGGAGTAGGCAGAAAATAAAAGTTTTGCCGAACCTCGTAAATTACTGGTGTTCTTTTTATTGTTGTCTCATTTACTATTTATTAGCTTCCTGTAGTTATAACAGTTGTGATTCAATCACTCTTTATATATTCGGCTTCCGCAACACACACAACATTCCTCCCAACACACAAACGCCAATACCGCTGTGGCCTTGTCTCAAGCTTAATATTTCCTCTGGCAATATGATTACTTGAAATAGCGATCCAATGAAATTTTGCATGTACAAATGCCAAAGACTGCATGGAAAACACCAAACTGCAAATGCCACGAGGATGTTCATCAATTCTTCTCCCGGAGACACCTTTCAACGCAAGAATTTCATTAGCTAATTTGCCATGACCAAAGTCCTGGCAGATATGAAGGATCTTATACTCGCCACTGGTTGAGTCATAGCCCAATCCATAACGAGATTCTGGCGCCCGTGAAAATTCTAGAGGGGAAAGTACTATTTATTCTCTTGTGGAGGGGTTCCATAGCAAAAGAGTGAAGCGGCCACAATCCAAAATATCAGAAACTTCGATAACAGCTAAGCCATCATAACAACAATGGATTGCGCAATACTCTGGTTTAGGGTTTGTAGGGCAATCAAGTTTAAGTTTTTGTACATCCTCAACCAGTTGAACCGGAGACAAAGGACAACAATACACGGAACATATACCATCCTTAGGACACCATTGACTAATAAGAAGTTTTTGGGAATCTTGGTATTTCTTAGCACAATTGAGATGCTTCATCTTAAAGCAAGGCTCAGATATCAATGATCTCCAAAAATTTGAAACGCATTTGAATAGAAGAAGAGACCGCACAGGTAATCTGCTAAGTATGTCCATAAGTATTCCCTCTTGGAAGTGATCCGTAGCCCGATCAACGTCCATCTGATGTGTGTTATTATTTGACGGCTCTACAATGCTCTTCCCTTTGGAGATTTGATTAAACTTTTCTTCTCCATTGCTAATAATGGTAATTTGATTGAAAAGATTAGCCCTTTTTGTATTTGGAATCAATTTCTTCTTCTTCTGTATCTTTGGAGCAGAAGCAGAACTACTTGCTAATTTTCCCTCATTCTTCTTTTTCTGGGTCATCGCAAGACTCAAATCTTTTCTGATTTGTAGTTGAAAAGGCTCTTCCTTTTTGGAGCCTGCTATTTGGAAGAGCTTGTTAGGGTTTCTCTCTCTCTACTTTGCAGTTGGATATAATTCAAATTCATTCCTGACTGAATCTCCTCAGCATATATATACATATATATATATATATATATATAAATTTTATAGTTAATGGCTATTGGTGCGGGGAAGGATTACTCAATTTTCTTATTGGATAAATCGTTAACCCATTAAGAATTATCGCATTTACATTTTTACATCTAGATATATAAAGTATCTCTTGTAAACTCAAAAAACTAGAACCACATTCGTTATACTATTCACTTCTTAGCTTAGAAAATAACGAGGCACTTCTTGTAACTTCTAACCAGAAAGCACAATCGTCTCCCTAAAATATAAACCAACCCTGAAATTAATTCTTACTAAATCAAATGACAAATTATTCTTGATAACATAAAGGATCGCAACAAAAATAAAATAATCCCATTGCGCCCTTTACAAAGTTTGATATAAAACTGAAAAATTCAAAATCATATCAAAGAGTTGATTTTTCTGCCGATCCAGTAATTAAAAATTATTTCTACATACGTTTTTATGTCTAGAAGAATATTTTAATTTGATTCTATGTTATAACCTATAAAAAATTGTACGAACAAAACTCAAGAAGCCTAAACGATTGATAAATAGATGAACAATAGTATATACAAATAACTTAGTCAATGAAAAAATTGAGGACATATCGATAACCGTTTGATATTTTATTGTCTCTTAGATTTATCCGATACACCGCCTAATAACCATCCATTAATTGCTAATCCGATACCAAACCAACTGGTATCTTATTGATTGACTCGTGAATGAGTATATTTAAAAGTCGATAATCAATAAGCCAAACCGTTAAGCATAATTATCAGCCCAATTCACCTGATAAGCACCCCTAGTTCTATAGCACATGGTTCTACAACTCAAATTAGCTTTAAGTGGACATTGGGTGGGTGCGGACCAAACACTCTGATTGTGATGGACGGGCAAAAGCGACATCAATTTGAGGACCTCTATTTAACACATAGCCCAAGTTTATAATCTTTTGCAAATTTAACTATTTCAAAATAAACTCCAAACTCACAAGTCTAAAGTTTCAAGGACTTTGATTTACGAGTATGAAATTTGGCTTGTCAAAGCCTAAAATGTATTTATGCCTGAAGTTATGTTATTTATGCCCAACTTAAGACCCAAAATTTTAGATGAAAGATCTACTCCTTTATAAAACAGGTAGATACACTTTTATACTATAAGGTAGATATATTTGATTTATATAGGTATATAAATACAATATAATAATGTATAAAAGGTATTTAAACACAATTGGAATAAAAATTGACTATGCGTATATAAACTGAAAATATGGCTACGAGGTTGCAAAGTATTTTGTTGGGCTGTACAACCTTTTTTTTTTTTTTTTGAAAATTTCCCTTTTCTAAAGATGAGCCCAATGTTGTAACAGTTTGCC
Organism: Jaltomata sinuosa; assembly: GCA_003996215.1. Classification (NCBI taxonomy): domain Eukaryota; kingdom Viridiplantae; phylum Streptophyta; class Magnoliopsida; order Solanales; family Solanaceae; genus Jaltomata; species Jaltomata sinuosa. The sequence continues at coordinate 41,586 of QJPP01001826.1, read as the reverse complement.
TTCTAAAATTCTACTCTCCGTTATAACTCATAATAATCAAGTGTTGTAAAATGCTATTTTTAAATTAAAAATATTATCTAGGAGAGATTTTGATTATTTTAATTTTCTTTTTGTTCAAGTGGAGTATTTCTTGAATTGTCCAACACGATTTCAAACCTTTGAATCCTTAAACTGCAATTAACGAAAATAATTCATATCAACAAGTTAATAATTTTTCCAACAGTGTCATGGATTCAAATCTTAGTAAACTTTTTGACAATTTTAGTCCACTTTTATTAAGTTTTATTGATAGTTTAAATCTTTGATATAGCTCAACATGGACAAATATGACCTTTAACAAAAAATAAAATAAAAATGTACATTAGCTGAATGAGACACATTTTTTTTTTTGAGTATTAGTACTTGTTAGCAGCCCAGAGCAGACAGAAGGAGTACGCAGACCGTAAGGTAAAAGACATGGATTTTCAGGTTGATGAGCAAGTATTATTGAAAGTGTCACCAATGAAGGGGATTATGCGTTTCGGCAAGAAGGGCAAGCTCATCCCTCAGTATATTGATCCATTCGAGGTTCTGGAAATTGTAGGGCCGGTGGCTTACAGGTTGGCGCTGCCGCCCAGTTTATCAGGAGTCCATCCAGTCTTTCATATATTCATATTGAAGCGATACCATGGGGATGGGGAATACATTATTAAGTGGGACTCAATTTTACTAGACAAGGATCTTCAGTACGATGAGGAACCGGTTGCGATTCTTGATCGGGATGTCCGAAAGTTGAGGACAAAAGAGATCAAATATGTGAAAGTTCAGTGGAAGCATCATCCGGTTGAGAAAGCCACTTGGGAAACCGAGAGGGACATGCGGGACAAGTACCCTCACTTGTTTGAGGATTTAGGTGCTACACTTTTGCCTCTTTTATTTCATCTTTTCAGGTTTTGATTGTTCGAGGATGAACAATGGGTAAATTGGTATCTGTTGTAACGACCGGGTCCGCCGTTATGAGTAAACTTTTCATGCCAAGTTTCGGGTTAGAAAACTTTCGGGTTTGGGAGTTGAAAATTCTGGGCTAGGCTAGTCTCGGACGGTTTCTGAGCAAGGTATGGTCTAAGAAAATTTGGATAAGGATCGGGTAATGTGTCTTGTAATGAGCTAGTTTTTCTGTTATCAAGACATAGAGGAGTCCGGGGGACTTTTCGAAAGTGAATTCGGGTGAGTAGAACTCCCGGTATCGAGGTTGACGTGAAGGGGTTATTCTAGAACGTCGGAGATTTAAGGTGTATTATAAAATGGGCACTTCTGGGGCATTTTATGACTTTCTATCCCGTGTCAACCGCCATAGCGGTTGACACAGCGCGGTAGCGACCACCGCTATAGCGAAATAATTTCCGCTATAGCGGAAGTCAACTTTGGTCAGCACCGCCATATCAGTCGGTTTCACTGTAGCGGTGGTGCTATAGCGGTGTACGAACCGCTATAGCAGACTGAGTCGGGATTTAATGCAGAAACTTCCCCAAAACGTTCAGTTTTTCCTCAAGAGCATTTTGGAGAAGGAAAATGGCGATTTGGGTGATTTTAACTCCGTTCTTCACCATTTTTCGTCCCTAAAGTAAGGATTCCACTCTCCTAACTTAATACTATCTTTCCTGCATTGTAGAATTGCTAGTTGTGAACTTGAAAAAAGGTTTGGGTTGACCTAGGAATGGTAGAATTCACAGAAAAAGAGGATTCTAGGGGGTAGAAGTTCTTGGGTCTTGAATATTCTTGTTGGGTTATGATCAATTAGCCATAATTCTCTAAATGTATCCGTAAAAATGATAGACTTAGGTGAATTAATGGTTAAAAAACCTAAAAATGGGTGGAATGATCATAGTTTGGCCTGGGGATTAGAATTTGCATAATCTGGGTAATTAGAAGGCCATGTGGACTGATTTTAATATCTTGTAATTATTTTTAGATCAAGAACAAGTACAAGCTTCGAAACACGAGAAGACTCCGGTCCATTAGAGCTTTTGTATAATTCGAGGTAGGTGATGGTTATTATTTTCCAATATGTAATATGTGTTCATGTACTATCGCTTAGTATTATGTGAGTTTGCATGCTTAGGGAATGAGATTATGAGTGTCTACTTATCCGATTATTAGTCTTGTAAAATGAACTTGTTTTGTTGCTTGTTGGTTTACAAGTATGCTTTTATTCATTGTTTGTTGATTGATTGGATTATGTGTGACATTCGGTTGGCTCGGGTACCACGCCTGGTACAGGATACTTATTGGTTAGTTCGGGTACCACGCCTGGTACAGAATACTTATCGGTTAGCTCGGGTACCACACCTGGTATGAGATTTATAATGGTTGGCTCGGATACCACGCCTGGTACGGGTTTAATTTACTTGCATTGATTGTATTCTTTTGATGGTTTCATGAGTGGACCGGGTTGTATTCTTGAATTGTGATTATTGCATATGGTCCATGAGAGACCGGGTGATTATATTTAAATGTGAGGTTGGTTTTAGTGTAGACCGGGATTGCATGTTGAAAACATAGGTGGTGTCCTAGGGATCCTTGGTGGATCCAAGTTGTGTGAAAAGGATATATGATTTTTGTCACTGGGTTTTGTCATTGGTTGTTAAGTGGTTACATGTGGTTGATAAGTTAAGGAAAAGACTTGTAGTCTAGTTAATTGTTCACTTGTATTACATGTTTACTTCGCTTTACTCAACTCTAGTTTACTGTTCATATCTTATTTATTAGAGCTGGCCGATGATCCTAACAGTACACGGTGGTTGTATATTGAATCTGCACTTGCCTTTCTTTTTGTGAGTACATGACATCTTCCGGCGGCTGACATGCAACCTCACTTGTAGATTCAGCGAATTCAAAATTCAAGGGTGAGTTGTTCTTTCAGGTGACCTTGTTTTCATCGATGACTAGCCATAGCCCATTTGTTTCGGGCTTAAACTCTCATTTTGCTTTTTGAATTGCATCCCCGTATTCTAGACGATTGATAAAATATTTTGGTACGGTGACTTTCAGGTTCTAAGGAGGTTTTCCGCAGATTCTTACTTTGCTAGTGTTTTGAGATTATGAATGATAGTTTAATTTATGCAAATTGGTTTTGAGCTGTTAGAATGGTTAAGTTTTGGGTCGATATTGGTTCGCTCACCTGGGGGCTTTGGGTAAGTGCCACTCACAGCGGGTCGGGTTATTATAGGGTGGAAGAAAACCCTAAATGAAATACCCCATACATGAACTTGATGATTTTCCAGCTAGAACTGGAAGGTGGAGACTTGGAGAAGAAGCCCTAGGTCTTGAAGCTTTATAGAAGGATTCATTTCTTACTTTCTGATGTTAGATCGAGGGAATGAGGAGAGTGGGTCGCTTTAGTTGATAAAATCCCTCCAAAAAGGTTTAAAACAACTAAGTATGAGAGTTAAAATAATAGAAAAGGTCCAAAATACCGCTATGATACTTAAATGAAAGACTGCTGAAAATAATTTGACACAGGGTTCCACGAGCATGAACCATGGCTCGTGGAATGGACTACAATTCGTGAAAAAGGGTTGTGATTCTCAGAGAACTTTTCAGGCCTCAGGTTTGATTTCCATGAGGGGAAACCACGGTGCATGGTATGATCCACGAGGCGTGGATCTCTCTCGTGGATCTCAGGCCAAAAATGATTTACAGGTCTAATTTCACAGATGAAACCACAGTCCGTTATTTGATCCACGAGCCGTGGATCCCTCCTGATGGTTATTGTCTGTCATTTTGATAGATAATCTATATTTTAATTAAATGCTCATAATTTTTTACTCCAAACTCGAATTAATACACGATCGGCGGCGTTGGAGAGAAGACTCAAAGATTTTTAATTTGGTGGATACTAGGCCATCTAACTCTTCATATTCTAGGAGTAATGATTGTTTAAAGTTGACTCTAGTTGAGTCTTACATGAAAACTTAATCGATTGGGGTGCTTTCAACTTAACTTGATGATAGGTGTTTCTAATGAACATGATGCACATCCAAAGCACTCACCACACTAGGAAATGATCATTAAACTCATGGAAATAGTTTGGGTCTTAGCTTAGAATTTTCAGGGTGTTATAGAAGAGGGTTGGAATTTGATTGTAACGACTTGGTTCGTCATTACGGGTAGATTTTTCATGCCAAGTTTTAAGCCAGAAAACTTTCAGATTTGGGAGTTGAAAATTCTGGCTTAGGCTAGTCTTGTCCAATTTTAGAGCGAGGTATGGTCTAGAGAAATTCGCATAAGGATTGGGTAACGTGTCCTATTTTGAGCTAGTTTTCCATTTAGCTAAGACATAAAGGAGTTTGTGGGACTTTTAGGAATCAAATTCGAGTAAGTAGAACTCCCGGTATCGAGGTTGACGTGAAGGGGTGATTTTGAAACGTCAGAAAAATAAGTGTGTTGTAAAATAGACTAATTTAGGGAATTTTATGACTTTCTGTCTCGTGTCAACTACGATAGCGGTTGACATACTACCAAAGCAACCTCTGCCGTAGTGGAGAAAATACCGCTATAGCGGATGTCAACGTCAGTCAGCCTCCACCATAACATTCATTTCCACTACGGCGGTACTGCTATAGCGGAGCGTGACTAGATTTAATGCAAAAACTTCTCTAAAATAGTTAGTTTTCATCAAAGACGTTTTGGGAGAAGGGCAGGGCAATTTTGGGCGATTTTCATCAGCTTTCCATCAATTTTCGTCCTAAAGGTAAGAATTCTACACCCCAAATTCCGTACTATCTTTCCTATGCTATAGAATTGCTAGGGGTGGACTTTGGGAAACGTTTGAAATGACCTAGGATGGTAGAATCCGAGGAAATAGGAGATTCTAAGGTGTAGTAGTTCTTGGGTGTTTATGATTTCATTAGATTATGATCATGTGACCTTAATTCTCTAAATGTACCCATAAAAATGGTAGGAATGGGTGAATTAATGGTGGTAAATCTCAAGAAAGGGGTGGAATGATCATGGTTGGCCTAGGGTTTGGGATTTTGCATATTTCGGGTAAATTGTAGGCCATAAAGATTAATTTTGGTTATTGTGTGTTGTTTTAGACCAAGAACTGGCAAGAACTTTGGGAAACGGAAAAGCTTCGGTTGAGTAGAGCTTGAAATATTTCAAGGTAGGTAATGGTTGTTGACTTCTAATATACATTATGTGTTCATATACTATTTCGTAGTAGTGTATGAGTTGCATGTTTAGGGAATGTTTTGTGAATGTCTAGTTGTCCGATAATTAGTCTTGTGAAATGAACTTTTTTTGTTTGCTTGTTGGTTTTACAAGTATGTTTGTTCATTGGTTGTGATTTATTTGGACTTGTTATGATATTCGGTTGGCTCGGGTACCATGCCTGGTACGAGAATTACATAACGGTTGGCTCGGATACCATGCTTGGTATGTGAATTTCTAATGGTTGGCTCGGGTACCACGCTTGGTACGGGTTACTTTAATTGCATTACTGTTTTCTTTCGATGGTTCCATGAGTGAACCGAGTTGTATTCTTGAACTGTGATATTTGCATAAGGTCCATGAGAAATCGGGTGATTTATTTAGATGTGAGTTTGGTCTTAGTGTAGACTGGGATTGCATGTTTAACACTTAGATGAGGTTAGGGGGATCCTTGGTGGATCCAGGTTATGTGGAAAAGAGTATATATTGCTATTTTGGGTGTGGTCAATAGTTATTTTTGGTTCATGTGTTAATATGCTAAGAGAGGGAGTTAATATCTGGCTAATTGTGGACTTACTACATGTTTCCTGTACCTTACTATGTTATGGTTTACTGTTTATATTATATTTATTGGAGCTGACCGATGATCCTACCAGTACACGGTGGTTGTGTACTGATTCTGCACTTGCTTTTCTTTTTGTGAGTACATGAAGTCTTCCAGCGGCTGACACGCGACCTCACCTGTAGTCCCAGCGCTTTCAGACATCAAGGTGAGCTGCTTCGATCGAGCTACCTTGGTCTCTTTCATTTAAGTTATAGCCCACTTTTCTCGGGCTTAGACTCTTATTTATTTTGGGGTTGCATCCTCGCATTCTAGGCTTTTGGTAGTATTTTGGTACGATGACTTTTAGGTTCTACGGAGGGATTTTCCGCAGGTTATTTATAATAGTATTGAGATTGTTATTGAATTGCTAGTTTATTTTCTTGCACACTGGTTTTGAGTTGTTAGAATGGTTAAGTTTGGGGTCATTGATGATTCGCTGGCCCGGGGGTCGGGCGAGTGCCACTCACGGCAGTCTGGGTCATGAAAATGATGGTATCTGAGCCCTAGGTTTGTTGATATCGTCTTACCAAAATAGGTCTAGTAGAGTCTTGTAGAACAGTGAAGAGACGTCCATACTTTTCTTCGGGAGGCTATAGGACTTTAGGAAAACTATATCTTATTCCTTCGTGCTATAACTTGATTCCAATTGGTATTTGGTGATACAAATTGGTATCTGACTTCATTCACTCTTCTGTCCGTAGATGGTTAACACAAGGAACAACGGAGCAAGACCAGTGATCCCAGCGGCGGGCTCGGCTGTCAGAGGTAGGGATAGGGGCAGGGGCCGAGGTAGAGCAACACCCGCCAGGGGTGGAGCTCAGGCATCTACAGGAGCACATGAAGTGACCCCCCCACCCCAGGATCAGGTCTAAGAGGAGGTCGAGGTTGCTATTGAGGAAGGTATAGAGCAGGCGGAGGCAACACCGGCTAGAGGTGCCGGCCTTCCCCCTATCACACCCGAAGCATTACAATAAATGTGGTCCTTCCTGAGTGGGCTGGTTGGTGATGGAGCCAACCCCATGGGGACAATGAGTCACATTTTGGGTACTCAGCCAGTGGTTAGTACAACTCCTAGAATGGAAACAACGTCGGGCACAAACGACTTCTTCCGACCAATGCTGGGTTCAGTTATGACAGGGAATGAGCATGAGATGTTGTATAAATTTTTGAAGCTGAAACCTCCTACATTTTAGGGAACTGAAAAGAAAGATGCTTATGAGTTCATATTAGACTGTTATGAGAGGCTGCACAAACTGGGCATTGTGCAACAACATGTGGTTGAGTTTTTCACGTTTCAGCTGTAGGGTGATGCTAAGCAGTGGTGGAGGTCTCATGTGGAATGTCGGTCAACTGCTTTGCCCCCACTGACTTGGGAGAAGTTTCACCATCTTTTCTTAGAGAAGTATGTGCCTCGCACTTTGAGAGATCGCAAAAAGGATGAGTTCCTGGCTCTGGAACAAGGTAATATGTCGGTCTCTACTTATGAGGCCAAGTTTCATGCCTTGTATCATTTTGCTACACAGTTGTTGGGTTCTGAGAAGGAGTGGATTCGGTACAAAAGGCAAACATCCCCTTTCCAAAAAATTAACATAGGTCCTCAGGCAGACATCGAAAAAGGGGGCGAAAAGAGTCTATTTACCTTTACAATATTTTGAAATGTATCATGGCTCTATCTATTCATTAAAAAAAGAAAAAAAAGTTCTGCATCTCGGCAAATAGGCGTGGGGAAGAGTGAGAGGGTGGCTACGAGCCCTCTCTCGTTGTTGTTCCTGGACCACCCATCTCTTCCTTCCCCTTTTTGTGAAGGACTTGAATACGGACTTACAAGTGTTATCTGTGCATATAACTTCAGCACGGAAGGGCTTCAATGAGGTAACAAATTATGTTAAGAAGTTAGAAGGGGTCAAACAGGTTGGGCAGGCTAAAGTGTTAGCCAAGAGGCCCCGGAATGATGGAAACTTCAGTGGGTCGCACTCCAGGGGCCACAATCAACATGTGTACTCTGCCCGTCCTATTCAGTTAGCTTTGCGAGCTGCTACAGGTGGTTGTTCGGGAGCTAATCAATAGTTTTTGGATCCTCAAGGCCAGGATCTTCTTAGACATCTACCAGTAGGCCTTCTCTTGATCGTGGTTGCTTCCATTGTGGTGATCGGGCCACTTTAAGAGGGTGTGCCTGATGAACGCTCAAATCATGCTCTCCAAAGTAGGAGGTCATGACGATCGTGCAGCAAAACAAAATTTATAATTCCAATGAGTGTTGGGGTCGTACCCAAGGGACTTGGGGTAGCTAAATAGAGATTGTAACGAATTGAGTTCAAGGTGAGAGTAATTGCCCAAAACAACAAGTAAAAGGATGGGGGAATTGGGAATGTTGGCACTACAATCGCAATTCAATTTAAAAAGCAATAAAACTAAAATGAGTGTACCAAGTTTACTAGACGACTAGGGATGCATATCCTATGGGGCTTTGGTTATGGGATAAGGTGATTATCAATTCATACCTATTCTCGCTTAATGACATGAATAACATTGGTCATGGGTAAGATTTGCTTATCTCTCGATCAACAACCTTATATCTGATGATCTCGGTTATAGCATCATCGGTTTGATCAATAAACAACCAATCTAGCTTGGGGAGGTCACACTATCTCTAGCTTAGACCCTTAAATGGAATAATCCGATGATAAGGGCTATCTCTAGCCTCAAATCTGAGTGGAATCCCAAGTTCCCACTAGTAATTTCACATCCAAAACTATGAAATCCTTTCTCAATCAATCACATAGTCAAGTAATGAAAATTAATGTTTGCAACCACCAATTTTAAGATTAAAACTTGGTGAAATTACTAGACCTATGTCAATTAAGCAATTATAAGCTAGAATAGATAACACACACACTCATTTCTTAAACACCCATCATCAATACACCCCTAGACAAGAGAATTTAGCCACTCATAGTAAGAGAGAAAGAGATACCAGCTGGGTAATTCAAAATTCCTTCCATTAGAGCTGAATCTCAAGTTCTAGATTTAATTTGAGCACAAAAGTGTTAACCAAGAGAATTAGATTGAAACCCTCTTCTCAATGGAGGTGAAAAACTTAGTCTCTAAGCTAAAAACTCTTCAAAATATTCAGAATGATAAAAGTTATTTACAATTGTGCCTGAGTAGGCCTTTTATAGTTTCCCAAAACATCACTAAATATTAGGACAAAAATACCCTTCGAGAGGTGTGCAGCGTGATGTGCGGTTCACATGATGTGATGTGCGCGTCGCACACTGCCTCCAGTTGAACCAGTGACTTCAGCTAGAATTGTGAGTTCCGTGCGAAGGGGGTGCGGTTCGCACCTCAGGATGTTTTCGTTGCACAGTGACCGCACCCCTTGACAGACTCTTCAGTGACTTTTGCAGCTTGTGCGGAGGAGGTGCGGTTCGCACCTCGGCCTGTGCGTGTCACACGACCACCGCATCTCCGGTCAGAATCTTCAGCTTTTCCGAACACTTCACACTTTACTCATTTTGAGCTCTTTTTGGGTCCATTTCCTTGTTTATCAACATCTATCAAAAGTACTTGCATAGACATCAATAAAGGCCATAAGAACCTCTAAATCTATTCAAAATATAGCAATAATTCATGGATATAGGCTCAATAAGTTGGTAGATTACCGACTTATCAAACCCCCAAACTTGAACTATTGATTGTCCTCAAGCAAGATACTCACAAGGTAATGAATGAATTTATTTAAGAAAAAGAATAAACAAAAGTCTCAAACAACCGACTCAACTACTATGCTCATCTCAAATTGGACCACCACAAATTCAAGGCAATTGATCAATTCAAACCTTTTCCAAAAGGACATCATTTCTCATTCAAAATCAAGGGAATTTTGCCATTCAAAGAAAGACATTTAAGCTTCTCAAGTCATTGGCATGGACCGTCAAGGTTTGCCTCGAGATTCGCCACACAACTTGTCTCATTCATTCCTCTCAATTGAAATAGAGACTTCATATTTCAATTCGAGTGCATGATGCCACTCATCATAAGAGAGAATCCCACTCACAATCATTCAATTTACAAAACACGAGATTATAGGAGAACCAAGAAGACTCTCACTCTCTCAAGGAAGTTCAATTGCATATGCATCGAACCATAGGCTTTCCCTTCATGTATATGCCACTAATGTAGGGTATCCAAACTTAGAATCACCAAGGACTTGCGGGTTACGATGTTGGCTAGGGCTAAGGTAAGGATATCATTTGGATCAAGTGGCTACACCTCCCTAATGCTCTTTGTTCTCATTTCGAACACCGCTCACATTTTTCAATTTCAACTTCACCTTATTCCTCCCTCACACAACCCAAGATTTCTCCTTTTTACTCATGATCATTCAAACTCCTTATACCACCTTCACTTGGTAGCACCTATTTTTGCTTTTCAATTTGCTCATTGGATTGATCTTTTGGAGCAATTTTCAATTCAAAATTTAGGTGCTACCTTGCACTTGAAGTGCACTTCTTTTCTTCTCCTCCTTTGATCACATGCACCCCCAAACTTAGGCATTTGCCTATGTTATCTTTCGTTTCCCCCCAAACTTAGGCTTTTAGCCTACATTTTATTTTTTAAAGCAATTAGGGAGGATAAGTGCCAAAATAGAGGTTCCAAAAAGGTAAAGGTATTACAAGGTGCCAAAGAACGGTCATAAGCTCAAAAGGGGTTCGCTAGGATTTGATGTCGTGGGAAGCATTTGGGTGAAGTGGCTGTCAAAAAAGGCCTAAGGTCATCTTCCAAGCTCGATCACACCTAGAATTTCGCCTTGAATCACATTCGAGGCAAGTTCTAGATGATACTTATGCACAAGAATCAAGGTAAAGCCTCATCACACAAGGCATCATGCCATAGGACCTCTTTCACTAGTCTCACAATCAATTGGGGCAAATGATTTTTGACAAGCTATTCCGAGTTCATTACACACTCATTTGTGAGTCAATCAAGCCAAAGCAAGAGTGTGCAAGTCATGACAAGAGAATGCTTTTCCTCAAAAATTCATTTCCCTTCTTCCTTTTATTTTCAAAACAATTTTCCACAAGAAATTTTTTGGTGGGCCCATTTCGAGACAAGCAACTATGGACTCAATTCTAAACTAAAACTTGGCATTTTCGCTTAAGAAAGTCGCCTCTCAATCTATCATAGGGAAACACCAACCCGATTTGATACACAAAAACAAAAGAGAAGAAAAAGAAAATAATCAAAACTCTTGCTCCTTGGGAAAGAACCATGGTATTAAGAAAACCCTCGGAGTTTATTTCTAAACTACTATTAACAAGGCAAAATCCGAATTGCACGCTCATGATTCATTTTAAAACAAGCCTCGGCGTAGGCCTTTAGCGAATTTGCAAAGCACGGGTAGTAAGATAATGGAGCATGTAAGACCAACCCGGTAACACAATCTTAATCAACAAAATCAAGCCCGACAAGGGAACAAATAAGCTAACAAAACATAAAAACAAAATGAAATCTAAAGGCCCGACAAGGGCAATAAACATCACAGTCATCCAAATATTCCCGATAAGGGCCAAATAATCTAGCAGAATAGAATGTTAACAAGGCCCAACAAGGGCAATAAAATGTCTCAAGCCTACTCACGGGAGCAAATACAAGCAAGTAAAGCCACCCCCTCCCCATAAAAGGAGCATTGGCCTCAATGCTCATAGTGCAATGGGAAAAACGGGTGGATCTCCCTGGAGGACTAGTCCTTATTATCATCATCGACAACTGCTTCCTCATTAGAGGCTCTCTCACTCGGGCCAACACCACCCTTTTGGGAGTGCGCGGAAAGTGTGGAGGCATGGAGGGCTCTTTGAAAATCTGGATCTTGATCATTGCCCAACTCTTGATCCTCATTTCCAGGTAACTCTTCATCTGTATAGGCTACAAACAAGCTATTAAAGGGTCCGGGAATGGAACGAGGTGGAGGTAGGGTAGTCAGATCTGCTTCTACCAATGGAGCCTTGCCTTTGGATTTGTTAACATCTCTCCGGCGTGTTGTGATTGCCCCCTCCATGACATCAACCCTCTTACACAGTGTGTTCAAGCTATCCACCACCTCCTTAACTGCACTCTTGACAACTTTGTTTATCATTCCTGGTAGCTTAGCAGCTAGGTCGGTAAGCTGTTTCTCATGGCTATGAGTTTTGTTCACCATGTTTTGAAGGCTGCTTTTGGTCATCGAAGGGGCTGGGGCATGTGTACGTGCCTCGTAAGTAGCCCTGGAGGGGGATGAAATGTCTGCCCTAGCACCAAGCTCATCACTGTCAACCTCACTCGACTGCTCAACCATTTGCTTCTTAAACTTGAGGGCGTCCCTGTCTGTTTTCCTATCAAGGTCGATGGTTCCAATAACATGAGTGAATTTGTCTCAACAGAGGATAGGGACATCAGCCTTGGCACAAAGCTTAGTGATCAGCACCGAGAAAGGAAAGAAGTCATTTCCTCGACGAGCTTTTCTCTTTATCACCATAGCTGCTATTTCTCTAAAGTTCACATGCTCCCCCATCATAATGGCCACAATTAGAATGGATCCCTCTTGGTTTATCTTCTGATCATTTTGGGAAGGCAGGAAGCGGTTGCAAATAAGATCATACCAAAGACGAGCCTCAAAGATTAAGGACCTCCTTGGGATATCCCCCCTATAGTGGACCAAAGGGGAACATCTTGAGCAATGACGGGGGCTATCTCCTAGTATGGCTTTGAGTCAGCCATTAATTTAGCCATGAGGGTTGGTGCAGGATCAATTGAGAGTCCTCAATAGACAACATTGATGGCAGCGGGGGGTGATGCTAACTTTTTTTCCCTTGACTATGACTGAGTCCAAGTTGGGAAATTTCTCCACAAGCCCTCTGTATCCTTTGGAGTCCTGTGTAGCCTTATAAGCTGCAAAGAATTCTCGCACAATTTCCTTATAGTACCCGCCGGGTACATCCTGAAAGGGCTTCCATTGTCGTTCAGCAAATTGCTGGTGCATGTTAGGTAGCTCATCCCCAACCTCGGCCAAATTAAAATTTGCTCCGCATTGAATCCTTTATCTTTGTCATGCTTGTAGAAGGCTTTCATTCCCTCTACTCCAAAGCAGAGCCTCGCTTCTTCAACAACAGACCTTTGCCTAGGTTGGCTTCCAGTGTTTTGCCTATTTGAAGACATATTCTGCATACATAGATTGTGAGCTAAAAACAAAAAAAAAACCTAAAAAGAAGTTAGCAAACTACAAAGGATGGAATGCAAAGGATTAGAAAAGAAAAGTAGGTGAATGTCGGCTTGTGCAGACCACATACAAAATGCACCAGAGAGAGTGCGCATCATATGTGCTATCGCACAAGCACACAGAATCCTACAGGGATTTTCCATCGAGGTATGAAGCTGGTGTGATTCGCACCATCAGAAGTGCGTGTCACACCAGGTGTCGCCCTTCAGATCAGTGACCTACTTTGTATTTTCAACATGGTATGGTACCTCATGTGACCCACACATCAAGATCTATGCGTCTCATGCGAAGCGCACAATTGGAATTTTTGGTTTCTTGTGTTCTTGTGAGTTCTGCGTGTGACCCATAGAGCAAGATGTGCGTAGATAATGGGCACCCCACAATGACCCAATCAGCATTAAACAAGGAGGACAAGGGGTATCATGACCATAACCTCTGGGTACTCAGAATTTCTCAAATTTTCATTAACACAATAGCAAGCAAGAAAGAAACTCAACGATTTTTCTTAATGTCACGCCCCGAGGTTACCCCGTAGGCGTAATAAGGGACTTGGGACCACAAGTGTCCTAAGCTAACCCCTTGGTCATAGAATACTCAAGCATAAAAATAAAACAAGAGCGGAAGCATAATAGAGGAATCCCAAATATAGGCATAAGCATGAATCGTCAAGTCAAATAAGGATACAACATAAGGAAAGAAACCCGAATACTGTCTATGTCTGAAAAGCCTCTACTCATGATATAAAGAGTTTCTAGGTCAAGACCCTAGCTAACTCAAAGTACGGAAAATAAAAGTAGCTAACACTGACTGAAACATAACTATTCCTCGATCTAAGAGGACTCACCAACAGCTGACAGAAAGTGTCCTGGAAGCTCTAGCCATGGGTCTGAGAAGAAACACCTGAATCTGCATCATCAAAGGATGCAACGCAAGATATGCGTCAGTACTATAGGATGTACTGAATATGTGAGCGATGCATGAACATGATAAAAATAGTTTAAAACATGCTTGAAATGAACTTGTTACATAAAGAAAGGATATGAATAAGTGTCAAGGTATAAGACAATAAAACATGCAATAAAGTTTAAGTTCAAATATAAAATCATATAACTTGATAGCTTGAAAATAATCATGTGGGAGTTTCTCTTAACCGACATAAACTATGCTGAGCTAGATGGAGTCCGGTGTCATGAACCCACAACGAAAAAGGCTGTCCTAACCGGCCAAAGTTAGAACCATGTCATAAAGGATCCTGTCATAAGCCACGGTGGCAACGTAGTTTTGGACTTGGGTTATCTGAACCCTCGTCTATCGGTGCTAAATACTACTCCTAAAATATAATAACATGAGCTCATATACATGTGACATATCTGATGCCAAACTTGTTCATAACATGTTCATACCTCGGATCGTCATACTACTCATGGATTTTGGTTTAGAAATCGATTCATGAGAATTGATGGAACATCGGGTGTCTTGTCTTACATAATACTTCATAACATGAGAAATTTGCATGGCCCTAGTTCAATTTCATAATACATATATTTTCATGGAACATAGAAACTAGGTATGCACATACTTGAAAATCCATAAAGAATATGCTATCAAAATCCAATTTGCTTAAATCAACTTCATGCATGTAGAAATTTCTATGGTTAAACTTCAATTCCTGAAATAAGAGTTAACATGTAAAAACCCATGTGAAATCATGCAATTTAATAGTAATTTCATAATAAAATTATGAGAAGATCATATTTAGCAAAACCCATAAGAATTGGATAAGAACCCTAATTTGAAGATCATGAAATCAAAATTTGAATTAGGGGTTTTTGGGCATAAGGGTGGAAGGAACCCATTGTTGATTACCCATATACCTTGATTAAAGATAACCCACTTGAATTGAAAAGACTTAGGATGCTTGGACTTGGAGTTTGGGGAAGAACTTTTCCTTTTTGGGAGAAGAATGAAGATTTGAGAAGGAACTTCAGCTAATAGGTTTAGAATTCATGCTAAAATTTGTCAAAACGACCTCACTTAGGAGTTAAAAGGGTGGGTAATGACTAAAATACCTCTGGGACATAGTTAAGAAAAAACTATTTTAAAGCTCGGCTTCAGGTTCCACGGGTCCCTTCCACGGACCGTAGAACTAATCACGACTCGTGGAATGGAGTGTGGTTCCTGAGCCAAAATTCCAGGCTGTTGGAAGTTTCCTACGGCTCAATAGGATGACTCGTGGAAACTTTCACGAGTCGTAGAAATAAGTCATGGTTACAGGGGATTTGACCACTCTCTGTCTGAGTTCCACGGGTCGATTCCACAACCCGTGGAATCTTCCATGAACTGTGAAACTGACACGTGGTTCTCAGACCTGAGGATGGTCTGCAAGACTGGAATCAGTAGTCACTTCCATGACTCGTGGAACCACCCACAGCTCGTGGACTTGACCCATGATCCCTGGAAGTTCAAAATTTCTGCAAGTTTCTGAGTTAAAAGTTGAATCGACTTCCGGGTGTTACACTTAAGATGGACGTTTCCCCGTCTATCATCGGGAACATCAATCCCTCACTTGCACAATGAATATCCATAATTTCAGCAATAATTAACCCCCTCCTTGCACAAGATCATATACCCTAAATATAATGCTAATCAATAATTATGGGTATACAATCAGCAAAATTCAGCCTCAAGAGTCAACTTTTAATCAAAACCTCATGAAAAATGATGATTTACCCTTAAGAATGGCGTCACCCAATCTATTATCGGGCCAAATCATTCGTTCATCACAAGTGGGTTACTCAGACTTCACCCCAACACATAATTCAAGGCTAAAAATCACTACAAATCAACATGCATTACCAAAATTAAAGTTCTACCAAGTTGACATATAGCAATATCATTAATACATCTTAGAATTGGGGACCCAAAATTTTTGGATCTCACCCAAAATTAACATGACAATTCTACTAAGCATGCTTCACAATATAAGTTCCCAACCTTCATGAAAATAAGTATTTAACATTGGAGAACTTACCACAAGTGAAGATTATGAAGAGAGGAGTGAAAATTGAAGCTTTTGTTTTTCAATAATGGTGATCAGTGAAACCTTCTCGGAGAGTAACGGCGGTGATGGTGGTGGAGTGGTGGAGATGGTTGGGTGAAAGAAGAAGAAGATTTTGGGGAAGTTTGAGGGTTTTGGAGAAAGTTTTTGGGAGAAATTTTTTAGACTTTGAGGAAAAAGATGGTGGAAGAAGAAAAGAAAAGGTTGTTTTAAAAGAAAATGAAGAAGAAAGGTCAGCCGAGTCAGGTCGGTCAATGGGATAGGTCAATTAAATTTAACCCTTACCAGTTGTGCGCCGCGATATGCGGTTCACACCAGATAATATGCAGACCGCATGGCGTATCGAACATACCCCTTTTTCTCCCCTGGGTTTGCCCAGGCATCTATTTCACCATGCGACAGAGGTGCGACGCGCACTTAGGTACATGCGGTCCTAAAGGCCTAGCACACGTCACCTCCAATTTTTCAAAATTCTGTCAGGCATCTATTTCACCATGCGATAGGCTGTGCGACACACACAAATGCTTGTGTGGTCCACACGGTCCACCGCACGGCCCCTTTTTTCCTTGCTTTCCCTTGTTCACTTTTCCATCCATGTATTCCCTACAAAAACACCAAAAACAACAAAAGATAACCAAAAATAAATAAAGAAACTTGGGTTGCCTCCCAAGCAGCGCTTGATTTAACATCGCGGCATAACGATACTACCTCAATCCTCAATCATTCTTTGGGTTGGTAATGGTGTCGCTAGGCAACGTCCCTTTCATTCTCGGGTTCATTTGGCTTGAGAGGTGGTTCATTTGGGCCTCAAGATGCTTGATTGAGGCTGAGTGGGAGCTCACAGTTTGGTGAAACGTTGAGACCTCACTCTTTAGCTTGCTCACTCTCGTATTTATGGTGTCCACCTTCTTAAGAACCAAGGACAACATGTCCTCCAACTTGGAATGGCCGGGGTTGCTTGTGCCCGGTTGGTAGAGAGAGTCCGTTTTGTTCAGAGGGATATAATGATTCAAACTCTGGTGATTGAAACGATCACCATCCTTGTCTCTATCCCGCCAATGTCCTTCTCTTTCTTTGTCTCGAATCCAACTTTGGTTCTCCTCTCTCGGGCGATAATACCCGGGACAAGAACCCGCCGACACAAAACATAGCTTTCCATCAACCACAGTCATGAGCTTATCATCACTAGCTTTGATTTCCGGTGTACTCACTGCATTCATTGTCTTAGACCCACCAGCTCCCATCACATGCTTGGCCATTAAGTCAATTTGTGTCATCATTTTGGCCATTGTTTCATCTCGCTCCTCCTCTTTTTTCCTCGTTTCATTAATCAAGATAGATGAGGGTCCTCCAGAAGTTGCCTCATTCGCTTCTCTTATATGCGAAGTGATGAACGCTCAAATCGTGCTCTCCAATTAGGAGGCCACGACGATCGTGCATCAAAATAAAATTTATAATTCCCAACGAGTGTCGGGGTCATACCAAAGGGAATAATATAGTCGCGATCAAGCTAATAAAGAATCTAAGCAACTTATTGAAGTTTAATTAACAAATGGGGAAAAAGATATCTAAAAGGGAGTTTTAGACTAAAACTAAAGATAAAAGAAAATAACTAAAAGATAAATTGATCAATGGCTTTCACCTTGCTTTCTCCAAGCAAGGATAACAAGGGAGAATTGGGAATAAGAATTCAACTCATAAGACTTGCACCCGATAAACACCTAGGTATTCTTGGCTAAGGGTGCACTTAACTATCTCTCGATAAATTAAGCGACAATCCTCATAGGTTCTCTCGAATCACCACGAGTAATCAATAACCAACAATTGACTTGGGTGAGTTGGGTTATCTCTAACCCCAACTCTTAGATAGGAGTTTTCGGCAACCAAACTATCTCTAGCCTTGATCTAGAGTGGAAACTCTCAAATCCTCACTATTGAATCTTCCCGAATTTAGGGAAATCCTTTCTCAAGCAAAAACCCAAATTAGAAAGCTAAGTCAATGTTTGCAACCATTGACTATAAATTCAAGCAATGGAGGATTCAATAGACCCAAATAATTAAACAAAAGCAAAATCTATATATGAATTCAATACCCAAACAAGTATTTTCTCTAATACAAAACCCAAAATCTCAAGTCAATAATACACCAATAAGATAGCAATTAAGAACAAGAGTTTGAAGAATGGAACTTAAGATTTTACAATACAAAGCATCCAAATCTTCACTCCTATGGTGTTGGTTGGTGAACTTGCTCTCCAAGCTTGCCAAAAGTTGTGAGAAAAATCAAATATCCAGCTAAAGATGTGTTCCCAATCGGCTGAGAAGTCTTTTATGTGAATTGGGGTTTCCAAAAATGTGAAATTCCAAAACTTCCCCAGTTGCCTCCGCTTTCCTTCTTAGCCTACGCGGAAGGTCGACCGCATATGCGAAGTGTCTTTGTCTGGTTGACCTTTGCATACGCGGTCAAGGGGTCGCGTTCGCGGGGCTTTGCCTCAGCCGGCCTTTACGTACGCGTGTAGGACACCACGTTTGCGAAGGCATGTACTGTTGCCAGCTACTTGCTTCTCCGAATAGCTCCCTTTTGACTTGTTTTCATCTGAATTCTTCCCGAACACTTCTAAAACACAGGAACCTGCAAAAGAGAAGTAATCCATGTCAATTGCACTATTTTTTCACTTATTCTTAGAAAAAACATAAGTTTAAAGGCTCAATAAGTAGGTAGAATACCAACTTATCAAACTCCCAAACTTGAACTATTGCTTGTCCTCAAGCAACTAAAAAATTCTAACTCAAGAGGCATATAACACAAGTGCAAATGACAATACCACAAGCCAAGAAAAACCCATTTCAAAGACCAATCATGACTTTAGTTGGTACTAACGACTAGTCAATCGCATGATACTTACTCTAAACATTCCCTTCAATTCAGAACACAATTCAATTATGCCATGGCAAAATAAGAACAAGCAAGTGACAACAACTAATTCTCAAGATGTGACTCAAACCATTAGCTTACCAAAACATTCTCATTTGATTCATTTCTTTGGTGTTTATCAATGTCACCAACTATTCTAATTCGCATGCCCTCACAAGAACAAAAGTCCCAAAAACACATTATGTACAAAGAAAAATCACGAGGGACAAATACAAATGCTCATACCCACAAGGAAGTTCAAGTGCGCACACGTCGAATCATAGGCTTGCCCTTCATTTAAATCGCCACTAATGTAGGGTAGCCAAGCTCGGAATTACCAAGGACTTGCAGGTTACGATGTTGGCTAGGGCTAAGGTGCGGATATCATATGGTTCAAGTGACTACGCCTCCCTAACGCTCTTTTACTTTCATTTTGAACACCGCTCACATTTTCAATTTCAGCTTCACCTTATTTCTCCCTCACATAACCCAAGATTCTCCTTTTTAACTCATAAACATTCAACTCCTTATATCAACTTCACTTGGTAGCACCTACTTTTGCTTTTCAATTTGCTCATTGGATTGATCTTTTGAAGCAATTTTCAATTCGAAATTAAGGTGCTACTTTGCACTTGAAGTGCACTTCTTTTCTTCTCCTTATTTGATCACATGCACCCCCAAACTTAGGCATTTGCCTATGTTATATTTTGTTTCCCCTCAAACTTAGACTTTTAGCCTACATTTCAATTTCAAGCAATTAGAGAGGATGGGTGCCAAAATAGAGGTGCCAAAAAGGTCAAGGTGTTACAAGGTGCCAAAGGATGGTCACAAGCTCAAAAGGGGCTCACTAGGGTTGATGTCATGGGGAGTCATTTGGGTGAAGTGGCCATCAAAAAGGGCCTAAGGTCATTTTCCAAGCTTGGTCACACTTAGAATTTTTCCTTGAATCACATTCGGGGCAAGTTCTAGATGACACGCATGCCCGCGAATTATTCAACTAAACCTCACAGCAAAAGACATACAAATTATTCAAGAAGGATAAATTTTTAACTTCCTAATCAAGAACCAAGAGAAGCCATCTATATTATCACCGCTAATGAGCAAAGAGTCACAAAAAGATAAAAAAAAGTTGTCACAAGCATCATTCTTCGCCATGCATTTTTCACAAAATTTTGGAAGGGTATGTCTATTTCATTTAGCATGCAAGACTACTTTATTAGTATCAAACAAGTCAATTTGCAACCAAAACCTTAAAAGATGATGATTTACACTTAAGAATGACGTCACTCAGTCTATCATTGGGTCAATTCATCTATCTAAATCAGTATGGCTACACCGGTTGGATCAACACAACTATTATATTTTCTGGGTACATGCAATTCACACAAGTCAAAGTGTGTGTTGCACGTGCAACGCACAGGCCAATTAGTGGGCATGTGCGAAGCTCGTGCGATTCACACATCGACATGTGCAACAAAAATATCCCTCCCGCTCAGACAAGTTCCATCTAGCCTAGCGGGTACTCAGACTTCCCCTGGCCCACAACAACCAATATCTCAACTACCAAGTAACAAAAGAAACTAAAAAGTAAAGAAAACTAAAAAGCTAAACCATCAATTTCTTCCACACAACAACAAAACTCGACGAGGGTGCAAATCCATAAAGTACACCCGACAAGGGTATCACAGTATATAAACAAACAAAACAAGCCTGACAAGGGCACAGTAGTATCCAAAATGATAAAACAAACCCAGCAAGGACACACTAATATCCATAAGTAAAGAAAGCTAAGCTAGAAAGATAGAGTGCGGATCAACACACCATCCTCAACTAAGATAAGGCAGTGCCCTCACTGCATCAAAGTAAGTAATAAGTTTGAAGGGGCTCCCTGAGGTGTATCAATCTGAACTGGAGAAAGAGGGAAACTCAATTCGCTCCTCATCCTCATCCTCTAGTATACCCGATCCGCAAAAAGACTTTAATCTATCCATCATCTTGTTCAAGAACTTGCTCTTCTTCTTCTCGTGCTCGCTGAACTTCTTTTGCTGCTTTTCAACCTTACCATGCCTGTGGCTCATGTGCTCCAAGCGGGTATTCATTGTACTCAAACGCCCATTAATCAATTTCTGCTCATTTTCCACCTTGGCATCATACCTGATGGATTTCACTTAGGAATAATTGATGGAAGAACTTGATGGGATTATTGTGTGCCAAAAGGAGGAGGAGTATTTCTGTTTTTGAGAATGAACCATATATGCCTTTTGAATTTTTGGAATGTTTTAAATTACATGGGTCTGCCTATGAGCATCGCATTTGCGGTCGGCCCGCCGCGTTCGAGAAGGCTTGATAATTAGTTGGCCTTCACGTTCACGGCCGGTCCACTGCATTTGCGATGAAGACTGGTTGGACCAGATTTTCACTTTTTCTTCAGCTTACTGCTCGCGATGTGCGATGCCTGGTGTTACGGGCACTTTGTGATGTGCAAAGTGCACCATGTTCGCATATGCCAGACTTTTTAATCAGTTCACTGTTTATTTATGCGATGGCATGTGCAACGGGCACCTCTTCCAGGTGCAAAAATCACATTTTTCAGAGGTATTTTTGGTACTTCTCAACACTTGGTTTCTCTTCTCATTCCTTTGGCCACCTAAAACACATAAAAAGAAATAAAAAGTGAAGTAAAACATAAACACGATGGGTTGCCTCCCATCAAGCGCATAATTTAACATCACGACATGATGAAAGATACTTCACCATTTGGATCTTCATTTGAAAGATTTAAACCTTCAACCCAAATTTGAATCGAGCTTCCGGTAACAATCCCGGGGTGAAGGTTTGGACATGAGAAGACCATTCTCTTGATTCCGCATATTGCAATTTTTAGCCTTCAAGTGAGGAAGGATGCTTTACCTTCTTTCCATGACAAACTTAAAACCACATAGACCTTCATCCACCCTCCTTCCAAGGTCTTTCAAAAACTTGATTACTTCGACTCTCGTCCATTCAATCAAACTTAAGGTCGAACAAAGGTTGAAGTGAGATTTGGGCGTCTCCACCTTCAAGCTTGCCTCATTCATAACATCCTCACTAAGAGATGCCATGACATCATGACCCACAAATGGGGTAGTTGGTTGCAACACCACCTTCAATTCATGATCCTCCCTTGTGTTTTTCTCTTCTTTAGCCCTTGCGTCCACAAAGCCTTGCTTCATGGATTGCACACTCTCCTCTTGGGTTTATAGCCAGGTCAAGAGAGTTTGGAGCTTGGCATATATGCCCTCTTTGCTTGTGAAGTCATGGTCCCTGTTAATGTCACAAGCACCACTAGAAACATTGTTAGCAAAAGAAGGGAGAGGGGGACGATCATCATTGGGGCATTTGCTCCAATGTCCATCACGACCACCACACGAATAGCAATTGCGCCCATTGTAGGAGCGAGAAAGAGAATACCTTCCTCTCCTAGGATCAATTCTATACCTTCGTCCAAGGTGGGGTCCTCCACAATAAACATAATAGTCGGGAATATAAATTGGGATGCAACTATCAACATTTCTAACATTCAAATAAGCCATGATGACGTCAATGAACTAAAACTAAACAAAGAAAAATAATTATTCACAAAATTAGACTAGAGTAAGTAAACTCAAATTCTAAACTAACTCAATATGCCAAATTGTTCCCCCGCAACGACGCCATTTTTGATGAATGCTCAAATCGTGCTCTCCAATTAGGAGGCCATGACGATCGTGCAATAATTTTTTTTTTATAATTCCCAACGAGTGTCGGGGTCATACCCAAGGGAACAATGTAGTCACGATCGAGCTAATAAAGAATCCAAGCAACTTATTGAAGTTCAATTAACAAAAGGGGAAAAAGATATCTAAAGGGGGGTTTTAGACTAAAACTAAAGATAAAATAAAATAACTAAAAGATAAATTGATCAATGGATTTAACGTTGCTTTCGCTAAGCAAGGATAACAAGGGAGAATTGAGAATACAAATTCAACTCACAAGACTTGCACCCGATTAACACCTAGGTAGTCTTGGCTAAGGGTGCACTTAACTATCTCTCGACCAATTAAGCGACAATCCTCATGGGTTTTCTCAAATCACCATGAGTAAGTAATAACCAACAATTGACTTGGGTGAGTTGGGTTATCTCTAACCCCAACTCTTAGATGAGTGTTTTCGGCAACCAAACTATCTCTAGCCTTGATCTAGAGTGGAAACTCTCAAATCCTCACTATTGAATCTTCCCAAATTTAGGGAAATCCTTTCTCAAGCAAAAACTCAAATTAGAAAGCTAAGTCAATGTTTGCAACCATTGACTATAAATTCAAGCAATGGAGGATTCAATAGACCCAAATAATTAAACAAAAGTAAAATCTATATATGAATTCAATACCCAAACAAGTATTATCTCTAATACAAACCCAAAATCTCAAGTCAACAATACACCAATAAGATAGCAATTAAGAACAAGAGTTTAAAGAATGGAACTTAAGATTTTACAATACAAAGCATTCAATTCTTCACTCCTATGGTGTTGATTGGTGAACTTGCTCTCCAAGCTTGCCAAAAGTTGTGAGAAAAATCAAAGATCCAGCCAAAGATGTGTTCCCAATCGGCTGAGAAGTCTTTTATGTGGATTGGGGTTTCCAAAAATGTAAAATTCCAAAACTGCCCCAGCTGCCTCCGTTTTCCCTCTTTGCCTACGCGAAAGGTCAACCGCGTACGCGAAGTGTCTTTGTCTGGTTGACCTTCACGTACGTGGTCAAGGGGTCGCATTCACGGGGCTTTGCTTCAGTCGGCCTTCGCGTACACGTGTGGGACACTGCGTGCACAAAGGCATGTACTGCTGCCAGCTACTTGCTTCTCTGAATATCTCCCTTTTTACTTGTTTTCATCCGAATTCTTCCCGAACACTTCTAAAACACAGGAACCTACAAAAGAGAAGTAATCCATGTCAATTACACTATTTTTCCACTTATTCTTAGCAAAAGGATAAGTTTAAAGGCTCAATAAGTAGGTAGAATACTAACTTATCACCAAGCTTGATTGGTCTTTGTCATTCTCTCTAACAAAGAAGAGGCTATGGGAAACTCTAAGTCCATGAAGGTACCACCTCCAAGATTGTTAACCACCGATTTATTCATAGAGTTTAATGATCGATAGAAGCTCTGGAGCAGCACATTGTTTGACAACTCATGATTTGGGCACAAGAGAAGCTTATTTTTGAATCTTAGCCAAACCTCATGAAAAGGCTCATCCGGGAGCTGCCTAAAGTTGGCAATCTCATCTCTTAGCTTCATCATTCGAGATAGAGGAAAGAATGTCGATATAAATACCTCAACCAACTCGGCCCAAGATGTGGCAGAGTCATCTGACAACTCTTCCAACCACGCCATGGCTTCCCCCGTCAAGGAGAAAGGGAATAGGCACAATCGGATGGACTCTTGGGAGATATGTTGAAAGATGAACGGTTGACAAATCTCCACAAAATTTCGAATATGTCGGTTGGCATCTTCATGTGCTGCTCCACCAAATAAGCCCTTCATTTGGACTAAGTGGAGCATGGTGCTAGTCACATGAAAAATAACATTTTCCACCATGGGGGATAGGCAGATTGCACCTACACCCCCTTACATCATAGGCTCAGCCTCATCGGCCTCCATGAAGCCGTCAATGCTTTTGTTATCGTCGGTCTCGTTCATAGGTTAGCCTGCTTAATCACAATACAAATCACAAACAAAAGTAAAAGAAACAAGTACTCTCAAGGTAACTTCAAAACAACAACTTAAAATAGCTATCAACTCAAGTCCCCGGCAACGACGCCATTTTTTATGAACGCTCAAATCGTGCTCTCCAAAGTAGGAGGTCACGACGATCGTGCAGAAAAATCAATTTATAATCCCAACGAGTGTCAGGGTCATACCCAAGGGACTTGGGGTAGCTAAATAGAGATTGTAACAAATTGAGTTCAAGGTGAGAGTAATTGCCCAAAACAACAAGTAAAAAGATGGGGGAATTGAGAATGTTGTCACTACAATCACAATTCAATTTAAAAAGCAATAAAACTAAAGCAGGTGTACCAAATTGACTAGACGAATAGGGATGCATATCCGATGGGGCTTTGGTTATGGGATAAGGTGATTATCAATTCATACCTATTCTCGCTTAATGACATGAATAGCATTGGTCATGGGTAAGATTTGCTTATCTCTCGATCAACAACCTTATATCTGATGATCTCGGTTAGAGCATCATCGGTTTGATCAATAAACAACCAATCTAGCTTGGAGAGGTCACACTATCTCTAGCTTAGACCCTTAAATGGGATAATCCGACGATAAGGGCTATCTCTAGCCTCAAATCTGAGTGGAATCCCAAGTTTCCACTAGTAATTTCACATCCAAAACTATGAAATCCTTTCTCAGTCAATCACATAGTCAAATAATGAAAATTAATGTTTGCAACCACCAATTTTAGGATTAAAACTTGGTGAAATTACTAGACCCATGTCAATTAAGCAATTATAAGCTAGAATAGATAACACGCACACTCATTTCCTAAACACCCATCATCAATACACCCCTAGACAAGAAAATTTAGCCACTCATAGTAAGAGAGAAAGTGATACCAACTGGGTAATTCAAAATCCCTTCCATTAGAGCTGAATCTCAAGTTCTAGATTCAATTTGAGCATAAAAGTGTTAACCAAGAGAATTAGATTGAAACCCTCTTCTCAATGGAGGTGAAAAACTTAGTCTCTAAGCTAAAAACTCTTCAAAATATTCAGAATGATAAAAGTTATTTACAATTGTGCCTGAGTAGGCCTTTTATAGTTTCCCAAAACATCACTAAAAATTAGGACAAAAATACCCTTCGAGAGGTGTGCAACGTGACGTGTGGTTCACATGTTGTGATGTGCGCGTCGCACACTGCCTCCAGTTGAACCAGTGACTTCAGCTAGAATTGTGAGTTCCGTGCGAAGGGGGTGCGGTTCGCACCTCAGGATGTTTTCGTTGCACAGTGACCGCACCCCTTGACAGACTCTTCAGTGACTTTTGAAGTTTATGCAGAGGAGGTGCGGTTCGCACCTTGGCCTGTGTGTGTCGCACGGCCACCACATCTCCGGTTAGAATCTTTAGCTTTTATGAACACTTCACACTTCACTTATTTTGAGCTCTTTTTGGGTCCATTTTCTTGTTCATCATCATCTATCAAAAGTACCTGCATAGACATCAATAAAGGCCATAAGAACCTATAAATCTATTCAAAACATAACAATAATTCATGTGTATAGGCTCAATAAGTTTGTAGATTTTCAACTTATTAATGCCCTCACAGACAGACTGGTAATCGGGCTCAACAGTAGTCTAAGGCTGTGGTCCCACCAGGTAGAACTGGTCATATTAGAGGTCATCCACAGGGTAGGTGAGGTAACTTTTAGGGAGACCGAGGAGACAGAGGGAACGACAACGCAGGCAGGGGTGTGGCGTAGCCAGTCATGAAAGTTGCTCGGATTGATGACCGGGCTCACTGTTATGCTTTTTCGAGAAAGTCAGAGGTTGAGACATCATACGCGGTGATCACAGGTACAATTATGGTCTGCGGTAGGATGGCTTCGGTACTTTTTGACCCAGGTTCTACCTGCTCTTATGTGTCTGTGAATTTTGCTATGGGTCTGGACTTAATTTGTGATATCCTTGATTCCCCTATCCATGTTTCCACCCCGGTTGGAGAGTTCGTGATTGTGACTCATGTTTATCGTGCTTGTTCTGTTGTATTTGTGTGGTTGCATACTTGGGTAGACTTGGTAATTCTGGATATGATAGACTTTGATATCATTTTGGGCACAACCTGGTTATCCTTTTATCATGTTGTATTGAATTGTAACACCAAGACTATGGCTCTAGAGATTCCAGGTAAGGATAGGCTAGAGTGGAAAGGTATTTACAGGCCTAAGCCTGCCAAGATAATATTGTTCATTCGTGCTAGGAAGCTAGTGAAGAGAGGGTGTTTATCCCTTTTTGGCTCATCTTTGGGATGATAGTGTGGAGTCTCCATCTATTGAGTCAGTTTCGGTTGTTTTAGAGTTTCAGAAGTTATTTTCGACGGATTTGCCTAGTTTCCTTCGAACAGGGATATTGATTCCTATATTGACTTATACCCGGGCACTCACCCAATTACCATTCCTCTATATCGTATGGCTCCGGCAGAGTTAAGGGAACTTAAGACTCAGCTTCAAGAACTCCTAGATAAGGGATTCATCCATCCCAGTGCTTCGCCTTGGGGTGCTCCGGTCTTGTTTGTGAAGAAAAAAGATGGTAGTATGTGGATGTGCATATATTACAGGCAGTTGAATAAGGTGACCATCCGAAATAAGTACCCTTTATCCCGTATAGATGATCTATTTGACCAGTTATAGGGTGCATCTGTGTTCTCAAAAATCGACTTGAGGTCAGGGTAACATCTGTTGAAGATTAGGCCCGAGGACATTCCTATGACTGCTTTTCAGACTCGGTATAGGCATTACGAGTTCTTAGTGATATCATTTAGGTTGACTAATGCGTCGACGACATTCATGAGTTTGATGAATATGGTGTTTAGATCTTATTTGGATTCGTTCATCATTATTTTTATTGATGATATTTTGATCTACTCCAAGAATAGGGAGGAGCATGCTAGACATCTCCGTATTGTGTTGGAATTGTTGAGGTGCCAGAAACTTTATGCGAAGTTCTCCAAGTGTGAATTTTGGTTAACTTTGGTCGCATTCTTAGGGCATGTGGTGTCAGAAAAGGGGGTAATGGTGGATCCCCAAAAGATTGAGGCATTCAAGAATTGGGCTCGGCTTAATTCTGTGACTGAGGTGAAGAGTTTTGTGGGACTTGCAGGTTACTACCGTAGGTTTGTCAAGGACTTTGCATCTATCGCTACTCACTTGACCAAGTTGACTCAGAAGGAGGTACTATTTGTGTGGTCAAATAAGTGTGAGGAGAGCTTTCAAAAGCTCAAGACACTCCTTACCATGGCTTCCATCCTTTCATTGCTGGTGGAAGGTAAGGATTTTATCGTTTATTGTGATGCTTCACATTCGGGTTTGGGTGCTGTATTGATACAAGACAGAAATGTGATAGCCTATGCATCTAGGCAGTTAAAGGTACATGAGATGAATTACCCAACCCACAACTTACAGTTGGCAGGAGTGGTGTTTGCACTCAAGATTTAGAGACACTATCTCTATAGTGTCAAGTGTGAGGTGTTCACCGATCATCGCAGCTTGCAACATGTTTTTACCCAGAAAGACTTGAATCTGAGGCAGATAAGGTGGATGGAATTGTTAAAGGACTATGATGTGACCATTCAGTACCATCCGGGTAAGGCTAATGTTGTGAAAGACGCATTGAGCCAGAAAATAATAAGCATGGGCAGTTTGTCTTGTTTGGGGGTATCGAAACGACCATTAGCAAGGGAAATTCAGGCTTTGGAATCTAGGTTCATACACTTGGGTATTTAAGAACAAGGTGGGGGTGTTGGCCAGTATTAAGGTCAAATCCACATTCATAGAAGAGATAAAGGCCAAATAGTTTCAGGATTCACAGTTGATCAGGCTTCGGAGCAAGGCAATATTCAGAGAGTCCGAGGATGCCACATTGGATTCTGGTGGTGTGTTAAATTTCAGAGGAAAGATTTGTGTTCCTCGAGTTGATGACATCATTCAAAAAGTGTTAGAAGAGGCTCATAGCTCGCGGTATTCGATTCATCCTGGTGTAACCAAGATGTACAGGGATTTGAGGTAGCTTTACTGGTGGCCCGGGATAATGGGACATAACTGAGTTTGTGTCCAAATGTCAAAATTGCCAGCAGGTAAAATATGAGCACCAAAGACCTGCAGGACTACTATAGAGGATGCCCATTCCAGAGTAGAAGTGGGAAAGGATAGACATGGACTTCGTGGTGGGTCTTCCCAAGACTTTGGGGAAGTATGACTCTATTTGGATCATTGTGGAAAGGCTGACCAAGTCAGCTCATTTTATTTCGATCAGGGTGGACTACAATTCACAGCAATTGGCTAAGATTTATGCGAAAGAGATCGTGAGATTGCACGGGGTACTACCGTCCATTATTTTAGACAGGGGTACACAGTTTACCTCCAAGTTTTGGGGTAAGTTACACAAAGAGTTGGGCACTCAACTCACCTTCAGTACAACCTTCCATCCTCAAACTGATGGTCAGTCGAAGAGGATGATCCAGGTATTGGAGGACATGCTGAGAGCATGTATGATTTACTTCGGGGGTCATTGATACCAGTTTCTACCATTATGTGAGTTCTCCTATAATAATAGCTACCACTCCAGCATCGACATGGCACCATTTGAAGCGCTATATGGAAGAGGTTGTAGGTCACCTATAAGGTGGTTTGAAGAAGGCGATGTAAAGACTTTGGGCATGGACTTAGTAAGGGAAGCACAAGAAAAGGTAAGAGGCATTCAGACCAAGTTACTAGCGCCCCAAAGCAGGCAGAAAGAATATACGGATCACAAGGTAAGGGACATGGATTTCCAGGTTGGTGAACAAGTGCTATTGAAAGTGTCACCAATGAAGGGAGTTATGCGTTTCGGTAAGAAGGGCAAGCTCAGCCCTCGGTTCATTGGACCGTTTGAAGTTCTTGAGATTGTAGGGCAAATGGCTTAAAGGTTAGTACTGCCACCCAGTTTATTGGGTGTCCATCCGGTATTCCATATATCCATGCTAAAGCAATACCACGGGGATGGGGACTACATCATCAAGTGGGATGAGGTGTTATTTGATAAGGATCTTCGTTATAAGGAGGAATCGATTGTGATTCTTGATTGGGATATTCAGAAATTAAAGACAAAAGTGATCAGTATGGTAAAGGTTCAATAGAAGCATCGTTCGGTTGAGGAAGCCACTTGGGAAACCAAGAAGGATATGCGGGATAAGTACCCTCACTTGTTTGAGGATTCAGGTACTACACTTTCCTTTCTTTATTTCCATAATTTTGGGTTGGATCGTTCGGGGATGAACGATGGATAAATTGGTATCTGTTGTAATGATTGGGTTGGTCATTACAGATAGACTTTTCATGCCAAGTTTCAAGTCAAAAAACTTTTGGATTTGGGAGTTGAAAATTTTAGGCTTGGCTAGTCTCGGCTGGTTTTGGAGCGAGGTACGGTCTAGGTCAATCTGGGTAAAGATTGGGTAACGTGTACTATTTTGAGCTAGTTTTCTATTTAGCTAAGATATAATGGCATCTGGGGGACTTTTTGGAATCAAATTTGGGTAAGTAGAACTCCTGGTATCGAGGTTGACGTGAAGGGGTTGTTCCAAAACGTCAAAAAAATGAGTGTGTTATAAAATGGGGCAATTTGAGGGACTTTACGACTTTCTGTCCCGTGTAAACTGCCATAGCGGTTGACACACCACCATAGAAACCTTCGCCGTAGTGAATAAAATACCGCTACAACAGAAGTCAACATCGGTCAGCCTCCACCATAGTGGTTGTTTCTGCTACGGCGGTACCGCTATAGTAGAGCAGACATTTTGGGAGAAGGGCAGGGCGATTTTGGGTAATTTTCATCAGTTTTCCACCAATTTTTGTCCTAAAGGTAAGAATTATTCTCGCCAAACTCCGTACTATCTTTTCTACGCTATAAAATTGCTAGGGGTGGACTTGGAAAAAGGTTTGAAATGACCTAGGATGGTAGAATCCGGGGAAATAGGGGATTTTAAGGTGCAGAAGTTCTTGGGTGTTGATGATTTCATTAGATTATGATCATGTGACCTTAATTCTCTAAATGTACCCATAAAAATGGTAGGAATGGGTTAATTAATGGTGGAAAATCCCGGAAAAGGGGTGAAATGATTATGGTTGGCCTAAGATTTTGGATTTTGCATAATCCGGGTAAATTGTAGGCCATAAAGATTGATTTTGATTATTGTGTGTTGTTTTAGACCAAGAACTGGCAAGAAATTTGGGAAACAAGAAAGCTTCAGTTGAGTAGAGCTTGAAATATTTCGAGGTAGGTGAAGGTTGTTGACTTCTAATATGCATTATGTGTTCACGTACTATTTCGTAGTAGTGTATGAGTTGCATGTTTAGGGAATGTTTTGTAAATGTGTAGTTGTCTGGTAATCAGTATTGTGAAATGAATTTTTTTCGTTTGCTTGTTGGTTTTATAAGTATGTTTGTTTATTGGTTGTGATTGATTTGAACTTTTTATGACATTCGGTTGGCTCAGATACCACGCCTGATATGAGAATTAAATAACGGTTGGCTTGGGTACCACGCCTGGTACAAGAATTTCTAATGGTTAGCTCGGGTACCACGCCTGGTATGAGTTGCTTTAATTGCAATATTGTTTTCTTTTGATGGTTCCATGAGTAAACTGGGTTGTATTCTTGAACTGTGATATTTACATAAGGTCCATGAGAGGTCGGGTGATTTATTTAAATGTGAGTTTGGTCTTAGTGTAGACTGGGATTGAATGTCTAACCTTAGGTGAGGTTAGGGGATCTTTGGTGGGTTCGGGTTATGTGGAAAAGAGTATATATTGCTATTTTGGGTGTGGTCAATAGTTATTTTTGATTCATATGTTAATATGCTAAGAGAGGGAGTTAATATCTGGCTAATTGTCGACTTACTATATGTTTCCTGTACCTTATTATGTTATGGTATACTGTTCATATTATGTTTATTGGAGTTGGCCGATGATACTACCAGTACATGATGGTTGTAATGATTCTGCACTTACTTTCCTTTTTGTGAGTACAAGAAGTCTTCCGGCGGCTGACACGCGACCTCACCTGTAGTCCCAGCGCTTTCACACATCAAGGGTGAGCTGCTTCGATCGAGCTACCTTGGTCTCTTTTATTTCAGTTATAGCCCACTTGTCTCGGGCTTAGACTCTTATTTATTTTGGGATTGATCCTCGCATTCTAGACTTTTTATAGTGTTTTAGTACGATGACTTTCAAGTTCTAGCGAGAAATTTTCCGCAGGTTATTTATAATAGTATTGAGATTGTTATTGAATTGCTAGTTTATTTTCTTGCACACTGGTTTTGAGCTGTTAGAACGGTTAAGTTCGGGGTCGTTAATGGTTCGCTCGCTCGGGGATTGGATGAGTGCCACTCATGGCAGTCTGGGTCGTGACATTGATAATATAAAATACTATGTTTCAAAGTATGTGGTAAACTATGTTAAGTTGAATTTGAAGGAGATAAACCTTGGTCGACTAAAACAAGTACTGGGAATTTCAGTGTGAAAAGTGCATGAGAGCTCTTGAGGCAAAAAGAAGATGTGAATGCAGATCTTCAACTTTTCTGATTGAAAGGATTATAATTTTACAGATGTTGCTCTACTCCTGTGGTTGAAATTATAGAGCACTTATTCCTAGGTGGGGAAGTAGCAACTACTGTATGGAACAACTTTACTCAATGGTAAATGTTACTCTCCAAGCTGTACCTATACTGATACTTTGATTTTTATGAAAAAGAAGAAACACAGTCCTTCATGGAGTCTCTTACACTGTTGGAAAGGTTATATCGGATATCAATGATAATGTTTGTAAATTGCTAAAGGTGAGATTTAAATGGGATTGTAGTTTCAATAGTCGGCCTAGATTGCTAGCTTCTCTAAAAAGGTATAAGCCTAATTTTAGCACTAGAAGTGTTAGATGGTGTCCTCCTCCTAATGGTTGGTTAAAATGTAACAATGATTGTTCTTCCAGAGGGAATCCTGGACCCTCTTCAACAACAACTTTATGCATTAGAAATAAGGAGGGGGATCTGATAGTAGCTAAAATAGTGGAGATGGTTGAAACTAAAAATTTGGTGGCATAGGCAAGAGCTATTAGAGAAGGTTTGGAATACTGCAATGGGAATTAGCTTTCTAATATCATCTTTGAAATAGCTTCCCTGGGTATGGTTAATATTATAGAAGGATATTGGGATGTCCCCTGGAGTGTTTCTATGGAGGTTAAGTATATCAACCGCTTGAGGAGAAGAGTTTCAGCAAGAGTACAACATTCCTTAAAAGAAGGAAATATTCTTGCTGACTATTTAACTAACCTAATTTTTATTTTTTGCAGGTAACTTTCAGTTTAATCATTTTCAGGAGCTACCTAGTGAAGGAAAGAAAATTCTTAACTTGGACAAAATGAAAACACCTCAGTTAAGTGAGAAGAATCATTGAGTAACATTTGATACAACAAATATAGAAGTCAACTGATGCAAGATACCTACATAATAAGAAGTAAAATTTGGCCTTGTTCAGGTCACTGGATATGCATATACTTCAGTCTGAAGAAATTTTGGTTGGTTAATATTATTACACACCTAGTTAGAGCTTTGAGGTGTACAAATAATGCATAACTAGGACTGGGTATTACAAATCTGGGTATTACAAATCTGGTATTACAAATCTGGTAATATCACCACCGTTAGATTCAATTTATTCATTAAAACTTGTATCGAGTTACACATAATTAGTTAATCCCAAAGAAGAGGCGTATGTTTAGTGATCGTGTTTATAGGTGGTGGTATTAATTTCTCTTAAAATTCAACCTATTGTAGATAAAATGAAGGGACATATCCTTAACCTTGAGATCTAAGTTAGGTTTCAGCAAAGACAATCTGGACCTGGACTATTGTAAAGATCGTATTAAGCTGAAAAAAATACTTACATGGTTGATTCGGGCACAAGATCGTTGAGAAGCTGAGTTTCTACAAGTTAGGTGGAGGACAATGCCTTGATGGCTCTAGAAGATCTGAAAAGAAGAAATGACTGCCTGTTTTGAATCTAGCACCTTGTAGATCCTTCATAAGGGTTTTCGTCATCATTACTTTAAGTAAGTGGAAGACGAAGATTATTAATTTCTCTCACCTTTTCTGATTTCTTCTCGATGAAGATGAAGAAAGATGGGAGCTCTTCAGCTGCCCTTCCACTTTCCTAAATGAGAATTTCTAGAATTTGATTAGATTTTGTCCTTTTTAGTTCCGTTTTGTCTGCTCTTTTTTTATTATTGTGCCGGGTCTTTTTTGACTTGGGCGTGATCTCTTTTGTATATATCCTTTATATTTATAAATAAAATTTGGCTTTTTGTCCTTTCAGATAACAAAAGAGTATATATTGATAAAATGTCACAAAAATCAGAGACATTACAAAAATAAGAACAAAAAAAGTACATCATCAGGAGGCCCCGAAGCTCAGGCACCAGAGTGAAGCATAGAAAATTCATTCCCTCTTTCAAATTGATCAGTCTCATTAAGGTCAGTAAAAGGATAAGCAACAAGCGGTCCTGTTCCTCATCCTCTAAACCGGGGACAACAGAAATTTTGACATCATTATCTCTGAATACCTTTCTTAAAAAGCTAAAGGCGAACATTCCAAAAATGAAAAGGCTCATGATACCCCGATTCAGAGAAAGCATTACAAAATAGACACTGAATTTTATCGAGAAAAGTCTTTCTTTTTAGCAAGCTTTAAAGGCGCAAATGGATAAAAACTTTTGCCGACATATCTGAGACGCAAAACATTTCCAATACGCAAAGATCAGAGAAGCTAAAAATAAATAAAGAATATGAGATAATAAACAGCTCTCTTCATTACAAGTCCAAAAATAGATAACACATGAAAATCTAGTACGCTTCATTAATGGCTAAAAGAAATTACATTCAAAAGTACAAAACAGGTAACATAAAAAGAATGTGCCGCTTATGTTCCAAAAAAGAAAGTCTTTCGAGTATAAGGGACACAATGATACACTTGAATCCCACAAATTTATAGAGCTGGGAGGAGGTTTGAATTCATTTCTACCATAGAACTTAACTTCATCTTTATCGAGGCTGTAGAGATGAAAGTCACAACAGAAAATGAACCTCGATCTGAGGACTGATGAGAAGGACAAGTGAGAGGTGGTTAGGTGACTCCACTAATCTCATCCTCGGCTTACCCCTAACCCAATTTTTTTTTGCTCTAGTCGGCATCCTCAGAAGTTGTTAAGAAAAGAGAAAACAAAGTCAAACACGAGAATAAGATAAAAATCGGGAAAGAAGCAAAGCATGAGCCTAAGGTACGTCCATAATAAGAAAGTCGGTAATAAAGGAGGAAAACTCTATTTTTTGTTTAAAAAAATATAATGCGAGAAAAAAAAGTTCTTGAAGGCAAGTGTGAGGAAATAATACTCAAGGAAGAAGGGTATTTATAAGCAAAACGTATGACTTAGAAGAATATACATTAGATGAAACGGCGTACACGATTTGAAAAAAATGAAGAGATGCCTCGAAATATAAAAACAGAAGATGGAAGGAAAAGATTTTCTCGGAGTTCTTGGCCAACAGAACCATGCTTTGAAAGGAAACGAAAAGAGAAGAAGGAAGGCGAAGATTTTGATAGAATTGCAATACTTCAAAAACTGAACTGCCTCGAAAAGAATAAATCACCCACAACCACGTGTCTCAAAAATGACGTAAATGAATGACTTGTGTCAGAAGCATTAATCAAAAAAGACGCTTCATTTTCTTTCGTAAGAAGATACGACTCGGAGGAAAAATAGAAATTTGAGATCTGTTAAGAATGAAAGAAAATTATTTACGCTCACCAGACAAAAAAGAAGTCTAATTCGGAGAACGTGAAGACTATCTGTATAGGATAAAAATAGAAAAGACATGTGAACGAGTTAGGAGCTGACACATGGAAGGGCAAAAGAGCACCAAGCCAACACCAGATGTGATCTATGTTCAAGAAGTAGAACAAATCAGACAAAAGCTGAACACTCAACAAAAACTCTACACCAGACCAGGACTCGAACATATTGAGAGAGAGTGAATCATCAAGAGACACTATCTGTTACGAAACTGCTTCAGAGAAAATGAGAGACATTGCTTTTTTTATTTTTTAAATATCAGTTAATTAATTATTTAATGTAAGTTAAGAGGGTATAATCCGTGATTATCAGATCTTGACAATTCATCCCTATAAAAGCAGTAGGATTGTCATATTGTACACAATCGCATCTCATTACTTAATACTTGAATTTCTTTCTAGCAATATGATTATTTGTTCATTAGCTTCTTACATTCTTCAAGCTCCTCCGAGGATATCTTCACCGAAAATATCATTGGAATCAGACCTACATCCACTTAATATTATTAAATTCAGTCAATCTTTCTTAGGTTATTTCTTACTTATAGCTTTACGTGCTTGCAAATTTCATTATCTTGATCGATCCAATCCATGTGTCCCTTAAACCTCAAGTGTAAATTCAACTGTACCTTCTTTGAGGTAAACACCAACAAAGTGCACTAAATTTATCGATTAGGACCTTGACACAAATCGACACGTTAGAAATTAATTCCATATATATTACTTCTCAATACAACTAAACTTAGAATATCAAAAGTGATGTGCCAAAACAATACGTTAGTTTAATTTACCAAATACGAAGCAGATTTCAATAGTTAAAACATATTTTTAGAAATTGGGAACATATTGCTAATGAAAAGGGTGAAAACTATTTCATTAAAATGCTAACCAATTATTTGAACGACTTCAAGAAGATGATGAAGTATACCACACAAGAGTGTTCAAGTTGGAAAAGCAAGATATACGTTTGAGAATAAGAAAAAGCCACCAAAACGGAAAGATATAAAGTTTAACTACATGTTATTTAAATTTGTACATATACATAAAGTTTTAACTATATGTCATTTAATTTGTACATATACATAAAGTTGTAACTATTTGTCTTTTAAATTGTACATATATAAAGTTTGGACTCATAGCACCGAATTTTGTCGAACCGACAAACTCATAGTTAAATCCGTCATTTATTGTTTGTTTTATTTTGGATTGTCAAACCACTAGAGTTAAAAAAAAAATGAAAAAAAAAGGTTTAACAAAATGAGACAAACAGAAAAGCAAAAGGTTTGGAAGGGATTATGAAAGGGACATAATTAAGTAGTGGCAATTGACTGGCTTCCATTAATTACAAGAATTTGGTCATGTAATATTTGCAAAAAATAATTAGCGTAGAAGAAACATAAAGTAAACAATTGAGACGCGGTTGCCCGTATTTGATTTGAATCCATGAATTTTGCAGCTAATAGTTTCATATAGTGTGTTGGCTTAAATTTGAACGAGTTAAAATATGTTGTGTATATTCAAAAGTTATTTAAGTTTAAATGAACTAAAGAACGAGTCATCGCCCATCTAACCCCAGCCTTACTAAGTTTTCATTTTTGTGTTTGTTTAGGGTTACTAGTATTTTTGGTCCTTCTATTATTGAATTTTTTTACTTTTAGTCTTTATAATATCTGACTAAAAAGGTTTAAGATTTAACTACTTGAAATGTGTATTTTTAAGAGTGAAGTATCAAAAACACACCTAAACTATCTTCTTTAATTGAGTTTCATACCTAAACTATTACTCATTAGTTTGAGAAACACACCTCAACTAACATGTGATGGTGGGTGTACTACATTCTCTATTTTATTTTAAAAATCCTATCACGTGACACTTCGCGTGAATTTTTTTCACCTTGATAAAAATTAAATAAATTATTAGTATTAGATTAAAAGTTAAATATTCACCGTATTGAGAAATGATGAAGAAAAAGGGGCGAGTTTAGGGTAAAATCAATTGATTTTTTTTAAAATGACGTGTCAGCTAAAAAATAAAAAAATATGCCACGTCATCAGAATATTTAATGGTCAATCGCGCCTAAATGTGTTTGTATACAAACACTTGGTCCAGTCAATGTTGAGGTGTGTTTCTCAAACTAATGAGTGATAGTTTAAGTATGAAACTCACACTTCCAATAGTTTAGGTATGAAACTCAAAAAAAAAGAATAGTTTAGATGTATTTTTGATATTTCACTCAAGATCTATGTTTTATATAAAAATAAAAATTGTCTTATTACTCCATATCTAAAGGTAATATACTTCTAAAATAGTTAGTATAACATATTTATCTACATAAAGAGACGAAAAACACAACATTACAACTCATTGAAGGTTAATGTATTGAATCACATATCACAAGGATCAAAATTAAAATTCGTCAATAATTAAGAGATCGAAAATGATATTTTCCTTATAAGTACCTAATAATTTTTTTTCTTTATTATGACTATATGTAACATATCAAGCTAAAAAAAATTAAAAATATTTTTAAAAAGATTTTCTCATTGATCAATTTGAGCTACATATTACTTTGAAATGAGTTGAATTCGGCGATCAAAATGGGCGAATCAAACTTAACAAGTTGGACGGATCATATTTTCTGAAAGACGACATTGAAAGCCAATAGGGAGTTAGGTCAGCAATAAATAAAAATTAATTACTAAATAGAGTAATATAGGACAAACATTTTCCATAAGAATGAAATTGCCTGAGAATATCTAGCTAAACAATACCCATATTGAGGTTGTTGCTTTCCACTTTTTCTTATCCTATCATTGCATTTACCTCAATTTTTTGCTTTAGGTTGTTATAATAAGCGGTTAGAACAAACCTTCAAGCATTTACTTACAATATTATTCCTCATTTGTGTAACAATAGGGGTATATATAAATCACTTTTTAAATAGAGGTATATCAGATTCAAATTGAAAAGTTAAGGGGTAAATCAGGACTTTTTTCCCTGCTTTAAATTTATAATTTTTTTTTGTTTTCTACTCGATGTTTCATATTCATAATGGGGTCCAATCAAATTCGAATTCGTGCATCACAGGTCCCATTTTGGAGGGCAGCACTTCTAATAGAATTGAAGGTTGCTTTAGTGGTTGAGCACCTCCACCATCAACCAATAGATTAAGAATTCAAATCACGCTGAAGTATAAGTAAAAACATTATTATATTGATTCTCCAAATAGGGTGAGAAAGGGGTAGAAAGTGGGGGTAACCTGGCTAATTTTTTATTTTTTTTATATATATATATATATATATCGACATGCACTCATTGGACTAGAAACCTTTTTAAATTGTAAAAATTTTAGTCGGTTGTTCTTTTTTGGAACTGCTATTTAGTAAATAATCTTTTTTTTATTTTTCTTCTAGTTTATGGGCCTTTTAAATTATGGTCTAAAGATTATTTAATTTTTTGAGAAAATTAATTAAACTGAAAATATTAGATCATCGTCTAAAATTTTATAAATTATTGTAATTGTTAGACAACAATCTATTGTTTTGTCTGTATAATCTATCTATCTATCTATACTATATTAAAAGTGTGAAGGATCTTATAATGTGATTTGAACTTTTTATCCTTTATTAAAGTCTCCACAATAGATAAAATTGTCTTTTCACTTTTTTTTTCTTAAATAATTATCATTTAATTATTATTCTAATATTTGAACACTAATAATATATATTTTTAGAAAATAAAAAACTGTCATTATTTTTGGCAAACTAAACACTGTCCTAGAAGTCCTAACACTACCAAAAGATATATATATATATATATATATATATATATATTTGGCAAAATAAAGTCTCAATATTTAAAACTCTATTAAAACTAATATACCTCCTTGTACGTAGTTTTTATTTTTTTATTTTTTATACCTATATACAATAGTCGTTTTTAAAACCTATATACATATATAAATTTTGGCAGGCCGCAGGTGAGTCTTATAAATATTAAGTTTGTTTTCAAGGTTTAGTTTCACGTTTTCTTCTTTCACTGTAAAATATTTTTCTTGTCATTTATTTTCTATTAAATTGTTACAGATTTTTTTCAATTTTAATGTTATTTTTTTTATTTGTAGCTAAAAAAAATAGAGATAAAAGTAAGTAAAGTTAATATTTATTTTTTTGGATCGATAGTACATGATTCAGACATTAAATTTTATGTTATTGTTTCTTCTTTTTCTGTTTCAGTTTTGTTGTCTCCTTCATCTCTTGATCATCTAGGTAAGTAACTTTGTTCAATATATTAATATTATTAATTATTTAAATTTCGCACATATTTCAATTTGCAGATATATACACATAATTTATGCTAATTATATAAATTTTATGCATAAGAATACATTCACTATTCTTTTTGTTTGAAGATTGAAGTTTTAGATTCATCCGAATTTCACGCACCATTACGTTACATCACAAACAAGATATTATTCTTTCAAATAGTATGACAATTAGCAAGCGACATCCTAATGGTACTCCACTTACATTCTTGATGAATCACATAATTTTTTTATATTTATGAGAAATATTTTTGGAGAACAATTTATTTTAACGTTCATATATAATTTATTTCTTTTAAATAATTTTTTTAATTTATTAATACGTGCAACGCACGTACACTAAGAATGTGTTTTTAATTTTTTGCCCTTTATTAAAAGACTATGCAATAGACGAAATCATATTTTTACTATTTTTCTTATATTTGATAATTTGAAAATAATTAAATTTTAACTTATTAAGCAAACAAGAAAAGAAGAAAAGCAACGTGTGGAAAAAGGAAAAATGAAAATCATGTATGGAAAAACCAAAAAAATCATTATTATAGAGACAAAATTTTAGTAGAATTGTCATTCATAGAGTCCAAGGTCTACTAATTATTACACAAACTTTTTTATCTTATAGAAAATAATATTTAACACTTTTAAATCAATTAAAATTTAAAAATTTATGGCAAGAGATATTAGGAGAATTAATAGTTAAGGAGTCTTATTTATATTGGTTATGCCTTTTCGTTCTCTCCGACAGACTTTTCGAACACAAATACGGTAGAATTAATAATTCACAATCTGTTCTTTTTTCTTCTTTTTCCTTCTTCTTTTTTAATTGATTTTTCAATTGAATCTATCTTTTGTTTATGGGTTAGGAATTTCAATTTATTTTTCCATCACTGGTGTGTACCTTAATTTTACTTTTATTGAAAATCTGCATTTATCCGTCTCTTCAATATTTTTATAATCAGAAGAATAAGAATAAAAACAGAGAAAAAAACTTAGTGTAAGAGGAAAAATCAATAAATTAAATTAGAGATAAATATTTAATTTAGATTTATTAATGTATTAACAACTATGTTGTTCATCTTGATTACGTAGGAACTATATTTCCTTCATGGATATGACTTATATTGAAAGTAAGTGTTCTCTATAAAATTTCAATAATTTTTATATATTTATTGTTTGACGTGTTATACACGTGCAAAGCGCGTATACTAAACTAGTTAATCAAATATATGGGAAAATATTAGACCCCAATAATTTTTCAATGATTATATTTGCATAATTATTTTAAGAATATGAACAAAATCTAAAATGGTAGAATTAATACAGGACATTTGTGTAAATCAAATCTTTTAAAATAAAGTCAATCCCAAATGTACAAAAACTTCATTCACAATATAAATATATATGGAGTAAGCCCGACCATGCATGTGTTGATAACAATTGAAATTGCAATATATTCATATTTACATAAATTCAATGGTCTATATTTGATGATTTGTGATAAAATGAGACATTTAAAAGATCATAATGAAAAATATGTTAATAATTAGTCAAAACTAAATTGCTCA